>JAFBJQ010000222.1:212127-234627 GCA_016785345.1 Trinectes maculatus | reverse complement strand
ACAGATGACAGTGAAAGAGATGGCTATGGATAATGTGATGAGGGAGAGAGGAGCGGTGGTTGTGGAAGGTGAGGATGTCGACCATAAAGGATGCAGTAGTGATGATCATCCTATAGGTGATGCCTTGCTGATGATGATCTTTGTGCGTGTGTGTGTGTGTGTGTGTGTGTCTACACTGTGATTGCATGCCACTGGAAGTGAAGGTGATAGTAATGTTAAAGGATAAGAGGACAGTAATGGTGAATATGAAAGCTGCACGTGTGTGTGTGTGTGTGTGTGTTTCAGGAAGTGATGCTGTGCAGCCAGCCATCTGTCGGCAGATTAATCCTGGCTGTGCTTAGAGATATTACCGGCTGGCTTATCACTGTGGCAACAAGCCTTCAATCCCAGTCCGGCACAGCCACCATGTGACCTTGCTGAGGAAGGTGGGTGGGGGTTGGACACACATATCCATGCGGGCGCGGAAGACCATATCATAGAAAGGGTTAGTAATATAATACATAAAATGTATTTTGTTAGATGAAACACACAGTAATATAGAGTGTTAAAGGTATGCACGCGGACACACAAAACACACACACACAGAGGCACATACACACACACACACAAATGCTTGCCTCCTCCTCTGTCATCAGTGCCATGGTCTAAAGGTTTTAATCCTGCTGAAAGGTTTCAGTGTCACCTATGAGTTCAGTCATGTCATTACACCAACCAGCTGGGCTGCACACAGCTCCCCGCCAATACTGTTGTCAGTCACTCTGCTGTATATACCCCTGTATCTATATGTGTTGTATCCACCTTTGTTTGGTTACCTTCACTGCATAGAATGTATTTTTTAAATTTCTAAATATAGTTACCCCAATAAGGTTGAGAAGGCCACCCACCCATGTTGTCTCTACACATATATCACACTGCACAGGAAACAACACACACACACACACACACACACACACAGATTTATGAACGCACATGCTTAAAGGTCATTGCAGGCATGGGGCCAGTTCAGGCTTTATGTAACATTCAAGGTTTTATTCTTTACATACAGTACACCAGTCAGAAATATACAATGAACCTTTGATAAAGGTCCATCAGGTACGCCATAAAATCTGCAGTCCAAAACAACAGATTTTTTCAGATGAAGGTTACAAAGCGTCAAGCATGTGTGAGTGTGTAGTTCCTGTTTTCAGTCCATGTTTTTACATCTGCATTGATGTCGCAGATAGCTGCTGAAGCTCCTGGGGCAAAGGTTCACTATTTTTCCTTCTCTGATCCTTTAATTGCTGATCACCACCATAAGATGCCAAATATTGGCTAAACGGTGCCCCCTGCTCCCCTTATCGGACACCATTCAGGTTTCATCACTCTCCCAGCAGCAGCCAGTGTCTCAGATTGATACATGCCATCAAAAAATTGTCATGTGTGATCAGATCATGAGGCGCTGCTCAATGTGGAGAGATAAGATGTGGAGGTGGAGGCAACTTTTTTTCCCCCTCACTTTAAATATATAAATTTTAAGTATAAATCTGGATTTATTGAATATTAGAGCAACAAACTAACTCTGCCTGATTCTCCCACTCAGCATAGTCAAAGTCATCATGAGTGATATCATGACAGATTAGAGAGAGGTCCTTTCCTGAAACCTGAAAGGGTTATAATAACCTGTCCCAGCAGCACCAGAATCATCTGGGCGTGTGGTGGGAGGAGGGAGCATTTACATCAGAATACAATGGAAACTGAAACTGAACATCTGGATAAAAGAGGCTTTATATCTCACATTTTCTCATTTAATGAAACAGCATAAAAAGCCATTCATTTGGAACAAGATGGCTAATTTTCAATTTAAATGCAAAAATCATTACCTAATTCACCACATATCAATGCAGACCATTAGTGCACACTGTTCTCTGTCAAAGTAATGTGCCAAGTCAAGTTTCAGTTCTCTTTCTTTTGTAAAACTATGGCTTTATTGGTCATAATAAATAAGAAGCCCTTGAATGTGCTGTATAAGAGGGGCGCTTCCAAAACTTCCACCAACCAGCTGTAAGGATTGGCTACTTAATGTGATTACTAAATTCATCCAGGTCCTGCTGGCAGCACTATGAAGAGGAATGTAGTCATTCAGTGAGTTGTGTGTTAATGGCTGACACAGCTCAGTTGTAGTTTGTATTCCTGAGGAATTCAATTGTTTGCTACTTGGTTTGAGTAGAAAAGTTGTGGAGTGTTTGATGACTATGATATCATTAGCTGTGATAGGCTTTTGAAGTCATGCAGTAACAGTCAAGAGTATAACAGCTAGATTTTAAGGAGACCTGCTTTGCAACCTGCTGGGGACACGGGCATGTATCTGCTTCATGCTTTTGTAAAAGAATCCAACCTCAGTAGCACCAAATAGTAAGTGACGTTCTTGGGCGGGCTCTACAGTACAAGGTTAGATGGTAAGTGAAAAGTATCTGCTGACATGTCGCAATACCGTTGCTATAAAAGTGTCCTTGCATGTTAAGATAGAAACAGGAATTGCTCTAGAAAAATTGGTGTAAAAGATCAGCATGGTTGTCTTTCCTGAGTCTGCTGTCTGTGTACTCGACCCCAATAAGTTGCCCACACAGAGGATGAATCATACTAACACTCTGAAGTTTTAAGTTGTTAATTTGACATTGTGCTGGGGACTAAACCCTGGAATGTTGTGTTGTCTGATATCTCACAACGTGAGCCATTAAAATGTGTACTCATGCTCCTGTATACCCTGTGTCTTACAGTAAATCGTTTGACTGATTTGCTCCTCTACAACACTTTATAAAGGTTAATATTCATGTGCAAATTTCGTAATACAGAAAATGTACTGTATGTTGTGTTTTCCAAAATCTCTTGGGAGTAGGAAGTGAGACAGATAAACTTTGATAGGTAGTATTAGCATCACTGAGTTGGTATTGTCTGCCTGGCTCTGTACCGCCTAAAGAACTGGGTTATTATTTTACACACTTGCATCAAGACAAAAAAGCTTTGCTCTGTAGTTTGGACTAAAAAGTCTTTCTCATGAAGAAAACATAGAACATGCTTATTCTAGTGATAACACATGCAGATAAAAGTCTTTCAGAGTTCATTAAATTTTGTATATCACTTTGGCAAGGGAGGAAATAGAACATATTTTCTGCTAGTTTTATATCTGAATATTCTACCCTTGATTTTACACATTGAAAAAAAAGTATTTTGTTCTTTTACATAGAAAAAAGTCTTTCTTTTTTTTGATATGTCACTGCACAAAAGAGCAACAGACAACAAAATGAATCCACAAGTCAAAAAGATAAGTAAATTAGCAAAAAAAAAAAAAAAAAGAACAAGTTGCATAATTCATTTCACATTGACAAATACAAAAGAAGACGGAGGAGAGTAGTCGACTGCTGGAATATCTGGGGTCCTCTTTTACCTGGATAAATGTGAACCAGAGGAAACCAGGACATATTTACGGCCCTCTGGGTCCTCACACTGTTTCTGACCTGACTGAAACCAAACATAGCGACAGGAGCAATTCAACGCTCACAATCCCTTGTTTAAGCTACAATGTGTGTACACTGCCCACATGTGTGTGTGTACAATTTACTAAAAATAGTGCTCACACCAACAGTGATTTGTGCTCCGTGGAGAGGAGATCATTGTTGCACTGCCCAGGGACTCAGGGGCAGGAGCTTCATATAGCACAGGACATTGGCTTGGCCTGTAAGATCAAGGTGAATGTTTAAGACTCCAGTAACTGAGTGAAGCCAATGAAGCCAAGACTCTGCCTCTATTATTAGACACTCTGTTGTGCCGTGGAAGTGCATTTGTCCTTCCTAGCAAATACAGCAGACTGCACCGATCCCATTGAGCCCCACAGTGATCCTCAGAGGAGGCTAAATCTGGGGATAATCACCTGGAAGAATCGCAGGGATTATGACAGTGGGAGTGAATGGAGAGATAAAGGGCTGGGAAGAGTTTCTTGACAACACACTTTCTTTCCATAAAGGAAGACTATAAAGACGTAAACATATTTGAAAAAGCTACTTCTCGTAACATTTAATGCTTATTCATTTGTTGCAATGGAATGGAATCTACATTTGCCCTGCGTACCATAACAAGTTTTCCAAAACTATTGTGGGAATTGTAGGGAATCACATGCTAAAGTAGAAAAAACATAAGGCAAGTCGAAGGAAAGTTTGAATGGAGAAAAAAGTTGGCATCATGCAAATGCTGTGAGATGCTAGCATTAGTGCATGAGTTGATGAAAGAGACCCCAGGTGTGGCAGTGCTTATAGCTAGAGCAGTGTTGAGCTACATAAGGCCATTGGTTCTGTGGTGGTTCCGGTCAGTTGACATAGCTAAATGCCATGGCAACAACACACACCAGTGATCAGCTACAGTATGTTTACATCATATTTGTGGGAATGTCTCTCTGGAGTTGTAGTTGTTGCTGTTGATGTTGATATTGGTGTGTGTGTGTGTGTGTGTGTGTGTGTGTGTGTGTGTGTGTGTGTGTGTGTGTGTGTGTGTGTGTGTGCGCGCGCGTGTAATTTAATGTCCTTTAAGGATATAACACTCAGTCCACTAAACTGTCACTATATGTGGTTTCACAGGCTTAATGTAATAAGCTTAGCTGGTTAGTTTTCATTGTGTCCTTGAACACAATGTTTATCCCAAAGTGAGCTCCTTCAGTCTGCCACTCTCCCGGTCGTCTGCATTATTAAAGGTGCAGCGCTCTCAATCATCGTCACTGTTTTCTATTTCTTTCGTGTCATTCTTTTACTTTTCTCTTACAAGGCATGCATTCTGAAATCCAGTCAGCAAACAAATGCAAATCGAAAACCACTGAGATTCAAAAACAAAACCACAACTGTCCCTAGAGAGTACCTACTCATTGGTTACACAGCTTCATCGAGAAACATCTCTTCATGTAAACATGCCTTTTTCAAATGGCTCATGGGCCTGACTTGCCAGAAGCCATGCAGCTGAGTATGAAGACAACCAAGAGTGTCCTCCATGTGACACACACAGCTACATCACTCTGGATTCTGAATGCAGTGCAATAACAACTGCAGTATGTTTTTTTTAAACAACCAGGTACGTGGCCTCAAAATATTTAAAAAAGTTCATCCTTTACCACCCATACATGTCACCAATCAGTTCCATCAGCGAAAACATGGTTCAAACTAAACAAAGATGACAAAAAGACAAATTTTTAATTGAAAAAAACAATAACATTATGTCCTAACTGTCCCACCTGTAAAGATAAATAACTCTATTTGGATATACTCTATTTGTATAAATGGATAAATTGTTTTACCATGTTATCCTCTATGCAAATCAAAAATGGCACCGTCGCTTTCTCAAGAAAAAAAACGTGACTTATGGTGATACTTTATAAAATTTGTTTAAAGATGTCATAAAGTCATTGATTCTCCTTAACCACAAGCTCGTACTCTTTTTCTCTGTCTGTCCATTTCGTCTTTGTCTCTCAGCACACTGGAATGAGCGAGGTTTGGTTTGTGCGTCAGGAGACACCGACATTGTTTACTATTTGTTTGTTCATTGGTTCGTTGCTTCCTCTCCAAAGTTTACGCTGCAGGAGTACGGCGGAGGCCGTTACTGTCATCCGAAGCCACATGGGTCTACATAGCTGCCAGCCGTGGAGCAGAGAGAGTGAGAGATATGGGGGAGGGAAGTGTTTATGGTACTCGCTTGTGTTTGTGTTAAAAACATCTTTTGCCAAGAGACGAGACATAAACGTCGTCAGTCTTCTCTCTGGGTTTTGGCTTGTGACAGAGTTCCAGCGGAGGTGAGGCTGACACTAGTCAGAGGCAGCGCTGTCTGTCTTGGCTTCAGTCGACCTCCATTCTCCGGCGAGGAGAGGAAGTAGAAGAAAAAGTGTCCTCCAGTTCCTCCCTTTGCAGTTCTCTTCTACTTTTCCCACGAGTGTAGTGCCTCCGTCTTACTCTTCCTCACTCACTAACTCGCCTTCATTCTGGTCATGGCTTTGACAGTTCTTCCGTTTGTCGTCTAATGATGTTGTCGCTCTTCCTCCCTGCCCCCCCAACCCCCAACCCCACCCCTTTTCATAGAGGGTGAGGGAGTCCAGAAGAAAAGCACAATGGGATGCATCAAACACCACTACTGTTTTCTAGTATCCCCACAGAACAGCCTCGCATTTTTCTTCTCCTCGCTCTTCCCCTCTTCTTCTCATCTCCAGTCCTGCCTCTTCCAGCCGCTTGAGGATTTCGTTCCCACCATCAAAAGGAAGGGAAGGGAAGGGAAGGGAAGTAAAAAAAAACAGACACAAGTATAAAATGGCAGTTGGAGCGTCTCCGGATGAGACCGAAAACATGTTCATTTGCAGAAGAGACCGTGTTCATGCTTTTAAATTTTCTTCTTCAACTCTCTCTAGACTTACAAAGTCGTGGAGACAAAGAGTTTGGTCTTCTTACATTCTGTTGCATTCCATCATCACAAAGCAGAGGTCCTTATTAAACCTCAACATCATCTTCATTAAAGTAAATAATTCATAATTCATTCTCTCTCTCTTGCACATTCATCCCACTCTTGTTTTTGTTCTTCATGGTCACACGTAGGCTGACTCGCTGGACTGTGTGCGCCCCAGGTTGGGTGGCTGTGACAAATGAGCCATGTCCTTCTTCCTGATCTCACAGATAGACTTCCTGCGGGCCTGGACGCCCCTGATCGCAGCCTTGATCTTGCGCCAGCCCAGATGGTTGAGCTCGGCCAGGTTGAGCACGACACAGATGCCACTCACAGCAAACATGAACACGAGGAAAACTGTTTTCTCAGTGGGCCGGGAAACGTAGCACTCCACCTCTTTGACGCATGGGTAGCGGTCGCACTCGAAAATCCCAGGCACGCTGAAGCCATAAAGGAAATACTGGCCTGCCAAAAATCCGATCTCCAGTGCATTTCTGAACACCACCTGTATGATGTAAAAACGGGAGATCCCTTCCTGCCGGCGAACCTTGGAGCTCTTCCCGTGGGTCAGACCCCGCGGGGCATTTGGGATCTCCTTCACCTCCAGGCAGTCGGCTTCTTCCTTCCCACCTCCGCCATCACCACCATGCTGAACAAGGATCCCATTTATATTGCGGAGCTTACGGGCCCCATCCCTTCCCCCGTAGTCCTTCTCCATTATGGGATAGAGAAAAGAGTAGCGCCGGTCTTTCTGCTTGGCCGACTGGTGGACAGAGTAGGTGATGAAGCAGAGGCTGGGTGTGCACACCAGTATGATCTGGAAGACCCAGTAGCGGATGTGGGAAATGGGGAAGGCTTTGTCGTAACAGGCCTGGTTGCAGCCCGGCTGCAGAGTGTTACAGATGAACATGGTCTGTTCGTCCTCGTACACCGTCTCCCCCACGATGGCCACGATCAGGATACGGAAGATCACCACGACTGTCAGTAGGATCCTGTAGGAGAAAGAGAGAGATAAATGGGGTTATTACATTATATGTCAGAGACATATTATAACGTACTGCATTAGAAAGGATGTGATGTTCTGATGTCCTTCCAAGCAGAGGGTATACAGATGAGCTGACTATATGAAGACAGTGCACTAAAGCAGGAAGGACAAATGATAACTGCTTTTCAAGATTTCACCATTATTTAGAAAACATAAATGCAGTTCTGTTATATATAGAATATTGCTGTGGACTCACTAATGACTCATGGAACACAGGAAGCTGTTGGCTTGTTAACATGGTAGCAGTTATTTTTATTTCGCAAAAAAGGGTACCGGTGAATCGTATTATAATATACACCCCCCTGGTCTGAGTGACAGTTAATAATGATAATAATGATCGGTGGCACCAACATTTCTGATCAATTCAACTCACATCTCTCAGTAATGTTTTTTCAGAACACATCAAATCTTTTACTCAGTGGACTAATTAGGAGAAAGGACAAACCAGACTGCATATAAGGAAAGAGGGTTTTGCCATCACAGCCCAAAGAGCAAGAGGGTTTTGGTCATTTAGGAGAAATCTGATAAAAAGAGAGAATCCAGGTTGAGAAGAGGGGTTTGCAATTGAAACCACATGGGGGGGCCATACTAATAATGGGCCAGCGTGAAGGCACTGCTCCTGCTGGTAGGAAACAGAGAGGAAGAAAACTTCAGATTTGGTTTATCTCCCAAGTAAGCACTGTGTGTGTGTGTGTGTGTGTGTGTGTGTTCACAGGTAGAGAGAGGAGGGACGACATGTGTCCTACTCATCTACATTTAGTGTTTTCTGCATCATTAGGCCCAGTTAGCATGGCAACCTCAGTTTAGACTCACTTAACTTGGAGCTGTGATTAATTTCACCGAACACCCCCACACAGTCACACAGGGCAATCTCTCCGCTGCTGACTGTTTATGAACCACATACACACCTTTATCTGCTTTCACTGCCCTAGCAACAGGTGTGGCCGCGCTTAACCATGTTTGTGGATTGGCTGCTACTCCTGAGTGGAGTATACCTGCTGAAATGTCCAATCACTGTGTGCAGGTTTAAAAGTTTAAATGTTATATGGGTGTATCCAAGCATATGCTTACAGGAGCCGACTTGGCATAGCAGTACACTTAAGTGTGTGTGTGTGTGTCTGTGTGTGTGTGTGTGTGTGTGTGTGTGTGTGTGTGTTTGCCTCCACTCATCTGTTCTGTTTCCTCTCTTGTAGACATGTTTCTCTCTGTTCTTTTCTTACTAAATTCATCGCTCATTTATTTTTCAGATCTGGATACAGGCAAGCACTTTAGATGGCACTTTGCCTTTGTGCAGCCTGTGTGAGCCTGTTGCCAGTCTCACGCTGTACGCAACCTGCAATCTCTGGGACCAGACAGCAGACAGGCCTGGACGTTGCTATTAATCTGTTGATTGATTGCTGCCTCAGGGTTCAACCCCACAAATATGAGGAAGCCGAAACTGAGTTCTGCATGAGATCAACACTCACGAGCCACCGGCCTTTATATTAACGATAATCCCATAAATAATGGTATGAAAAATCACTCTCGTTGCTTAAAATGAATCCAGAGTACATGCCATTAGGGCAGCACGCTGAAACCTGACCTCATTACATTTACCATGGATTTATGGGTTTTGTGCGCATACAAGTCAATAGATGGTGACATATAAAAATGGCTTCGGAGGCAGGGGTGTTGGGCAGTACAGTATGATGTGCACTTCAGTCCTGAGAACAGGCCAATGTGCTGAACACAGACATTTAAATGTAAAGAGACAAAGCTCCACAACAGATACTTGCTAAGTGTCTTTCAGTGTCTTTTGACACTAAACCATAAGTCAATGACTTTTACATGACTGACGTGTTGCAAAGGTTTGATAGAAACAATGTACAATTGTCCCATTGTGTTGTGTGACATGGAACCTGCATAACAGATGTGCTATGTGTAAAAAGACAAATGAATCTTTATTTGAGATGAATATCAATCTATATAGAGATATGATAGAGAGAGGCAGCTTAGACATTGCCTGATTGTTTGAATGGCTTCTGGCTGTGTGAAGTTTATTACACTGTGGCTGTGCCAGTCTTGTGTGGCACAGATGTGGAGTCCTAGGACAGAGTTAATCCTTTCCAGAGACCGACAACCTGCAGTTAGCACGTACCGCTCATCAAAACGGCAGGTCACCAGTGATGACCTCCAAAATAAAAAAAAGTCTCATTGCCAACCCGCCCACCTGTGATCAGCTGTGACGTGACCTGAGTGGAAAAGAGGGAGGGAGAAAAACATTGATGCAAAAAAAAAATGGTTTTGCCCTTGTAGTGACTCCATTAAGGAGCTTAGTGGCCAGAGAATTCACAATACAGGGAGAGAGAGAGAGAGAGAGAGAGAGAGAGAGTACTGTGCAAAATGTCCACACGTGTGCACACGAAAACACATATACACTAACCCCCTTATTTTTTATGGCCACACATGTACATGTACAGTATGTGTGAGTCCAGACAGCGGACTGAGCACTGACAGAAGACATCCAATTGCTGTTTAAGACGAATTAGTTTCAGACAGGGATAAAAAGATTATGTAGTCACCAAAAAAAAACAAAAAAAAAACAAGTGTGGCTCGGCGTCTCCTGCTTAAATTAAAGAGAAAGCTGCCAGTGGTGGCAGAGGAGTGAGAGAGATAGAGGGGATGGTAAGGAAAACCAGCGATGAGGGAAAATCTCATCATGGAGAATGAATTATATAATAGCATCCACACGCAACCCACTGGTGTAATCTGTGGCTGAGCCAAGCAAGGATTCTTGCATTAGAGTTTTTTTTTTTTGTTAATGCCATCGAATAGCTTTAGATTATTGTAACCCACACAACATCCCCCACCTGTTTTTTTTCTCTTTCTCTTTCTTAGCTTTCTTCTTTCATTTGTTCTCTCAGGGCTCTCTGGTCTGAGAGAACGCGCGCACACACACACACACACACACACACAGAGCCTTGTTTCTCTGCAAACAGTCACATGAGGCATTTAAACTGCTGGTGGTTTCACTGCACTCACTTATTGTTGCCAAACCGTCCTGTGGAACTGGTTCACATAGACACTGCATTGACATCAAACTTGAGTAATTTTGGAAAAAACCCCAAACCCCCCTCTGTTGTTTACTCGTGCTTCAAAAACATACACATGGCAGACATACTCGCACATATCCCAACACACTCACACCTTCTGTTCCCAGCAGACAGTGTTTGTTGTTCCCTTCCACTAATATGTTGCCTGTGTTACCACACAGGCGGCGGTGATTATGCAAAAATATTATGCCAACACAAAACACCTCCTCTACTCCAGGAACTGTGTGTCCAACCCACTGTCTTCCTCTCTGGCTCTGTCTCACTCTCTGACACAGACTCACGTCTCACCCTAAGGTTGTGTATGTCATATGCAATGCTCTCATTATGGATGTGCAATAGGTTTTAAAAATTAATTGTGCACAGTCACGTGAAAAATACTATTACTCCCTGTATTTGACTCCAGAAACCCACCTCCACTGCGTGAGCATGCAGTGTACTTACACACAGACACAGCAGACAAACACACATGTGCACACTGGGAGAGAGAGACAATGCTGCTGGGCCATTATTTAACTACCAGAGAAATTAAAATTCCATGCACAGTGTATTACCAAGGATCTTTTTTAATGAACCCTTGAATGCTGTTTACATGAAACCTGGCGAGAATGAGATGATTAAATTAGATTCGATGAGTTGAGTTTTAGGGGTCAGTGTGGCAAAGCATATACAGGCAGTGCATCACAAAGAAAGGTAAACATATGCTGATGAAGTTGCAGTTAGTGAGAGAGATAATGTTGATATGGAAATGGGAATGAAAAAAAAATCAGACATTGTGGAAGATAGAAAGAACAGAAGACAAAATTCAGCCCGAAAAGGGCAGATATGTGTGAGAATGAAGAGGAAGAGGAGGCAAAGGACAGGAAATAATTGGCCAGGGATCGATAAGGAGCATTAAGTGTGGGAGAGATTGGAAAATGTGGCTATAAAAAGAAGACGGAGGAGAAGAACAGCCATGGCTCCTTTACCCAGAAACCCAACACAACCCCCCCTACTACAACCATCACCTTTTTTTTCATTCCTCTCATCTCTCCTCCCTCCCTTCATTCCCCCCTCCACTCAGCCTCCCCCTGCTAGTTACCACGGCAACAGGCGAGGGGCAGAAAACGAAGGGAGAGACGGAGAAGTGCGCTGACTAGAAGCGAAGTGAAGTGAAGAACAGCGTGTTTGTGCTGAGGAGGACAGCAGATCTGTTGCTCCAGTTCAGAGTGCGTCTTCAGTGCCTTGGAGACTTTATGCAAAAAACCTCAAGGTTCACTGAAAACAGCAAACGATGCCAGTTTGGCAGATTTAATTACACTGCTGTGTTGTTTTTAGTTTCTAAGACGATAATTCAGCGAAGAAAAGTAGGGCAGAGTGGTGCCAGGAACTCTATGGTTCAGGCCGCCATCTTTAATAATGAACACGAAGATGTTACGTAAGACTCAAAAAATGTTTCAAACATAAACCCTCCTAATTTGATTTTCTTTTTTTTTTTTTTTAAAAAGAAGCTTGAACTGTTTTGATGATTGGAGTCCTTAGTGAATCCTGGGTGACATTCAGAGGGTACAACAGGCAGCGGTAAGTTGTGGCTCTGCTGAGCTCAGGAGTCTGTCAGCTCCTCTGGACTGTGGTTGAAATAAGCCTGTGCGTTACAGCTGACCTGCTAATCCTTTTCAGAGAGTCACCTTTAGCCTCCATCAATACCTGTCCCCTCACTGCTTTTCACTGCCCCACTCCCTGCCCCCATTTTCTGCTCTTCCATCCCTGCTGCTGCTGCTCTTACATCTCTAACCTCTCTCTCTCTCTCTCTCTCTCTCTCTCTATCTCTCTCTCACTCTTGAATTGCCTACCGTATCTCGTTCTATTTCACAGCCTCAGCATGCTGCTCAGTTATAGGCTGATAAAAAAGACTGAAGAGCCATTTCACCTCATGTCAGCAGGTCTGGGGCCAGGCCAGTATCACACTGTGGTTACACGCCCTGTCTAATTTCACATTGCAAATAAGCAGGATGAACACAGACACTGTAAACACTGAATTCATGTAGAACTATTAGGAAACCTATGAAGTACAATAAAGAGACAATGATCTGACTCGAAATAAGATCAGACGTAACGACAAAATGAAAACAGGTACACTTAAACACAATGTTACATGAACCTGTGCTCGTCCTGTTTGTCTTTACGGCGTCAGTTGTTAACCTAAATACAACAAACTTAAATCGCTGACAAATCTAATCCTGTCACATCAAATATGCACAAGCACCTCTCTCTCTCTCTCGCTCTCACTCTCTCTTTCTCTCCATCTCTCTTTTCCTTTGCAAGTTTTATCAATTGCTAGTAGTTCACAGTGGGTCACCCCACCACACACACACACACACACACACACACACACACACAGAGGGGTCATTCCGGCGCTTCAGGCCAGTGACAGAAGGAGTGAGGGGGCTGCACTCTCCCCTGCTGACAGACCTTTATACTGCGTGACCACCCACACACTAACACACATGCACACTGTATATGCCTGGACACACACACACACCACACACACAAAGTTGAGACAAATATAAGAAATCTATACAGCACACAACACAAAAACAGAGACTAAATTCTCTCAGGTCACACACAGGATAAGGACACCTCTAAGTACACATGTGGACGTGCACACACACACTCACACTCACATTTTAATCAGACACACACACACTCTCCCAGCTGTTGCAGGGCATCGCCAAAGCCGATTGTGTCTGACATTGACGTGTTCCATCCACTGTGGAGAAGATGAAGATGAATTTCTATCATAGAGACCAGTTACAATGGGTTTATCACTGTCTAGTCTGGCAGCTGTCGATCTCCAATCAGGTGGCTTCAGACTCAGGTTCAGTTCAGGCAAATCAGAGACACTGTGTACCAGTGTGACTTAGTTGAATAAAAATTCAAAGAGTAATATATTTAAAGGAAAAAATGTAATTGTACCCTATTACTCAGGTGCTTTTCTATTGCCCATCTCACAAGACCTCAGTTGTATTCAAAAGTATTTATTAATTATTTATTAATAATTTTCCAGTCAAGGTGAATTTTTGCTACAAAAGGTGATATTGCCTTACAACATATAAAATAATCGAAGCGTCGAGATATGATTGTTGGTAATGCACTGCATGACAACCATTAACTGTGTACAATATGACACTGTAGGTACTACAATAATATATACTGTGGTCGCTTTGTGTAATCCTGTGCCTATAAGCTGCTAAAATGGCAGACTAATAATAGTATATTCTAATACTGTATACTTCCCTCTCTCTGGTTCTCTTTCTCTAACACACCCACGCGAACACACACACACCCACGCGAACACCCACAATGCTAACAAAGGAATTTAAATGGTGTGTTGATGAATGTAAACTGGCTCTGTGGAAACGGATGTGGAAATAAACACAGAATCGTTTCTCACAGCTGAGATACACAGACGTGCACATGAACACACACACAATGTATTTTTCAAGCTGTACCATTCCATTATACTGGAATAAATTCAGCAGTCTGACTAACGACTCTGAATTTTGTTTTAGGCTACATTTTAATAAGGATTCTTCTGTTATCTAATAAAGAAGCTTTATCCCCAGAGATTCAAGGTTTAAGAGTTCTACCAGTTCACTCTAGGGGTCTCAATGTTTTTATAGAGTCAGTTACCATAGCAACAGATTAGGTAATCAAGCAAATGCTAAATATGAGTACAGACATCAAAAATAGATTTTCTAAAATCCTCTCGGAGGAACAGAACGATGGCTGCTACAAAAAGAAGTGACACGAGTAGTCGCCATGGCAACAGACAAAATAGCGGGAGCACTGGTTTTTGAGAAGGTTGTAAGGTTGTGATGGAGGGGTGAGGCACCAGCGGGAGAAAGAACAACAGGAGTGAGGAATAGACTGAATGTGTGGGCAGGAAAGGATGTAGTGGTGGAGGCAGGGAGAGAGAAAGAAAGAAATGATGGGCATAATCTGGATTAAATCGGTGGGTTTTGGACAATCCCGTGTCAGGGCTGCTGCATCCATGCCAACATCTCACCCACTGTGGCTCTCCCGTGCCAAGCACCAACGCAAATCAGCAGCTCTGGCACATGCAGGGAGCCTCTATGACACACAATCAGACAGCACATGGCTGCACAGGGAACATCCCAAACACTCTGGTTTGATGAAAAAAATCTTATAGCTCAGAGATCTGCATTCATTATCAGTCAAGAACAATCATAGCTTGTGAGGCTTACAATCCTTAGCTTTATAGACACAAACCATTGACTCATCCTCCACTGGGCACAGTCACTATAGATGGGACCTTAGATAATAATGTATGTTGGCTATATGGGCATGGTCAAGAATAGACAATATGTACATACTAGCTAAGATTAGGAAAAGTAACACAATAGGTTACCAAGACTGATTTAAAGTTAGGGTTGAATTTAGGCTACAAAAAAACAAAACCCTCAAATCAAGCCAAAAATCATAGTGTGGTAAGTGATTCATGCCTTGATTTTATACTTCCACATTAACAAAACGACAAAATCGTCCCACTGCCACCTTCAAAACATAATGAGGGTTGAATGACTGATGCAGTTTCTTCTGAACACTCCAGAGAATCAGCCAGGTGATCCAGGATCCAGAAACAGCTCCTGGTTTATAAACCGCTGACTGGTTCCTGCTGCTACATTATGAACCAGGGCCAGGTCTGCTTTCTGTCCCCACAGTCAAAACTAAACATGGGGAAGCAGCAATCAGTTTTTATGTTCCCTAAGCTCCTGGTGAAATTTAGATGCAGTGAAGTTCAATGCAGAGGACTTTCCTGTTCTCCACTGACTAATAATTATTTTATTGTAAGCTGCACTGTTTACTATTTATTTTTTTTCAATTGTGTATCAAGCTCTTAGTAGTTTACCCATCCATCCATCTATCCATCCATCCATCCATCCATCCATCCAGCCATCCATCCATCAGTCTATCTGTCTATCTATCTACCTGTCTGCAGGAGCTGCCATGTATTATTTACTGTGTGGAAGTGAACAGTGGTTAATATCGAATGCTGTTTCCACCCACTGATGTAATGTGCATGCAGAATCATATTCCCCAAAATGTCACATTTCTACCTGTCAGGAAAAAAAAAATCTTCCTCCCATTAATAGCATCCAGTTGCATAAGTCCTGCTGCTCTCAGCAATCTACAGGTTGCGGAGGCTAAATTTATCACACCATAGCACTGTAGCACCACAGCAGCATCTTATAATTGTCTAGGAGAGCAGTTAGAATGTAGCAGACGGTCTGATGCACCTCTTGCAGCCTGACTTCACTGCTTAATTAAAGAACCTGTGAAAGGGTGCGCGTGTGGAGTGTGTGTGGAGTGTGTGTGTGTGGGGAGAATGTGTGTCGTGAGGTCTGAATGCATTGTCACATTCTATCCGGTTGCTCATACTGTATATTCAGCTGTGAAGATGGGAAATGTGACAGTTTTGGCAAGATCTGTGTGTGTGTGTGTGTGTGTGTGTGTGCTCCTGAGTAATGAGTAAATATAGTAACCCCGCTTCCAGGTTGGCTAACGCACATGTTTGTATACTTGGGTGACCATCTGGTTGTGTGTGTGAGAAGACACACGTGTGAGGACGCGGTGCATCAGATGTCCCCTTACAGTGTGCAGGTGGTGATGGAGATGGCGTGCGCTTCAGTGGGGTGTTGGACTACTGCGAGCTCGTGATTTTTTTATTCATGTTGAGTCAGTCACACTGTGCAGAAGCTGATACTGCCTCTGAGGAGCAGTTGTTGCAAACACAAACACACACAAACACACACGCTCCAATATGCTCAGTGACGTGGATGTGCTGAGACTGTCCTGGGAGCTGCTGTAGAAATCAGCAGCAAAGATTAAAAGCATTGAAGCTAAATCAGAAATAACTATTTTACAGTCTCACTGACTTTTCATATTTTCTCGTGTTTCTCATGTTATACTTTATAGATATGTGAAATACTGCAGTGTATAAGGACAGCGTAGGTGGACCACCTCCTACATTAATATACTGAGACATTTACCTTTGTCTACATCAGTAGCTCTCATATGCATTCTGGGGAACTCTGCATCTCTTACCTTTATCACTCTGTGCTTGGTGTTTGTTGATACAACTGGATTTGCAGTGTAGCCCTGGGTGTGTGGTACAGGATGGTTTATTTCATCTTCTGGGGACACCTATAACTATTTTCCCAACAAAGCTTTGGTTCAGTGTTCATTTAACTATATAGTATATGTGTTTATCTAGTGTAACATAACTGTTTAAATGGTAGAACCAAGGTGAAGTCAAGCCTGAACGTCACTCGTGTGAGTGAGAGCCCTGTCAGGTGCCCAAGATACTGCCACATTTTAACAGTGCAAGTCAAATGTTTAACTGTGCTACGTAAATGTGTCAAAAACATTTTACCGTATAATTTGTATTTATTGATAACCTACATTCGCAAAAACATCAAGTATTGAAAAAACAATGTGTGTATCCCAAAACTGAAACTACTGTATGTATGTATCAAATGAATTCTGTATGTAATATCCAGATCCAGGTCAAGAATGTACTGCAACCTGAGGGTCTCTTTGTCTTGTAATAGATTGCTAAAAAGAGACATCTTATGTAGCTACCTAGAGAAAAGGTGCTTCATCCAGAGCACTCTGCCTTTTTTGCTGCTCCAAACACTTCAGGTTAAGAACCTTTCAGAAAGGCACTGACTCATTAGTGTGGCTCGTCCACAGGCAAGAATCAGACAGGTATTGGACGGATATTGAAAGATGCATTGTGAGCTTGTTGTACCATGATGCTCATGAAACAAACTGGTAAGGAAATGGTAATAAAAAGCAAATGGCTATTGCTTCGCTATGACACAAAGGCAGAGGTGAAGGATTAGAAAAGATACTGTTGTCATAGAAACAAAACCAACATGCAGTGTTTTTTTTAATGAAGTGCTGGGATGTTACAGTGCCCAGTGCGCTGGACCGTACCATTACCATTAGAGACATAAAATCCTAATCATCTGCATAAATAAGACAGTGATGTCACAACCACACACACACACACACACACACACACACACACACACACACACGCACGCACACGCACACGCACACAAGAAGCAGCAAGATCAAAGTTGTTTTAATTATCAGTCATCGTTGTGTAGTTCTGTGATGAGCCAAAGATACAGTAGGTATAATCCTTTGGATTTTAAAGAAATCAGACCCATTGCATTTTTTCTTGAATAGCAATTCAATTTATTTTTATTGTAGGTTTTATTGGTGGTAGTGGATTCCAGTATTGTGATAATATAATATTAATATCACAATTCATGTAACCTTCCTTTAGAGCCATTTTAGTTCAAACCTGCCAGTTCTGACAGTTATGAGTATAACAGAAGAGAGAGTGTAATGAATGTAAGTAGTCTAGTGTGGCAGATAATGTATTTGACTGGCCTTGCTATGTTTATCGCTGATGTGAGATGATTTATTCAGATAAACTGTACAGTGCAAAGTGGCAGAAAAACGTTAACCCATTACACATTAATGGTGGTGTTATTTGCTATAAAATCACACGCCAGCTCTTAAGACTGAAAACTGTCAAGAAAGGCTGATATCTCATATTTTTCATCATGCTTCATTAACATAACCATATATGCACTTGTACAGTGTTCCAGCCAACAGCAAAACATATTTATTCTAATTTGCCCTCCTACGACTGTCAGCATGATATGAAAATGATTTTTCATTTGAGATAAATAATTAATTCCGTGGCCTTTATCATCCTGTGGTGATGCCGACGAGAGCTGGGGCTGATTTTCATGCTTTGGTGTGTTCAGCTATTGATTGTCTTGGCAGATGAGTTTTTCTCTGGGTTGTAGAATCTTATTCTCCTTTCAGCTGCATCTCCATATGACTGGAACCAACTTTTCCATAAAAAAAGATTTGCAAACGCAAGCAAGATGTAGCTGTCAGCGATTTATTCAAATGAACTGAAACTTATGACAAACTGGAAGTGTGGATGAACTGACTCAATCTTAAAAGCACTTACAAGCACTGAAAGTGGCACAGGAGTCAAATACGGTTAGAATTCCATATAGTTTCCCAGTGAATGCACCAGACTGATGTTTTTGTAAAAGAAATAGATAAATCATCAGCACAGTTGCTCTGTGCATGAGGTAATCCATCCGCGTTTATTTTTGTCACTGAAGATTTTCAGGACACACACACACATACACAAGCACACACACAATTGCAATAGGAGCTTAATCGATTTCTCCATCAGCATGTAAACGCCACATCAACCCTGACCTGAGCATATGTGGACTGTGAGGCTGAGGGGAGGGAGATTAGGCCGTTGACACATGAAGAAGATGAGGGGAATGGACGTGAACTGTAAGCAAAACGGAATTAGACCACAAGCTGCATAATTATGTCCCTTTTCTCACCCCAGCTACAACTCTGCATCTCCAGCACTCCCCCCGGAGGCTGGTGTTAGTACTCATGCCATGAAAGGCTGTGAGCCGTTACAGAGCAGAACAGCCCCTTTCCTGCTCATTTAGATCTTGAATAGCTCAGCTGTGGTAAATCAATCCCACTCTCAGTCCTGTCACATGTGTGGGACAGCTTTAAAACCATCATATTGCTGAAGGTAACTATTTTAACTAGTTTTCATAAAGGTTTTATCAGCAGAGAGATGCTTTGTTTACTTCTTATTAAAAAAAATCTGTTACATGCATCCATCTCCCACTGGTGATTTATAATCCCCCTGTGGAATATATGAGGTCATTTTAATAGCCAGCTTCTTATGGCTGCACAGAGAAGACACTGACATTACAGCCCAAAGCATCCCGGGGGTCATTTTATATGGATGGAGTGAGTGTGAAAGCAGCGGCAGGGTGGGATGGAGGGAATGGATGTTGCAGAGCTCACTTGGCCTTGTCTCCTAACTGTCTCTCCGGGGAATCTGCCACAAACCAGGCGAGATCACAGCCTCTTTCACGCTTCCATATTTCCCTTCTTTTCCATGCAATAAAGCACGCATTTGCTAGATGATCCCCACACTACACAAATATAATCTAAGGTCATGTGACGACAATGCTGTGACCTGTCCACAAACACAGGCGCACTGAGTCACATGTAAAAACAATGCTCATATTATATTATTATAATATAATAATCTTATGAAAATAAATATTAGTTGTGTTCCTGTGTGCTCGCCACATGCTTTCCAAGATGGATGAGCTGAGTGACAACACTAGTTTGACTCAGAGGAACCATGCTGAGGAGTCACGCTAAGCGACCTGGTCTATGTTAAGAATGAGTTGTAGAGCTTCTGTAAGGACACGCTGAGCAGCGCTCCTGCTCACCTCCCATAAAATGTACACATGCAGAGGCATGCTGGGATACAAGCAAAACTGTCAACCTTCTCGTCTTCTTCATGGATTTGACCAAATGCAGCAAATAAACCAAACTCACTGCCATTGCAGGCATTGTCTGTAAGACACAAAGCTTCAAAAGCCTCTGCATTTCACACAAACTGCTGTTAGGATGTGTGAGAATGATTGTAGAGAAGGACAACACAGTTTAAGAATTACAAAATAAAGTTCAAAGAAAAGGCTTCCACAAAAACAGGCAGTCACAAACACAACAAGCTAAACAAAGCTCAAGGTAAAGAGTTCCACAAAACACACATTCAGAGCATAGCGACAACACAGGTGACAACAAGGCACCATTAGACACAGACTGACACAGACATGCTGAGCTTAAATACCCACTGACCAATCAGAGCAAACAAGGATCAGGTGTGCTCACAAAATGGAGGGAACCAAAGACAGGAAGTAAGAGGGTGGAGTCAGAAGCCCATGTCAAACCAAAACAAAAGCACAGAACACATGACACTGCCACATAGTCAAAATGTAAACAAAAGCGCACGTTTCATGAACCTAAGCAGCAGAGTCACTGATAAACTGCTTCTGCTGGGGGAAAGAGAGGGGGCTGTGTCAAACAAATGATTTCAATGACCTGATGTAGACCTTGGAAAATGACCAAACTACAGGCATTTGTATATTATAGTGTATATTGTATGTTTTATTACATAAAACATACAATACACGTAGTCAATGTTTTGCTATTAATATAATAATTTCACGTATCAAAGAATAGGGGCTTTAAAGGTGAGTATTGTCATCCCTAATTACAATCAAGGTTTATTTTAATGGGCAAAAAAGTCAATGTAGTACTTAGAGCTTATATGACCAGTGAGCTTATATGTACTGCAAATGGACAGGTCTAAAGACTGTTTCATTAGGTGCCCTGTCTTCTATCAGGCTCAACTTCCTATCCTATTATTGGAGTTCAATATCAGGGTGGATGGGGGATGGACTTGCATGCTAAGCAGTCCCACTTCTGACCAATGGCACCTCTCAAATGAGACTTTAGCCTATGGGAGTGGGACAGCAGAGACAGAATGAGTGATGTGTTGACAGTGGTGAGGTAGAGAGCGTTTCATCAGGGTTTATCCACAGAGACTGTGTGTACCAGCAGGTACAGGGAACCCACACTCCATCGGATGGTCCCTGGGAAATCGATTTATAGCTGGACTACTGCCTGTAATAGCAGGAATAAATCATAGGTAGCAGGTGAATACACAGACGCACACGTGCACACACGCACGCACACGCACACACATGCACACGCACATACAAACATAGCAAGAACTGATTAAGCGTGTGATATGAGCACAAGATACACTGAAGCATGCGTTCTACCTACAGTCCACACATTGGATTTGTCCAGACACACACATTCACACACACACACGCGCACACACACACACACACACCAAGCATCTGCACAAACTGTGACCATAGAAGGGAATCTCTAGAGCCCACTGTAATCTTACACAAACAATGTGTGTCACCCCCCTCCCCACAAATGTGTGTGTGTGTGTATGTGTGTGTGTGTGTGTGTGTGTGTGAGAGAGAGAGAGAGAACGAGAGAGACTCATGTATGACAAACTGTCTTCTCAGGGCTGCAGGCTGTTGTCATGGTGGGCTCATGAGAGCACACAGTGGAATCACCCCGGGTACAGCAGCCTGTCCAGTGCTACCTCCCACTGGACAGCACCTGCACTGAGCAATGCAGTGTGTGAAGTGGCAATGGACGGCCCAATAGGTTTTAGGATTGAGGCTGTATTAGGGTGCATTTATAAAATAAAAATTCATTTCAGCCGTGATGGTCCACATTAGGGGATTTTGAGCTCCAGATCAAAGCCAGATGTAGGGAGTTTACCGACTGTCACAAAGAAACAAAGCTATTAATGGCTGTCTGGCCCTTTTTAGATTTTCAGTAATAGTATTGTTATTTATAGGAAACACTTGTGATTGAACACCATGAATATTTTTCAGCTGTCAAATAGCAATTTGTTTTCATTGGACATGTTGGTAAAATGGTTTTCTGTTCAGAAAGTTACAGAAATGGACATTTGTTTACACCGGTGCGTCACATGTTGTAAAGCATTTCTTATGGAAACCACAAAAATGATTTATCTCCGCCTGCATAGCAAATTCTTCCAAGTAAAGGACAGTCTGTTCTTAACCAGTTACTCAATTGTGAGTCCATTAGAAAATCAATTCAGACCACAAGACAATCATTTGCATCTGAGCCCTTTTACAACTAACATGTGTGTTGTGTAAGTAGAAAGCAGCTGTCTTGCTAGCAGCTCTGTGGGCGGTATTCAGGCATAGCAGCACTTTGAACCAAATGCTAACATCAGTATGTGTGTAAGAACAAAGCCAACATGTTGATGTTTATGACTGTTTAGCATAACCACTGATGTGAGCCTATGGCCATTTGATCACAAAATAATGTGTTGACAATGTCAGTGCAACACTGACTAACAATTCTTAA
>JAFBJQ010000222.1:189209-212082 GCA_016785345.1 Trinectes maculatus | reverse complement strand
ATATCTCATATATTATTCTGGAAGCACAGACCTCAGTTTACTCAGAAATCTGTTTGGACTACAGCTCCAGCTCTGTGCTGCTCAGATCTCTGGAAACATTTCACAAGCTGTAATTCTTTGGTGGACTGAGACTAAATGTGTGTCCCTCGCAAAACAAAAAATATGACTTTAAGTGGTCCTGGATGACAGAAACCAAAATACACAGAGGCACAGATGCATTTGAAATTGTGCAGGCTGTTGGACATCCGGCTCATATATTAAACGCTATTTTAGTTTTTGCTGGTTCCTCTTTTCATCAACATTTCAGCTGTGTTGACAACTAAAATAAACCGCATGAAGAAGATCGGACGCTTTTTGCCGCCAGGAGTCCCGGTTGACCCGCTCAGGTCATGACATGCGGCACCACCTCGTGACGAGTCAGTCCTCTTGGCTTCGTACCAACACCCTGCAGACTAAGCCAATGTGTCTGCTCGTTTGTCTATGAATAACTACTCCTCGCTGCCTTCACCTTCACACTCCTACATTTGCTTCCTGTCGTTCCCATCTCACACACTGCAATTTGTTTTGTTGTTCTTCTTCCGACTACTATCCAATTTCCATGACATTTCCATGTTGTTGTTTTTTCCCCCCTTATTTCCACTAAGACCCTGCAGCAAGTATGAATAGTCTAGTTGATGAACAGCACTATGCTTTCAGTGTCTTGTGAATGAATTGAAGCAACAGCTGCTCAGTCATTCATCATAATAGGAAAACGTCTAATTGACCATTCAACCAACAGACTCCTTTCAGAACGAGACTCCAAATCACTTTATTTTCTTGGTGTGATGAAACTCATGCTCAGAGCTTTGTCAGCAGAAGAAGAGTCATCTTCTGCCAGACAACAGAATATTTCTACATGTCATTTACACCATTAACTGGCTGACGTTTCTTCACTCAATAATTCAAGAGTACTACTGGCCACAGGGAGTCAATAGCTTTAGGGAGCTGGTTGAGACTACTAATTCAGACAGTCTCTAATGAACATACACTGAACCTGTGATTTCGGATGATGTCCCAACAACTGAGACCCTGACATCAAATCATGTTTAACAGTGTCTGGAGAGCCGACCTGTCTTTGTGGCTAAAATGCTCATGAATGATCTGCTATTGTGACCATTGAGAATGAGTTATTCAAAGTAGCCTAATCTACGGATCACGGAGGGAGAGGGAAAACGGCAACGTGGAGAAAAAAACAGTGAATGGAGGCACTGAGGACTTCTAAGGTGAGTTGTCCTCACACTGCTCAGATGTCCAAAGCCTCTGTGTGGGCTTACAGTGTCCCTCCTGGTTGCCTAACCCTCCCATCATGTCACTCAGAGGGATTAAAGAAGCTAAGCTAAGCTAAAGCCCCCTTCACCCCCTGCCATCAGCCACTTTGGACCAGGAATCACCGACTGACGGTGTATGCTGCATGCATGTTACACACTGATTCCAACACTCACGTACAGTAACAACAAGCACGTCTGAAGACACATGATTGAACCAGTCGTTTGAACCGTTTATTCTTCATCTCCCACTTTCAGTTCAAACACACACACTTCCTGTCCTTGCGTTCATCACTTTAAAGACTTCCATCACACGGACTCACCTTCCGATCATAGTTGAGTGCTGCTGGACAGCAGCCTCCAGGAGGCGCTCTAGAATGGTCCATTCTCCCATGGTTGGAGTAAGAAGGCATCCACCGGAGACAGGAAATATGGGCTGAAACTAGTTGTGATGGGCTTCAATGTCCCTTTCTATGAGTCGTCTTCAAGTCCACGTGCTTCGACCTGATGAGGTAGGGAGAGGTTTGGTCAATGGGAAAGTTCAGTGTCCTCTCATTGAGAGCTCCATTTCTTTCTTCTGTGCCTTTTCCAGAACACACGCTGCCGACCTGAGCTGCACCTGAGATGGTTGGACCAGCGCTTGGATGTGTCAGTCACACACACACACACACACACACACACACTAGTGTGTCTTGGTCTGTGTTTAATTCTTCGTCCCTCCACGTGCTCACATGAGTGCGTCTTTCCACTGCCCCCCCTCCTGTTTCCCTCCTCTAGGTGCACCTGACCATGTTTACCTCCTAAACAGCTGGCTGCTCATATGTTCTCACACCGACACACACACGCACACACACAGAGACGCTGTCTACTCCTGAGTTTCAGGGAGCAGCAGTAGTTTGTGCAGACGTCTGCCACTGGCACAGTTCCACTCTGCTCTCACACGCTGGGTCTGTGACAGCATCTTGTAGTAACAGTGTCCAGGAGCTGGTCCTCGCACTCATGTGAGCCTGAGCAACCAGGGATCTCTGCTGCTCCTCCACTCCTCCATCCTCCTCCTTCCTTCCTCTCACCCTCGGTCCTGCTCCTCCTCTCTGTTGCTCCTCTCCTTCTCCCCTGGTTTGGTTCAGGCAACACTGAAGAGAAGCATCACACCTTCTCCTCCTCCACCATTTCCTTCCCTCTGTTTCCCACTGATGTCCTCCTTGTCCTCAGTGCCTCCCTCTCTCTCTCTTTCTCTTTCAGTGCTTCCAAGAGGCAGCTCTCCTTTCTTCTCCTCCCTTCATCTTGTTTTATCCTTCCCTCCTGGTTTCTCTCTCTCTCCCTCTCTCTCTCTGTTTGCGCCCTCCACCTGCCTCCGTCTCTCTCTGAGCCAGTAGGCAGCAAGACCGAGCGTGTGCCGAGGGGATTAGCGAGAGGAATCATTTCTCTACTCCTCCCCCCTCTCGCTCCCTCTCTCCCTCTCACTCACTCACTTACTCACTCACTCACTATCACTGTGTTTATCCCCTCTCCCTCCTCCTCTTCCTCCTCTTCATCTCTCGCTGCTCCATCACCAGCAACACCACACAAACCCTATTCCACTCCTCTCTCACATTGCACATTGCACAATGGGATTTTGTCTTCCACCTGTCTTTACTGTCCCATAGGAATATTAGTCGATATACTAATACTATAACTGGGGGACGGTGTGTGCAGTTTACACACATGTACAGAGAGAGACCAGAGAGCAGGTGGCAGTGCCATGATGAGGCTATGTCAGGATACTGTGGCGACACCAGGGAAGTGTATGACAGGGGGGAGACTTTGATGGGATCAGTGTGTGTTTTCGTGTGGATGTCTGTGTCGGTGTGTATGTGCACGTGTCCCTGTGTGTGTGTTTGTGTGCATGTCTGTGTAATGGAAATGGAATTAGCGACATCAGGATTTAGAGTAATTTAATCCGAGGATGCACTCGCTCTCTCCCTCACATACACACACACATACACACACACACAGCCTTTAATGAAAAAGACCCCTATTTTGAAATGACTGAACATTAGATGATTGTGGAGAGTTATTTTCTCACATTAAACAACCCGAGGAGGAGTTTACAGCCTGTAGCGTACACATGACAAGTTTTACATTTGATTCAGATTATGTACATTTTAAAACAGTCAGGATATAGCAGGTTGACAGTAGCTTAATCCCAAATATAATCTGTAAACAGTGACAAGAAAAACTCAGCCCTGAGAATCAGTCCCACTCTGTGCAGCTTTTTAAGTTTTGTTTCACGACCCAACACTTAACCGTCGTGGTTCATTCTCATTTTGTCATTTCCAGCCGCAGTGATGTACCACACTATGTACATGTCTGTGTGTGACATGTGACATGTAAGAGGAAGTGTGACGTGAGCGGGACACAGTGACGGGGTGAGACATTCAGGGGGACACTGGGTCGACATACAAATGCCTGTCACCTTGCTGCCAACTTGGGATCACATAAAAATATATTCATACACACAAACACACAATCCATTCCATCCCATGCCAAGACAGTCTGACACATGCAGAGAGTAAAACAGAGAGGGGGAGTGGGGGGTGGGAGAGACCATCCTATACTATAATAGAAGACAATCCCTTTATTATGCCTTATTCTTATTGTTAGCTTATTAGCATATTATTAAAGCGGATGGTAGAACATGTAGATTTACATAGGTCAATATGTCACAAATCTTCCATTTTACCTCAATATTAAAAAAAGATACTGAGGTAACATCATGACACAATAGAGATGTAAATGGTGACTGAGAATCTCAGAAACTTTGGCAGAGCTCCAGGCACCATGACACTTTGTGTGTGTGTGTGTGTGTGTGTGTGTTTTCACCACCAGGGCACTGAAGATAATTATGGTTTTAAGCAGCAGGGTGTAATCAATTACTACACACAGACTACACCAATGTAAGAAAATGAATTTATCTACTTCAAGTTCACTTGAAAAATTATATGTGGTAACTTATGTTGCCTTTTCCCCAAACTTTTGTACATCTGTGCGAAAAAAGCCATGAATTATGGTCTGTGCTCATATAACATTCCTCTTTACACCGAAGCACATTTACATGCAGCTCCTGCATATGGGATCTAGTAAAAGCTTAAGTTTGGTTTTCTACCATCCAATTAGAAATCGTTCTAGCTGACATTACACTGACCAACACTTCATGTGGCTAACCCTGTTGTTAATCTAACCTACTAGTTCTGTATGTACACAATGACACTTCACCCCTATAAACGTTTGCATCTGCAAATTATATGTAACATAAATATATTGCAATATATGCATACTTTTGAGTTTTTCTTGATTTAGTCTTTTTCCATAACATGTTCAGAAATTATTTGAATTTAATTATGCGACTATAAGATACATCCCGCATTGGAAAAAAAAAAGATTTCAGTTCATTAGTTTGTATTTCAAAATTGTTGGTGACTTATTTATTTAGTTGAAATAGTAGTTGACAGAGATCAGAGGGACAGGCATGTCATCAAGAGTCATTACGTTGTATATACACAGTTCCATTATGTTGCACTGGTGGCTTTAAACGTTGCCCAGCTTCTGGTGTTCAGCTGCTATGGTTTGAGGGTCAGCACTAAGTGATCTCTCTGAAAGCCCTCTTCTCCACATACTTCAGCTTGTGTCTCCTCTTGAACCTAAAAGACAGGGGCAGGGTTGAAACGTACATGGTAATTAGTACACACCTCATTGACCTGTGAGCCTTTGATGAGATGTTACATAATAAGTCCTTACTTGGCTCTTTCTCTAGGTTCAATCAGGTTTCTCTTCTGCATACTCTTGAAGCGGTCCTTGAGTACGCTGCCCTCTGGCTGCACAGTCACAACATTACAAGACAAGAGAGACATCCAGAGAAATCCATTTGAGACTCCAGATACAATTCCCACCCAAATTACAACATCCTATTCACTTCACACAACCAGAGCTGATGTACTGTAAGCATCATTAAGAGACCTAATGGAAGGAGATAACAGGGAGGATACAGGAATTTTCCACTGCAATTACATCAAATAAAGCTACAGTTGTCTACGTGGGGAAAGTGGGTCGACCGAGTATTAGAATTAGAGAATAGGATAAAGCTTAGAATAAGTCAGTAACTACTGAAGATAATACACCAACTAAAAGAATCAAAACTCATTACAGATAAAGATGTTGTGTCCTCACTGGCAAAGGTCAAATTAGATGAAAGAGCACATTACAGATGTTAGTGAAGTACCTTGAGTTGTCGCAAGGAGCCTGCCAGCTCGTCACTCAATTGAACTTCCATGTCCTGAGCCTGGAACCTGCAAATAATGACAACAAGCAAATGATTATCATGTGGTCCCTTCACATCTTGTCCCTGCTGAAGCAATCACAGGTAAATCTTCATGTTAATGCTGATAATGTGTGTCTGCATAGATTATAAAGACAAAAAGAAAAGTGAAAGCTAACAAAACATGTAGTTCAATATTGTATGTAAACACATAATGGGAGTGCTGAGTGTACTTCAGTTTGCCGAGGCGTCTGGGCAGGCTTTTCTGGGCCTCTTGCTTAGCCTTGCGTAGCTTCTGTCTTTCCTTGGTTTTCTGCTCCTTCTGTTTGATGGAGGTTTTGATGGAGCGAAGCTGGAAGAGCTGCTGCCGCTGGTCAGTCTGCTGTCTTTCAGCCAGCCGTTGCTGCTCCTGGGGTGGGAAGGGGGGTACAAACACAGTTAGGTAGATCTTTAGAAAGTGACTTACGTACGGTTACAAATGTACATGAGTAAAATTATACTACATGAAAAGCTTGAAGCAGAAAACTGTCTAAAATTGACATAACTGAGAATATATTTTATATTTAATACCTAATCAGTTAGTTACTTCAGAGCCATTTTTAAGTGATAAGTTCAAGTCCTAAATACACTAGTTATGCTTATGGCTAATATGAAAACATCTCAAAAGAATATTGCAAATATCTAACAGGCTGATGTAAAAACGAAGGACCTTGTTCAGTTTGATGAATCATTTTATTAAAAGGTTTAAATTTTGATGAACAATTGTATCATTACTGTTTTAATCTTTACACTATTGTTCCTTGGCATAACTGACATTTAGGTCCAAACATGTCTATCAGTATGTATAAAAACAGAGCAGGTACCTTTATTTTGTCTGCCTTTTCTTTTTTTCTCTGTCTCTCAGTCTTCTTCTGTGCCAGTACGATGCCTCCCACTATAATATCCTGCTCATCCTCATTTGGAACCGCTTCTTCTTCCTTATTCTCCTCTTCTACGAGACCTTCCACCTGTTCTCTAAAGATAGCCTCCTGCAAAACACACAGACCCATGTTAGATGAAAGAAAAGATCCACTGCATTTAGAAGAAAAGACAAACACAAAGGATGAGTTGGAATGATGATCCTTACCTCTGTTACTGTGTCCTCTTTGTTGACAGCAAGCTGTTTCTCTATTCTGTCTTCCTCTTTTTTTTTCTTTACCTCCACCTCATGTGCATTCTTCAATAAGGCCTGGGGTCAGAGAAAGGAAGGAGGGGAAACAATCATATCATTTACATCATTACCACAAGATAAACTACAAGTAACTTATGAAACAAGCCAAAACTGCTGATCATCCAGGATGTTTGTGGACAGCCAACATGCTTTCATTTATACAACAATGTGCAGTATGTGTGTGTGCAGACATGTTCCAGTTACCTGGTGGGAGAAGAAGTCTGGGTTGTAGGATCCTCCAGGGGCAATCACCTCCACAGCAGGTAGCACAGATGGCTTCTCGTTCAGTTTCTCTGGGCGCTTACAAAAGCAATGAAGCCACATTAATCTCACTGAAACCAGTACATGTGCAATGGAAATGATAAACCCCCTGCTGGAAGGCTGTTTACTGTCTGAGCCTTTTCAAGTGAAAGTGGAATAGTGGTCAAAAATCTTTTAACTACAAAACTCTGACAAAAAAACATACGCTCTCACCTTGACAAGCTTCTTGCCAGTTTGCTGTAGGTACCAGGTATCACCTAAATCTTTCGCTGTTTAAAAAAAACCCCAGAAGAATCTCAATTACATACATTTTAAAGCACTTTCCACATCAGTGCAGGCGATTTGTATTATTGTGTTTTGAAGTGTTTGTTACTTTAGCATTTACTTAAATTGCTCTTGAGAGCAAAGCTTGGCCTTGCAAGCCACATGGCGGTAATTAAAAGACCTTGAAATTGAAGGCTGGCAGCAAATGTAACTAACTCAAGAAACTGTAGGTGCCACTCAAGTAGTTTTTTTTAAATATACTGTTACCAATGCCGTGTAAACACCACAGACTAATCGGTGATGTCTTTCAAACTGTGCGAGAAATATAACTCTGGCATTGCCACTCATTTTCCACACAATGAAGGATTAAAATCAAACGAATTGCATATTTTGATGTTCAGATGACAGCTTCATACAACTCAAAAATTGTATTTACATTAGATTATCCTCAGATCCCAGGAGACTGTTCACACAACAGTCATCTGAGCTCCATTTTGATCTTCACATTCCCATGATGGAAATACTGGGAGCGCAAGGATGGAATCATCACTGGACAAATACACAAGCACACACACCACTCACTCTCTTGTTCCCATATGTCGTAATAGTCTCTGTTCGGGTTGTTGTTGGCTTCAGTCACTGCCTTCTTGGCCTGCCTGTCAACTGGCCTTCTGTTCAGCAGCAGTTTCTGCCTTCGAGGTACCACACCTTTGGCTGCCAGCTGCTCAGCCTTCTGGGCAATTCGACGGAGTTTCTTGGCATTTGGTCGCTGGTACGCCAGGATACTGCAAGGATGAAATGAATAGTTCATTATACAGGGTGAAATGTAAAAAGATTCAGGTACTGGTCCTCTTTGTGGTATGCATTTGTACTGTATATCCTCAGATCTCAGGACACCATTCACACAACAGTCTCCTGAGCTCCTGTGTATTGTCTTCACATTCCCATGAAGGAAATACTGGGAGCGCAAGGATGAGATCATCACCGGTCACACACAGTCCTCAAACATTGATTAAAACAGAAGAACAACTTTTAATACTTTCAAGAAGCAAGACGAAAAGCTTTGTGGTGGTGAGACTGTCTAATCTTTTCATTTGCATCTTGGTAAACATAACTAAACAACCATGATCTTTATTTTGACTTGTCCTTTTAACATACAACACTATCATTAAATAATAAAGTATCAACCTCTCTGACTTATATATGCTGTTGTTTACTTAAGAATCCCCCAAATAAAATCTGAGAGGAAATATCAAGACTGTTAATTATAAAGCAAACAAGATAGAGAGAAAAGTTAACCATGTTAAAAGGTAACCATGGCAGGTACTGACTCTTTAGGTGGTGGAACGAGGGAGTCGTGCTGCAGGATGAGGTCTATTCTCAGAGGACGTGATGTTTTCCCTTTCCTCTTCTTACCCTCTGTGGGTTCTGCTGCTTCACAGACAAACAAAGCATTCACTTATTAAAACTAATATCCACACATATCAATTTAACTTTAACACATTAGTTAAGTATTTCAAAAGTAAAAATAGAGCTATTTACTGACATAAGTTTTGTATATTTACCCTTCTGCTCAGCTTTCTCTGGCTGCCCAGCATCCAAAAAGAACAAACTGTCATCTGCCTTCTCAGACAGCAGACCCCTGAAATACATAAAGTTTCATGTTAAGAACTGAAGACAGCAGACACAGCTTGTAACTTGCAGTTAATTAATCAGTTGATGATTAGTGATTGTATGTCCTCTATGTGGCAGAATGTTCTGAACAGTTCACATTACAGATACCCAATTTACAGCAACAAAGGTCAGCGAAAATCAGCACATCAGAGAAGCCAGAAGAAATGATTGTTTCGTTTGGTTGGTTTCATGACTTAACATCACGAGTGTATCTCACTCATTTACTTTCAGGCTTTTCAAATTAGATGTTTCGGAAATAGTACATATACCGCAGCGTAAAATGTAAACACGGCCATTAACTTTTCATCTGAATGGCTATACTTAAAGTAAACATTATTTTTGTACCACTTAAAGAAACTAATATAAACTGTAGGTAAAGAATATCTTTTGAATGAATTTAGCATTGTGTCACGGTCACATTAGACCAGCTTCACACTGGTTTCTCCTCACTCCGCCGCTCTCAGCTAACATACCCTGTGGTCCTCTCTTGGTGCCTGACGTCTTCTAAAAACCCCTCGACGTCATTTATGTCGCTGTGTTTGTTCCAATTCTTCTTCTTGTTCTTGTTCACGCGTTTTCGCCGACTACTGGCCGAGTCTGCGGAGTCAGACGACTTTAAACTTAAAAACCCTGGCTGTGAAGCCACCACGCGTTTCAACCTCCTAGCGGCCGCCATGTTGGAGGACTAGGAAAAGGAACGACCTTCTTCTTCACTGCTGAGACGCTTGGATTGTAAGTGTAGGGCGCCACCTATAGAACCAACGGCGTAAATACTGAAAAAGCTTTTACCATATAAACAATAAACTTTACTTATTTTCCCACTGTCTTTCAGTTTATTAGGCTATGCCAATTTCTTTTAGTTAAACCACAATAAAAATATTCCTAATTATTAAGAGTGTTTATGAAGATGAGGGGTCTTATTATGTAATTGTTAAATATCGTATTATATATTAATAAATGATACATTGATTTTTAAAAGATAAATATAGTAACAAAACGCTTTATAATAGCCAGTCCCTTCCCCCACTACTTCCTTGCACTTTGATTACAATTGTTCTTCCCAGCTAAAATTCATCCACTAAAAAAACAAAAACAAATAAATGACCAAACCCATAAATAATCAGAACTAACAACAACGTATCACACTACATTGAATGTGAATGTGGTCATGTCGTTGTTTACCATGTTACAGCATGTGCTGTTTGTTATATGTTTGTCCCAGGTGCATCATGGGAAACGTGTCTCCTATTGCTCTCCTATGTACTTTTTTCTTTTTTTCCCCTGCCTTCATTTTATTGCGAGAACAAGCCTTAAGAGACTCAAGAATAAACCCCCATTTTTGACCGGCAATCTTTCACTAACTTTTCAAAGGTAAGTACCACCACCTCGATAAAACTCCCAACTATCATTTCATGTTACATTAGTTCTCGGATGGACGTGTTTTTTGTTTATTTTCGGTGAAAAGAAAAAAGCAGCACAGTCGAGCTATTATCTGCCTGCCCGAGGAGTCAGGGACCGAAAAAGCACTTCTGGTCGGCTCGAATTTGACTCGGAAATGCGCCTAAAGTGAGGGGTCATCTGACAAAATATCGTTAATCAGTTGATCCCTGACATGCCTGGTGTCATTTTCAAAAAGTACTTTCCACTTTCAAGCCGCGGTTTTTATATTCTTCCGTCGTTTTTATCATCGCCGTCTTCGTTTCCTACAACGATTTTTCCTTCCCGTTTACATTCTTCTAGCCAGCAACCAGCCATCATCTGTGGGTGTGCTTGTTTGCAAACACTGGGTAGCCAGTGTGGGCGGGGCCATCTGTTTTCCACTCCAAATAGCCCATTTTGAATAAAATGTCAAGGCGTGTGTTCCACCGGGGCGCTCGATGTACAGAAACAAGCAAACCCACGTTCGGTGCGCAAGGGGTTGGCGTTGTAGCTCGATTGCGGCGCTATGATTGGCTAAAAGGTTCACAACATCCCGCCCAACAGGCTCACATACAAAATGTGATTGGTTTAAACGAGAAAGAGCTGGTTCCTGATTCGATAACTTTACTGTCCTGTTTACTACAGTCATTGCATAAGCCACACTGACTGTTTTTGAAAAAAGTGAGGCTCCTTATGTTGGTAGTGTTTTCGATCCAACTCAAACTTAAACCAGAGTGTGTTTACTTTATGTAAAGTTTTAAAATTAATTAATTTAAAAATGAAAAGTTAAAATTATTTTATTACTCACTCTGAGATGTTTTGTTACACAAGCCTGAAAGTGCATTGTTATTCATAAAGTCATGACTCTTATATACTCTGTAGGTGATCATTAGTAGTCATGGCCCGTACCAAGCAGACTGCTCGTAAGTCCACTGGAGGCAAAGCCCCACGTAAGCAGCTGGCCACAAAGGCTGCTCGTAAGAGTGCCCCTTCCACTGGTGGTGTGAAGAAACCCCATCGCTACAGGTGAGACAAGCAAAGACAGCACCCAGTCTAAGTGACAGGAGTTACTGCTATCGTCACAACCGTCTTCTCAAAATGATCTCTTAAAAATATTCAAATGTGGTACAAAAGATATCCTTGAATAATGTTTTTCCTCCTATATCCCCTCCCAAAATACTTTATGTTTTCATGTATGGTGAAGGCCTGGTACTGTGGCTCTGCGTGAGATCCGTCGTTATCAGAAATCCACTGAGCTGCTGATCCGCAAGCTGCCCTTCCAGCGCTTGGTGAGAGAAATTGCCCAGGACTTCAAGACTGATCTGCGTTTCCAGAGTGCAGCCATTGGAGCTCTGCAGGTCAGCATACAGTTACTAAATTTGTTTACTAATCTTCATTCTTAAAATCTAATGTTTTGGCTCTGTCATCTGCAGGAGGCCAGCGAGGCCTACCTGGTGGGTCTGTTTGAGGACACCAACCTGTGCGCCATCCACGCCAAGCGCGTCACAGGACTTCAAGACTGATCTGCGTTTCCAGAGTGCAGCCATTGGAGCTCTGCAGGTCAGTAGGGGTCATTATACAGTTACTAAATTTGTTTACTAATCTTCATTGTTAAATTCTAATGTTGTGGCCCTGTCATTTGCAGGAGGCCAGCGAGGCCTACCTGGTGGGTCTGTTTGAGGACACCAACCTGTGCGCCATCCACGCCAAGCGCGTCACCATCATGCCCAAAGACATCCAGCTGGCACGTCGCATCCGTGGGGAGCGTGCTTAAATGGTTTTCCGATTTATTATATATGCTGTCCTCCACTCTTTCCTCTCTCTATACTTAATTAGTAGTTTGATTTGAGGTTCTATACATATATATATGATTGTGATAACTGTAAAATGTGTGATCATGTCTTCTTTGGTGCTACTATTAGCAGTTTCCTTAGAGGTATCTTCATCTATGTCTGAAACTTTGAATCACAGTACAAGTTCTCACTTCTAACTAGCTCGCACACAGGAATGCCTTGTTGTCTTTATTAATAGGGTGTTTCTGCAAGCCAAGAATTGTGTATGATCTGAAATAAGCATAGGAAAAAGCAATGACATTTTCATCTTCAGACAATAAGTTGACATAATGGGGCTTCGTTTTAATTGTTTTAATAGAAATTAGTTGTAAAAGTAGTGTTTTTTTTAGTGGTGTATTTCTACTTTTACTTTATGTATCAACATACAAAATATTAATGTTGTCAGAAACATCATGGGTTTGGTCACAACATTGTGCTATGATGACATTGCATGGTTTGACAGACTTCAAGCGGCATATATGTAGCAAAACTTTGTTTAAATGTGTCTTGATTTTCAGCCATGTCATTATATCCAGGTAATGTTTTTGCTTTTGGTTCCTCTCAGGTTGATATGGTAACCTAATATTTTTTTCTACTGTGTTTTTGAGTTATGTATTTGATCATTTTTAAAAGCAAAATATTTGTACCCCAGAAATCACATACAAACATAATAAACAGATTCTTGTGGTTAAATGAACCAAAAGAGAGAATATCCATATCATGTCACCTTGGACCTGACAAAAATGATGATGTACATTTTCTCAAATTATTATTATTACATATTTTATTATTTTATTCTAAAGACTAAACCAGGAAGTTACAGGCAGCAGATTTAAACAAGATAGTTGCAATCAAGCTTCAAGTTTTTATTTGCCATTAGTATTTTTTACTTTTTAAAAAAATAAATAAAGTAAGATAAAATGGAGTAGAGAAGTAAAAAAAATCCCATGTCATATTATTGTGTAAGCATTAGGAAGACATCTATCCTTGCACATTCTCCAAGAACAAAAGAGCTGATATCAAACAGTCATTTACTGACTTTACAAAAGTCGTTTTTCTTCAAATGGCAATCAAATGGTTTCTAGTTATTTAATTCAGCTAAACAGTATTGACTACTTGACATATTATAATATACTAAAACCCAGATTTTTTTTAAACTTATGTAAATAAGATTTTTTTTAAACGAAAAGAGAACGTAACATCTATGTTGAAAACATATCAAATCAAAAACTGAATATAAAAAATCATACACACACAGCTAAAAAGATCTGCTTGGAATAAACATTGCTTAACTAATTTCTTCACAGCTGTCTTCTCCCCCACACAGACTATTTGCTAAAATCATGATGCTATCTTTAGTAACTTTATTTGACAACAGTTTAAAAGCTCCTCCAAACTTCTCAGTATTACTTTCGGTTTGACAGTGACAGGTCTGTATCGCACTCAACGTAGAAAAATGAGAAACGCTTACGTCAGTGCTTCCTATAAACCTGGTGACTTCTGGATTTCTACAAGCGATAACAACATGAGGTTGAATCAATCGCCCTGTGTTGATGTTTCACTCTGATAAAAATGAAAACATACATGTCGCGAACACTGTTGCATTATGGGACCGATGATTGACGCGGCGGCCATTTTCCCGCTGGACGCTGCTTCCCATTGTGGATACGAAGAAGAAAATAGAAAGAAGCGACACATTTCTCACCGCTCCTGCTCACTTTTCCGCCTAGGTAAGCCACACCAAACAAGCCACAGAGGCTGTGAATAAAGTTTAAAATTTAGTGTTTTGAATTTCAGTATTTATAAACACGTTTAACAGCAAATAACCGGTAAATTTGTCGTGTGTTGAAATAACAAACGCGGCGGTCGAAACGACGGTGAAATGCAGTCTCTTCTGCAGCTGTTCACATGACGGGATGTCTCTTTCAAATTATGCGCCGGTTCAGCTCGGTTCTACGCAGCCGTTAGGGACCGTTCGGCTTTCCTTTGTCTATCAATGAGTTCCCTGAACTGTCCTCTGTCTTGTTGTCCGGTTCCCCGAGACGCTGGAAGAGCAGTTATTTGTAAAATTCAAGTTGTTTACGTGGTACTCCTTTGCTCTTCTGTACTGAGTCTTTATCCCGTTCGCGCATCAAACCGCCGCCATCATCAGAACTGGGTAGGCGGGGCTAGTGACAGTGGAAGGCAGCTGTAGGGCCCGCCTACTGCACAGACACTACACGCTCATTGGTGTACACGTTATATTTTTATATACGTGTTGAACAAGTGGCCACTAGTATCGCAGTTCTCTTTTGATTGACGCTTGTCGGTCATGCTGCGTTAGGGAATGTCTTCTATGTTTACCTACTCAAAAAGTTAACTTAGTTCAAGTTTCCTGCTCAGACATAAACGTATTTTATAATAGATCTTTTTAACCACCGATTTTAATCACAAAATCGGAAGCTGCTACTTAAATACCGTGAGACAGTGGAAACGTATCGGAAATACATACTACAATAATGAATGCACAGGTGTATAAATTATCGTATTAAGTTTGTGTTATTGGTGCAGTGAAAGATTTCCGCTGAGTGATCAACGTTAAGAAAGTGTAAAAAATAACAAGACATAACCTTGGAAAGACATTTGACCTTTTTTCAATCATATGTCCTTTCTTTTCTGTTTTACTCAGGTGATCATTAGTAGTCATGGCCCGTACCAAGCAGACTGCTCGTAAGTCCACTGGAGGCAAAGCCCCACGTAAGCAGCTGGCCACAAAGGCTGCTCGTAAGAGTGCCCCTTCCACTGGTGGTGTGAAGAAGCCCCATCGTTACAGGTGAGACAAGCAAAGACGGCTCCTTATCCAGATGGATATCCCAAACTATGAGTTCACGGTAAATTTATCATGTCATAAAAATTCACAAACCATCGTCTGTACACTTACTTATCAGCTGTATGTGTCCTGGTTTTGGTAGTTATGCCTTTTATGGTTGATATAAAAACTAGACATTCTGCAACCAGGTTTTTCTTCCCATATCTCAGTTTATATGATATTGTGTTTTCATGTATGGTGAAGGCCTGGTACTGTGGCTCTGCGTGAGATCCGTCGTTATCAGAAATCCACTGAGCTGCTGATCCGCAAGCTGCCCTTCCAGCGCTTGGTGAGAGAAATTGCCCAGGACTTCAAGACTGATCTGCGTTTCCAGAGTGCAGCCATTGGAGCTCTGCAGGTCAGTAGGGGTCATTATACAGTTACTAAATTTGTTTACTAATCTTCATTGTTAAATTCTAATGTTTTGGCTCTGTCATCTGCAGGAGGCCAGCGAGGCCTACCTGGTGGGTCTGTTTGAGGACACCAACCTGTGCGCCATCCACGCCAAGCGTGTCACCATCATGCCCAAAGACATCCAGCTGGCACGTCGCATCCGTGGGGAGCGTGCTTAAATGGTTTTCCTCCTTGTCTTCAATATTTTCACCGCCGCCCACCCTTCCTTCACCAGTCTGTCTTGCCGCCCCTTTGCCCTTCACCTGCCCAGATTTCCCTCTCTCCCCGTGTTAGTAGTATGTAGAGGAAAACTGATTATATTATGAATAAATAAAGTGTATAGTCGTGTTTTTCTTAGTGCAGACTTCTAGGGTACTCTCTCTTTGTGCATGTACCAACTTTTTGGCGATGAGGTCTCCTCAAGCACATGTCTCTAGTTTCTGACTCTGTGGGATAAAGGATGACTTATGGGTTGAATAATGAGCAAATGATGGGCTAGAACATTTCAAACAGGGACAGACAGGAGAAGAAGATGGTATTGTCTGCTGGGGAACACCTCTCTCCTCGTTGCAGCAAGGTGCTAGAAGAACTTACCTTGTTATCTTCTCCTGCTTAAACTCTTCCAGCGTGCTGAGAGTTAGTCTGCTCACTATCGTTGAGTATGGAGAATTTCGGTCCCTGCGTTTGTTTGCTTGCTCTTATCACCACAGCAAATTGTATACAATCCACTGGGATCCTTACAGAAGTTGATTTATGATTACCATATTAATCAATGTTGTTATATGTCAAGGTTCATTTTTTTCGTTCAAACAGGTTTCATGCACAGGATTTTGTTTTCACTTCTGACTGTGGATGACATGGAGATGGGGGGATGAATCAGATTAAAACACTTGTTGAGAACAGATTTTTTTTTTCCTTCTAAAAAGTGATGCTAGTGGCTCGTTTTGGCACCAAAGTTTGATCCTATGTAGATGCTCTTTTCCTAACTGACAAGCGTTTAACTTCACCTGTTTTTGTGGTGGATAAATTGGTTTCATCTAATTATTTAAAGCCAAAGCTTGAGAGCTCAAGGATGGTGTCAGATACCTTTTAGTAGTTTTTAATAAAATACCTTTTTATATCAAAGGTTTGTGTTCTTCTCTCAAACCAAAAGTTCTCAAAGTGTAAACTTAATTTGTTTAATAATACATTATATCTGATTGAAATATATTCTAAATCAGTGGTACAATACAAATTATAGTCATGTCTTGTGTAGACATCCCCTGTGCATAATTTCTCTTTTGTTTGGCTCAATTGATCATCTGCAAACATTTTCTCAGGTTGACTTCCACCTGTTTAACTTACGTTTTAGTTTTTGGTCCATTTTTTTTCTTTCTTTTTTGAATTGTTGAGGATGATATTAAACAATGTTTGTAAGTTCCAGATTTGTCATATAAGGTGGTAATAAATGGATGTTACACACACACTGTCTCAGAATGTACACACTCCTTATTTTGTAGCGGTATAGCTTTTCTGCGTCAAAGTATTTCAAGTCAAATAAGGCCAGATTTAAAAAATAGGTGATTAAAAGGGTGATTAAAAAAACTCTGTATCTCATGGTAACAATGTGCTTTTGTGGCCCTGGCATTAGAGTGAGTTAAGTACAAATAAAAAATGCCACCTCTGAACTAAGATCATACGTGGACAATAGTTCCTCATATACCTGTTGGCTACAGTGTCATCCAGTGATAAGTGAAGTGAAACTCATTGATTCTGTCTTTACTATGGCACCTATCAGTGATACATATCACAGCGAGAGCAGTGTTGGTTACACAACAAGTGTTTAACATAACATTGGCCATGTACTTTTAATAATGTGTATGTTAAGTGTATGGTACAACACATGAACACAGTCTGTGATAAACAAATCACAAACCTTTGCAGTTTTCAGTTAGATTTCATCACAGCGGCAACAACAACCACCTGTTTAACTGTAAACTCTGTTGTTGAGCTTGTTGTTATGCTCCTGTTACACTGCTAAGCCAGTCTTTCATGTTCTGAGGTTTAGAAACTATGCCGCAAGTTTGCACATGTTCACACACCAGGAGCAAACACTCCCACATCATCAGATAGTAAATCTGACGGTGGATCAGTCTTGCTGTTTATGTTACTGTGACCTGACACGACCCATTGTCCTAATTCAATAAATACATCTGTGTTCTCATTGATCACAACTTGGAAAGCTGGTGCAGGGAAACCTTCATTTTACACTTATACCACAAGATGGCGGTAAAATTCTGTGTTAATTAAACACACTTGAACTTTAAGTAAAGCAGCGCTGTACAATTTATTATTGTATTGGAGAAATAAAATAGTTTGAATATTATTGTATATATGTAGGAACATGCACATTTATTTGCATATATTACATGATTCACATTAAATAATAATTCATATAATATCCATACATAGATTAGATTGCACCACTTACTGATCTGATGATAGAAAATGACTTTGCAGTGACCTCTTTACCAACTGTCTTATTCCCTTTGTATTATACAGAGCCCACACACACTCACAGATACAATCAATATCCATTTCTAGACTGACATCATTCCCCTCATCAGTGTTTAATTTCATCCTTCTACTTCCTTGATTAAAATGGATAAAGCCATGCACTCAGCCATATTCATTACAATGAAACACACACAAACACACACACTCATATTCACACCCAATAACGATGAAACACACATAGACAAACAAGCATCTAATGAAACAGCAGCTATTAATCCTGTTGTTTTGAATGGTACGTACACTCACATCCAGTCACTTTGTCAGGGTGATGACAAAGTCGACCAGTCAACCAATATACTGGAAAGAGTCAAAGGTCAATACAGACAACACTGTGCCAGTTGTTTGGCAGATTACCACAAACCCGTGAGAAGGACTTAAGTATGAAGTACTAGTCAAATATAAATTAGTTAGTATTTGACGTAGCTGCTGATGTTTATGTATTTTATGTCATTATCATAGTTTCATCAGGAGGTTTAGTCAGGTTTGCACTTTAAAACCACATCTGACTTATCTGTTTTTTATGTTATGTATTTATATTTTGAAATAGCTCGACTGATATCTTCAACACATTGTCAGTTCATAATTTAGATTAATTCTTTATTAAGTAACAACCTAAAAAAAATCCAGTACCGGCCCAGCTGTTGCTTGTTTCTGTCACAGAATGATGCACATTTGTCTCAGATTACAAAGAAAACTGAGTTCTGCAATAACCAGATAATTGTCCATGAAATAATATTCATTCTTTGGATTAAGAGCTAATCTAACTGTAGGATTACATAGCAGCATATCAAAGGAACAGTTTCTTTGCCAGGGATTTGGACCTGGATAATGGCATGTGGACTTCAGGAACAACGGATGAGCTTTAGCAACAATGAATTATGATTGTCTTGTTTACTTTGGCTACATTCCATACATTTCCCCCAGAGCTTTGCAAACTATGAGATGTATGTTCACCACAAAATGAATAAAATAGGCCTGTTTTTCCTCGACACCAGTGAACGCAACACGAGCCTCTCCCGATTCCTCTCGGAAGCAAATAATGGAACATACATGCCCACGCAATAAGTATGTGCATAGGTATTTTTTGTGTGTTTTTGTCGATGTGTGTTTGCGTGCACAATTGTGCGTTCACCTTCCCCAAGGTCTGTGTATTGGTGCTCCATCTGTGGCACTCAGGGGATTACAGCCAATCTGTCTGTCTGCCTCTCAAAGTGCTGACCGTCAGACCAGCAACAGATTAGCACAGTGCTGGGATTGGGAGGAGGAGGTGACGGGTGGTGCATGGGCGAGGAGGGATGGGGGATGGGTGGAGGAGAGAGGTGGATGTGATGTTTAGGAAGCGAGGGCAAGAGATGTGTATATGTTTTTTATATGAAAAGGTAGTTTGAGGGTTAAAAAGTTATACTGGTCGAGAAACTCAAACCCCGATTTACTTAAATTGTGCAAGGTCGGCATGCTCCTGAGTAACATCTGAAGACAAAATTGCGATGTCACATTGTGTACACAACTAGCAGGAGAAGCATATAGGTGGTGAGACTTGGGGACATGGGGGTGAGTGGGTTCAGATTAGATGAATCCACCACTGAGATTACTGCACAACAGGACATGGGGAGTGGTGAGTAGTGGGGCTATAGGGAACTGGATGGTGGGGAATTGCTCCCAGAGATTAACTGTGTTCAGCCATTAGCAAAACCTGGCAGTCAACTAGTCACACAGCAGGGTTCATCACAGCCACACACTGACAAGTAGATTGTGTTTTTTTTAATGTGGAAGCTGTTCAGCTATGTGTATGTAGGAAACTAAAGCAACTTAAGTTGCTTCATACTGATGAAGATTTCTGTAATGTCATTACAGGCAGTGTCCACTAGTCAGTATTTGATTGGTTCTTTAGTGGCCCCTGTAAAAATATGGTACCACTTCTTCAGAGGATATGAAAGGTTTATTCTAAGGTTTCCACACACTGTGATTCTTTCAGGTGATTGAAAATAATATATAGGAAGTATCCAGTGGCAAAGTAATATTGTCAGCAGATCCATCAAAATCCAAACTGAGCACAGAGAAACGTTCCTACTCAACAGATGGATGTAAACATCAATCCGTTAGTGTCAAGCTCTGCACAGTGACCCTGCATCTGATGCAGTGACAGAAACATTTACTCTGTTTGAAATGTGTGTTTATGTGTGTGTGTTTGTAATGGCATGTGACTCTCAGGCCGTGTGCGTCTGCAGTCACACTGCCATCACAAACCTGCAGGGAGGGAGAGCTGCGCACACACACATATGTGGACACATATCATGTAGTCTTTCTGCAGTGCCATCCAGTGACCCGTTTTTGCATTACATGACAGGCATAGGTTAACTGGAGACATTAATTGACTGTAGGTCACTGGTTGTTTGGCTGTGTATGTTGCCTTGTAATTGACATGTCCAGAATGTACCCCACATCTCCTCCATTGTCAGCTGGGATGACACTCTATCAGTGTAATTGATGGATGAATGGTTACACGAAAACATATCAAGATACTTTTTTTAATCATTTAAATAAATTCATTCATTATAAGGTCATTTTAACTGCTTTGTAACTCTACAAAATTCTGTCACAGTATACCACTCCTAATACTAAAACATAATAACTATTTGAAGTATTTCTTTTTCATGCTCATATAGGCACACACAGTAAATATTTGTGAGTGTGATGTTGACAGACTGGGTGGATCTGTTTGTTTTTGGCATCATCTTTCACAGAGATGAGACAAACATGTTGACTTGTTGTTTCCAGAAGGTACCTATGTGTGTGTGTGTGTGTGTGTGTGTGCATGCGTGTGTGTGTGTGTGTGTGTGTGAGACTAATATTTTGTTAGTTTGTGGAGACACCAGAACCCTGCACCCCATCAGCTTGTGATTGGTCTGTGGCTCCACCATCAGGGATTAGACCATGTACCATGTTTCCCCACTTAACATCATCTCTCTCTCTCTCTCTCTCTCTCTCTCTCTCTCTCTCTCTCTCTCTCTCTCTCTCTCTCTCTCTCTCTCTCTCTCTCTCTCTCTCTCTCTCTTCCTTTTTCTCTTTCTCCGCACATCACATGATCCGTTACATCACGGGATTGAGGTCAGAGCTGGATTAGGGAGAGCGAGTGAGGAAGGCAACACTGGAATTACTGAAAGTGAGGGACGAGTGTGTGCGTGTGTGTGTGTGCGTGTGTGCGTGTGTGCTCCGGTGGTCTGCAGATGAAGAGTGGAGAGATGGGAGATAGTGAATGACAGAGAAAGAGGTATAACAGGAGGGGGGGGTAAAGATATGCAGGGGCTCATACTGAAAGCAGAGCATGATGGAACAAAGGTCTAAATGCATCAAAATGCACATGCAGATAAAAGTAATGTAGTGATGGGTCAATGGTCAATGGGTTTGTGAGCTTTTGACCATTGACCCAGTCACTGAATTAGTACTGAAATCTAAAGATGTTTTAGTTGAATACTTATTTTAGTTTGTACTAAAGAGAAAACAAATTACTATTACAAACATGCACTTATGCATTTTATAATCTGTATTAAGTAATGCAGAGAATAAGGGGAACAAAGAAGAAGTTATGGCGCCTCCTTACTGTGGATTTGTCACATGAATGTAGTTCTGATATTCACCACAAATACCTCCAAGTACCTATGTGTAATGTTTAAAAGGAAAGTTTCAATTTCTTCAGTTTCTTTTACTTTTCCTTTCATTTTACAGGCAACAATTTAAATCAGTGGTTCTGAACAATTCTGAACATTTCTGTATTGAATGGGTCAGACAACCTGTCCACCATGTACCCTACCTATATATATATATATGTGTGTGTGGGGGGGTATAAGCTGGACAGAACTATGTCCTTGTATGTTCATGTAATGGTCAGTGGACTATCTATGTGGACTTATTCTATTTTTATTTGCGAGAGGTCAAACTTTCACGAACGATGCTTTATGTCCCATGATGCACTGGGCCTTCGAGAGCAACACTCACATTGGAACCAATTTGTCACCTGGAGAGCGAGAAGGATTTTAGGAGAGATGAAAATAGAAATGTTCAGAGAGGGATGGGGCCTAAAAGTGGAGAAAAGATGCGGAGAGAGTGATGGCATTGAGGAGAAGAGTAGGAGGAGGAAGAGGAGGACGAGAAGAAGGAGGAAGAGGGAGACGGTAATCCTGTCTAATTCACTTAGTGTTGCGCTGAGAGAGCAGGACACTAAGAGGATTTGGGACATTCTCTAAATTAGATCAGCAAGAAAAACAAACTGCAGGGAGAAGTGGTGCGGAGGCAACAAGCCAACAAGAGGAGGAGGTGGAAATAGACACAGACTTGGTCAGACCCATCAAGAAGAAGTGGAATGAATCTGGTGAAGGCCCCAACATAAACCAGTGATGCTCAGACATGAAAAAAATGCCACCTGTTGCATAAAGTACCTGGAAAAAATGGTCTCTGATCAGATTTTTGTCTGATCGTCAGACCAGCACCAAATGCCGAGAGCTCCCATAATCCAGTCCAACATAACATTAATCTGTGGCTCTGACTTTTACTATTAGTGATATTAACTAGGTGTTAAATTGTAATCTGCAGTAAAGCCCTCAGCAGAAGAGTATGCTGAGGTTGACAGAGGCTGGTTGATCCAGTCATACTGTAATACTGATCCTGTTACCAGCACTGGCTGCAGATCCCTCTCCCCTACTTACACTGCACTGCTGCTTCATGTAGCAGCATTAATGCACAGGTGCAAATTGAATTTAATGATTCAATGCAAATATGTACAGAAAATGTAAATATATGCGAAATAATAATAAGGTGAAA
>JAFBJQ010000222.1:174623-189196 GCA_016785345.1 Trinectes maculatus | reverse complement strand
GCGTTATGAAAAATCTGTGTTGTGAGTATTTGACGTATTGCAAAGCCAGACGTATGAATGTAGATGTTTTTACTGTTTTTACTCTGCTTACGGTGAACAGTATGAAAAAGCAAAGATTTATTCATGATACAGTCAATCACTATTTATCTGAACACAGCCAGTTAAGTGTTTAATAGGAGTAAATCAGTTTATTGTGGAATGGCCTGGCCATTGAAGTGTAACCTAAAATTATTAGATTTCTACCAATATCATATTTTATTTCTTATTATGATCATAAAAGAAACAATGTGACTCGATGTGGAAAAGGTCAACATATGCATTGTCAAAAAATGTATGGGTTCACTTTATGCACCTGAAATGGTCTGAATGTGGGACCAACGGTTCACATCCTATAATGTAACATCTGAGTCCTCCTTAAATAAAACCAGGTTTGTGTTCTATTCTCAGTCACTCGTTTAACTTGGTCTGACTTCATGCTTCATGTATCTGAAACAGTTTTTATTATGGATTTCCTTTTATTTTATTGTAACCCAAGAAACAGATTGTGTTGCGTGTGTCTGTGTGTGTCTGTCTTCGGCACATGTTCAGTAATGACTTACTGTTTGCATGTGTATGCACACATATGCATTTGATAATTGTGATTGTGCTTGTCTATAAGTGTTTGTGTCTGGGCGTGTGCTTGGCGCGTGTATGCTTGGCGGCACTGGGATTAGGAATCGATTAAGAGGAAATTGGACTGTAGGGAGGTGGGGGGGTGGGGATGGAGGATGGGGGATGGGGGAGGGTGGTCTGATGGGGAGGCTGGTCAGCTCTGGCAGCTGCAGCCTGTGGCATGATTACACTGGGCCTCCAGAGTAGGCCGTCCACCAGCTTGTTTGTAAGGGATTAGAGAGAGGAAAGAAATGAATCATATTTCTAAGTCCTGAGTGTATCCCAGTCTGTGTCTGTGCTTCACAGTCCATATGCTGCTGCCTGGAGGATTACAGGGCCACGCGGCCTGCAGAGGACTGGTCCATCCATCCATCCATCCATCCATCCATCCATCCATCCATCCATCCATCCATTCATCCATCCATCCATCCTTGTCTCAGTTGTCACGTATTGAAGTGTCTGCCCACAGGCCAGCACACAGGCTGAGCTCTTGGAATGAGCCACTGGGTGGACTAACTAATGAACTGAATGATATCACACTACTCCATGGATCATTGCTAACAAAATATAATATGTCTATTTTACATTTACATTAAAAATGTATTGATACTGACATTTTAGGATTAGGTTTGTTGCTTCAGTTTCACAATGCGATGTTTACAATAGGTTAATAAAAGCCTTTTTTTAAGTTGAAGTCATTCAATTTAAATCTTTTAACATATTTTATATATTTATTCATCACTGAAGGTTTTGTCCAGTTCAATTCCTGGCTTTCAGTGTCATTTTGTTTTCTTCTTGTTGTCATAAGTGTTGGAGCTATTTATTTAGTATTGTTTTGTTTAGTATTTTGTTTAATTAGTATTTACATTTGGTTATTCTTAATTGTTTTATCCGATTTCATTATTATTAGAGTTTTGCTAATATTCCATTTATGATATGTTTAGTTACTTTGCTTTTTGTTTATTGTTTAGATTATTATTTCTATTTGGGCACTTTGTGTAAGGTACTGGTAGCGGACCACAATGCACCTGGGTGGGCAAATGTTTTTTTACCAGAGCATGAGACGCATGGAGACGTTTTCCTTGTTCTTTGTTGCATGCTTGTTTTGGATGAATAAACCACACATTCTTTTGCAAAACCCCACCACAGAATGGACATTACGTTTCTTTCGGCTGCACACACCACATACCAATGTGCAACAGTGGTCTTTTGATTTGTTAATGTCTTGAAGAGTTTGGTTTGGACTCTAATTTTTGTTTGATCAAACGGCCTCTACAACAAGTGTGTTGTATTTTGCTGTGTCATCATGAATTAAGGCCCACTGCTTTTAAAAATAAATAAATAAAAACATATGAAGCATCTGAACACAGCATGAGCTAATAGCTTCTCTCTCTCTCTCTCTCTCATGGAGCGGACCCTCTGGCCTCATAGTGGCAGGAACACACAGAACCATTCAGCAATCCCAAAATAATCTGCCCATCGCCCGTACTTCACACTGAGGCTGGTGAAGTGGTGGGACTCTGTGTTGTGGTTAGTTCTAATCTGTATTCTGTCCTGTCTGCCCTGCTACCTCTCATCTCTGCCTCCTGTATGGATTAGTGGAACGTTCCCAGAAACAGATTCACCAGCTCCTCTCCTCTCTCTGTGAGAGATATGGCAGACATATAGAAGGTTGTCAGAGGCGTCGTCCAACAATGACTCGCTCAGATCCAATGACTTAAACAACTCAGTGACCACAGGGTTTTAATGAAGTCATTTATTGTCTCAGACACATTGTAACTATCTATCATGGAAGTGGCGAGACTGGTCAAACACAGGAGACAAATGAAATATACAAAATAATTTGTGTCAGAAAAATAAGCAGAGAAGATAATGTAGTCATGCAAAAGTTAAAAGTACAGCAAATGATTGAGAAGCATAAACAGCATTGTGGCCTACGGCTGCTACTTTCATTGGACAAACCCCTGAGTTATGAAAGAAAAAACAGAAGCAGAAACCAGACAAAAATATCAACAGAAAAAAAATAAAAAGTTGGCAGTTTTCTAGAGAGTATAAGAGAGATTTTGTTGAGTGGAGCCAATGTGCAACAACACTTTGCTGACGCCACACATGATTGCATTTTCAAGTTTTAATATTTACAAAGTAACAACAAAAAAAGAGTATTGTCAATATCCTTGTCAGCTGAAGACATAACATTAATGATGATAGTTATAATACTGATAATAATGTCAACTTCGAAACAATAACCACATTGTTTTACTTCAACGAATTCACAGATTTTTAAAGAAACATAATATTATTTAAGTCTAATACAAAAAAAACCAAACGTACAGTACATGAAACACATAAAGTGGTAGCCATCACATCTTTACAGGTTGGAGCTGAGAGAGGCACCAAACTCTCTGTGCAAAGGGGGGGGGGGGGCACTGCATGGAGACCCAGTCCCTTCCCTTTCTCTGCTGCAGCTGTCTCTCCCATCAAATACCTCACGAAAGCAGCTCAAACAAAAAAAATGATAATAAAGAAAAGTATGATGTATGTATGATGTAAGAGCTGCTTCAACAATCTTCTCAACTCACACAAGGGGGAGTGCTTGCCTCCCCGAGAACCACAATGTGTCCATTGTTGCCCAAATTGTGTGGAAGTGATCCTATTAAACTAACAATGTACAAGCCATTGGGCTAATGATTACAACCAGGCTCAAAGGCAACAGGTTTGTACTGCAGTCACCCCGGTGACCAATTCTACCTGCTCTGCTTGTGTTACACACAGGCTGCAGAGGGTCAGTATCATACAAGGCTACTGGGAACCACTCGCTTCTGTCTGCTGTGCTGTTGTGTGTCAGCTCGATGATGAGAAGCAGCTTCATGCCAGAACATACATCACAGGAAATACAAGACAAAGTCTAAAAGGAAGAAATAAACAAATAAGAAATAAATGATTTTCATCATTTCATCATGTTGAATTCAAGGCTTTTTCATGTAGTAAACCTTGTTGTGCTGTGCCAATCAAAAAAATGTATTGGTCCAAGTAAAAGCCAGTAAAGTGGTTTTTGAATTACTGTCTATCAATCAAACCAAATAAAAATACCCATAATCCAAAACTAACGTCTTAAATTAAAAGGATGCATTTATATAGGTGGCCTCTATTTAACACTTTTGAATTGCTGTAATTTCAATTTTCTTCTAATTCACAGAGTTAGAAAATTAAAGCTATTGTTCTCTTGCAATTATTTTCATTAATTGTAAAGACATTGTAATCCTGCGCATCTTTGACACAGCCGTGCTGCGATTCCAAGGTTGATTGATATGCTGTTCAACTTATAAACTCTATGATCATCTCTGTTCCAATCACAAAGCCAAGCATCAGTGGACTAGTTTACCTACACACTTATTTCAGCAAATTAATTCCGAAATACCAAAATAACCTTGGGTTGTTCACTCCACCTTGATTTTGTTTTGATTGCTCACTTCTTTTTATCCCCTTCCCTCCCCACCTACCACTTCTGATTCTTTACAAGACCTGGAACTTCCAGGAGTTCTGGTCTTTGTAGTCTAGACAGTCAGTGGCATTGAAATTGAGCTTCCAGGCAGCTTGGTCCTTGTAGTCGAGACAGTCGACTGCTCCGAACCCCAATGAGGCGGCAGTGTAGCCCTGTGAGGAGAGCGAGGCGGGGGACTGGCTGAGGGGCCCACCCATTGAGGAGGCTGTGATGGGGCTCAGGGCTCCACCAGTGCCTGATAACTGCGGGTGCATGGGTGACAGATAGGAGCTACAGTCCAGGCCAGTGAAGTAGGAGGAGGTCCCTGCATAGCTCTGGCTGTAGGCAGGGGCCTGGGTGTAGGTCATGGGGTAGGTGGTGGTGCGCTGCATGCAGTGGGTGGTGGACACAGACAGGGGGTCTGGCAGTGGAGATATGGAGGCTGGGCTCCAGATGGACACTGTGGCATTAGCTGAGCTAGAGCTGGGGGGGATGGCGGTGCCTGGAGGAGGGGGTGGTGGGCTGTAGGGTCCATTGGTGGGGTTGGCACTGGCCTCAGTGTTGGCCTCACGGGCGGGGGATGTCTTCTTCTTAGCGGGCCTGGGTTTGGACTGGCCGGTGCTCTGCTGCTGCTGCTGGCGGCACTTGGCACGACGGTTCTTAAACCAGACCTGGAGGGTGGAGAGAATGGAGAATGTTATCATATAATATATATTGTAATATTAACATCAATATCATTATTAATATTAGTAGTAGTAGTAGTAGTATATAATATCACTAACATACATATCTGTGATAGCCTACATAGCTATCTTTCCCTTTATACACACACACACACACACACACACACACACACACACACATCACCAGTATATGCATTATGACAGTGAAGTAGATGAGAGTTAGATAACACCCTGTGCACCATGATGTGTTACCTGGACTCTGGACTCGGGCAGGTTGATCTTGAGGGCCACCTCCTCCCTCATGAAGATGTCTGGGTAGCGGGTTTTGGCAAACAGAGCCTCCAAGATGTCCAGCTGAGCGCGTGTGAAGGTGGTGCGCTCCCGACGCTGCTTACGCGGGGTGCCTAGAAGAAAGAAAACAAAGTACTATTATTATTATTATTATTATTATTATTATTATTATTATTATTATTATTATTATTATTATTATTATTATTCATATGTTGGTGTTTTAAAAGCTATTCAACGAAAAACCACGTAGATAACATCACCAGCATTTAAACTCGGACATTCTATAGGTTCCAGCCACACACTGAGCGTTGTTATGAAAAACACTGATACATCTTTGGGTGTTTTAAAGTAGAACAAAATAAAATTTGGTTGATTTCCACTAAAACACGGAAAAGATTCGCAGCACAAATAATAAGTGGTAGACGCGTTGTAAATTACTTCTGTATTATTAATCGAACATGTCGATTTATAGCTCGCAATTCTTTTAAACGAACGCGACTTCCTGTACGAAAAGAAATCGTATTGGAATATAATACTGGATGAGCAACAAAATAATGTATTATTATTATTATCATTATTATTATTATTATTATTATTATTATGTTGGAAGAAAAACGAAACGAAACGTCAAAGAATGGAATGTCCGCCTCTCCTCTGGGTTGAACTAATAGAAAGAGACGGTATGGATCGAAATATACAGTGACAAGAAACGAAAGTTCCACCATTCAGTTGATTCACAGGTTTGTAAACAGCTCGAAGCTGAAGGCCACACTGTGCAACACGCCCTCTGCCATCAGTGTCAACCTGCTGTCACCGATGACAGATGCTGCTGCTGTCACACATCCCCATGCACCAAACAACATATAAACGTCCATTCATGAAGAGGAAACATGATGGCCCATGATAAAAGACAAAGAGCACCCCAGTGGAACTAGGTTAGATGATGAGAGCAGCAGATTGGAGTCTGTTCTGTTCTGTTAAGTCTGTCTGAGAACAGGCTGCTTTTCCATTCACACGCGCTTTTTATTGTTTTTTTGACTCTGTAATCCGCTGAACTTATAGGTCAAGTGAACACATGCTGTGATGGCTGAGGAGTCAGACACCTCCACCCAGACTCATGAGGCACAGCAACACAACCGCACTCTCATCACCTATCAAAACACAACATTTCCTTCCCTCCAGTCACAATTCCCATTCATTCACTCATTCACTCGTTCATTTTTTAACGTTTGAAAACACAGCAGCAGTAACTAGATCAGAAACACGTCACTGGAGGTCACAGGTTGGTACTCACTGGGATATCCGACGGTGGCGGTGTGGAGCAGATCCATGCCCGGCCCGGACAGCGTTAACCCGTTCACGGCGTAATGGGGTTGCTTAATGTAGGACATCATGCCTCCTGTCGCCTTTAAAACACTCCCTCACTCCCTCACTCTCTCTCTCCTTCTCTCTGACCGGGGGCTGGCTCTGCGAGCTAGTCTCCAGGGGGTGTCTCTCTCTCTCTCTCTTTTCCTCTCTCTCTCTTTCTCTCCCTCCCTCTCTGTTTATCCTTTACACTGTTTTTTTACTAAGTAGTTGTTTTCCTCACTGTGCCTCTCCTTTATAACCCGTGTCTACTCTGACTCAGTGCCGTTGAGCCGGGCACCTGTGGCAGCCACACTCTGTGTGGGGAACTTCCTGTGCGCCTTTGCACCTGTCTCCACCTGACGCGTCAAATCACTGCAGGCCTGGAGGAAGTTGCTCTACAGTTATTGCTTCCCGTGACAAAAACAGCTCAGGACTGTGAACTGAGACCCCACAACAACAAGTATGAAGAAAGCTGACTTCAAAAAAGAAGCGCGCTATGATGCAGCGGCTCCCACCGAGTCCTGCGTAATTGCAGTGCAGGCGCACCGACTGCGCCAGACGCCAAAAGCAGCAGCTCCGAAACAGCTGGGCGGTCTGCGGAGTGGTGCTGGTGCTGGTGCTGCTGGTGCTGGAGGGAGTGTGGGCCCCGGTCGCTCCCTGACACCGGAGGACAGGATGTGGATCTGCTGAGTGGACGAGTGAGGCGAGCAAGAAGAGACTGGCTAATTAGAAGTAACTTCTTACCCAAGTATAGAGCCCTCCTCTCTCCCCCCCTCCTCTCTCGCTCTCTCTCTCTCTCTCTCTCTCTCTCTCTCTCTCTCTCTCTCTCTCTCGCTCTCTCTCGCTCTCTCTCTCTCCGTCTCTCATTCAATCAAACGCGCGCGCGCATATGCTGTCATTATGTACATACTGGGCTTGTAAAGCTACATAAGACACTATAAGACACTGTGCATGGATGAGTGCTTTTTAGGGGGAAGTTTTAATAAAGATTGATTACAAACATGATTTTTATTCAAAGAAAGAAATTAAGAAAGAACGAAATTATAGAAACGTGGCAAAGTTTATGCCAGTGGTGAATGATAATTGTGTGGTTTGTGTCCTGCGTTGAACAGAAGGCTTGACGGGTCTTCTGCCGAGATAACGTTTTATTATTGCGAATACATTTGAGAAATGGCCTCCTGAAATAAGCGGGCGGCCCTGAGTGCGTGTGGGGGGAGAGAGGAGGGTACAGGGGGTACAGGCCGGATTAAAGCTGCACAAAGACCGCGTTGTTCTTCTATTAAATCCCTTTCTGATCCCCAACATGCTCCCTGCCATCCATTCATCCATGCACTCACTATAGTCAATAATAATAATAATAATAATAATAATAATAATAATAATAATAATAATAATAATAATAATAACAGTAACAATAATTTGTGAGTTTGTGTTATTTATCCGTGGATCAGCTGATGGCCTCAGGCTTTTGGGGTATTTGAACAACCTTTTCAGATCAGGACTATGAGGATGAAAAGGTTTAGTTTTCTGAAAGTATTATTTGTTGACTCATCTCTGTATGTGATGATGGGATGGCGTAATCTGTCAGACTCTCCTGTAACATCCTCCGTGGCGAGACCATTTCACTGTGTCCAAAGCCGATTCTCTGCGCTTGTTAATTGAATCCGATTTCTTATAGTTTCAAATCCACACACACACACACACACACACACACACACACACACACACACACACACACACACACACACACACACACACACACACACACACACACACACACACAGGCCCATGCAGCAGTCCAAACTGTATAAGGGGTTTATCTAGTTCTGTAAAGCCAACGCGGAGATATAAAGACACACGCAGAGCGACAGAGACTTTACCGGCGCGTTTGAACCTCACCACATATCAAATAAAATGTGAGTTTTGTGTGTGCGCGCGCGTGTGTGTGTGGCTGATGTTTGGATGCCTTCTGTCTCCACTGGACGCCTCGCCTGCTCCAGGTAGGCCCTGCTATGTTTGTTTGTTTTGTTTGTCTCCGACGACAAGAATGTCTCGAGACAGGAAAAAGAAAAAAAATATGTCTGAATTAGGTTGAGACTTCCGATTGTGACTGAGCGCGCGCAATACCGCAGTGCATGCGCAGACGTCACGCACCTGCCCCTCTGACGCTTCTTCCGCTTATTTTCTACTGTAGGTTACTGATTCAATCGTTCAGATCTCAACATTTGTTTGACATGTTACTTTACTTTATTATTATTGAGTTTCTGATATTTTCACAAAAAAAATCAAGCTCGCAAAATATTAAAAATAAAGAACTTATGGATAACTAGTCTGAGTGTTTCACTTTTTGGCTATGGTATATAATTAATTAATCAGCCTGATCCATAGTTACTAATGAGTTATTTAATCAAAGGAAGTGACCGCTGGGTAAATCCAAGAGGCCTATAACCGTTGCCTTCCTGTGTTTCCTGCCACATTAAAGTGATTTATTATACTGCCTCTCTATAGAAAACACTGTATAAAGAAGGATATAAGTGTTGCGTTTAGGCAAAGTGTCCAACCCCACTCAGTGACGGCAGATTTAGATATATAAATATTCTGTATATATATTAATAATGTAGTGACAGTACCATGTTCCATAAACATTAAACACTGCTAGTTTTCATGAAGATGACATCGAGATAGTATATTGTTCATTAGGTTGTAAATATTTCAACATTACTAATATTAACAGTGTAAATACTTTTATTTTGCTAACACATAAAAAATAAAAACAAATCTACAATCATAGGTTTTCATTGGAGAGTAATTTGAACATTGGTAAGTGGTTTTAAAACTTAAACATGATTCATTTCATTTTCCCCCCTCAAAGTTAGCTTTATCTTTTTTATGTGCTATTTGCAGAATTTATAGAGGCATGAATTAATGTAAGTATTCATTTTCCTTAAGAACAAGTCTTTGTTTCATTGTTGCATTGTTGTTGGGTTGTTGTGTGCTGTGATGAAAGACTGCTGGTAGTTCGGATGCACTAGGACCCAGAGCAGAAGCAAATTAAGGACAACCTGCATGTAAGAGGCTTAGTACATCTAATCTATACTCCTACACAACACAAAAACGCACACTCACACACAAAACACACAGGAACACACAGCATTTCATAAACAACCTATTTTGCAACAAGCACGCATACACGTCCCACAGGCAAACACAGCCATTGTATTTTCATTTAGTTTCTCATTTTCTCCAAACTCTTTTATTCTCCTTGTTGACCTTAACTTCCAGCCCACTTTGTTGGAGAACATTTGCCCGTATGCTCCACTATTTCTCCCATTCAGTTTCCTGTATCCCCACGTCCATCAGTGAAGGGCGAGCACCAACTCATTTATTCATTCCAGACACTTACAGAGAAATAAGGACCTCAGACACACAGCCTTCCACATCCAACAGACCAGGGCACATATGCATTTCTGTATGCTACTGAAAGTTTTATTCACAATTTCACTATTGAAACTACAAAACTACTGCATATGATCAAAAACAAAAACATTAAGATTAAATTTGAACTCAGATGTAGTTTAAAGGCAGTCGTTTTTCTGATGAAATGTCCACAGCCCTCATATAAACTGAGAACACAGGCCAGGCTTTTATTGTTTTGGTTGATTAAAACTTAATTATAATGATATAAAAAAATCCCCAAATTCTCCCTGGTTGATCAGGCTTTGTTACCATGTTTGACAAGTGATGGCACTTCATTCTTATTTTATAATAATGATGCTGATGGTCGCAAGAAAAGATTACAAAACATCTGTGTTCATGTCTACATTATTGTATGATTTATAACATGGCATAAACCACAACCACCACATCCCCCAAAGGCCCTAAAAGTCTCTATCTCTTTCACACACACACACACACACACACACACACATACACACACACACACACACACACACACACACACACACACACACACACACACACACACACACACACACACACACACACACACACACACACACACACACGCTCTTTCCAGCTAAGTACCGATGGCATCAATATTGTTCAATATGTACACTGTGTTTTTGTATGTCTGTGTGTGCCCAATGTGTGTTTATAGTGTGTGTGTGTGTGTGACAGGATACACTCACACATACACACACATGCACACACACACGCACAGAGTTCAGCCGATTTATCATAATATGCTTTATCTGAAAAGTAAGTATCTTACCTCGGGATAAAGGGAGGAAAGAGGGGTTTGTGGCCAGATTGACAGACGAAGGGTGGATGGAGAGAGCTGAGCGCTCGCTGCACAGGGACAGAGAGCAGGACCTTCAATTCTGTGGCTTGATCGATCATTATTGATAAGGTAACTGGGCAATATGGGTTGAGGGGGGGGTGTCATTGACAGACAGGGCCACAGTGTTATGGGTAGAGACGCAGGATGAGTGACAGACTGGGAGGAAAGCCTGTGCTGTGGGGGGGCTGGTGGAGGTTGAAACTTTTAACTGGAGGGAAATGGGAGGAATGTTATGGATGGGGTGGGGTAGAAGGAAACAAGAAAGAGTAAAGGAATGTGATGATAGAACAGGCCAGAGGTATACATGGAAGGAGCGAGAGAGAGGGGGAGAGAGAGGGAAGGAGGTATGGGAGGGGCATTGGGAAAGAGCTAGACTGAGCTTTCTGATGGTTTTGCTGTGAAGTGCTGTTTTTCCTCTTTCAGATTTTTTATTTACTTCTAATCAATAATGTATTGACTCTTAAATCTAGGTATAAATTCAAGTGTAAAAAAGTGTGTGTGTGTGTGTGTGTGTGTGTGTGTGTGTGTGTGTGTGTGTGTGCGTGTGTGTGTGTGTGTGTGTGTGTGCGAGCAGTTAGTGTGTGTTACTCCTCATTAAAGCGATGTGAGGATTAGTCTGTGAGTTCAGGCCAGACCATGTGTCTCTCCACACGGCACTCTGTTTCCTTTTAACATAATGCAGCGGGTCAAACAAAATGAAGGTCCAACGCTGCACACATTATTAAAAGGCATTAATGTACATCATGTATACATGTGTGTATTAATGTGTGTATGGGCAGATGCATGTTTGTACTTGTCCATTTAGTAGGATTTGGGTTGACTGTATGTCATGGATACATTTATACAATCATGTACCATATACTGTAGCTGTATATACACTACTGATGCTTTAAATGAAAATGTGAACACTGCACTTGCTAAGACTGAAGCTGTCAGGTTTGCAGCAGGAGCTGGTAACCGTTGGCCTGGTTTTGGTAAACTGATAGGAAAAAATAGCCACATGAGAGTTGGTCCTACTTATCCTAATTTCAAACAGGATAAATGGTGACAAGAAATAATTTAGTAACTGTTATAACCAGTGACTGTAGGAACTAGTCATCTTATCATTTTATCTCCAGCAGCAGAGAAGTAACAGGCTCTTGTTGTCTCTGTTATGAGGAGGAAACTCAAAGGTGCTGTAAAAGAAGAAGTTATGATTGTAATGTGATAGATTTGTGACCCTGACCCACAGCGTCTGTGGCTGCATCATTCTATTCTACCATGAGTTCATTTCTAAATAATGTCTGGCCAGCGTCTTGATCAATTTCACAGACTGTTGACCCCCTGCTGTGTGTATGTGTGTGTCCTTCTGTCTTCTGAGGGTAGATGGATCTCTAATCCACTGCAGGCAGCAGCAGGTGGGGCCTCTGTGTGTGTGTGTGTGTGTGTGTGTGTGTGTGTGTGTGTGTGTGTGTGTTACAGTAACTGTCATCGTTTAGCCCCCACATTGACCCCTGTCTGGGGCTTTAATAAGTTAACACCTGTTCATGCCCTCACACTCACACACATGTAATAAGAGATAAGGGAAGTATCATTTGCAGACTATTATGAATCCACGTAAAAATCGAACTGAAAATATATCAAATATATTTAGTGTACGAAGCATCTTGAAAAAGGAATAAAACAAATGATCTGAAACACTAATTTATACATGAGTTGATCAGTCATCTAGCATTTTAGTACAGTTACTTTATGGACATGGCCCTTCTGAATCACAAGCCCTTCTGATTTTATTTAAGAGCCATGAAAATGATCAAAGATTTTAAAAGGAACTGTAAAATTATGAAAATAAGTAGTAGTCAATTATTTATTCATTGGAGAAAATATGCAAACTCGTTGTATTTACTTTGTGATTATTCACAAGAATAAATACTAAAAACTGTCTATAAATATATTATTCAGTTTTACTTTTACTGCTATTGGGCAGTGCATTGAGTTTTACATAATGGGGTTTATGAAACAATGCATGAATGTATGTGCACCTTGTTATCAAGTTGACGATTTTGTGTGTGTGTGTGTGTGTGTCTATGTGTGTGCATGTATGAGTGAGTCTTTAAGCCCCCTCATGGGCATGTGCTCTGGGAGCATGTGCATGGTGATGTGCTGGTCTAAAAGAGGGACATTGGAAATTGTGTGTGTTGAGTTTGTTGAGTGTTTGTGTGTGCGTGTATAGTGTGTTACTGTTGCTTGCACCCCACACCACCACCACCCACCTCCACCACCTGCACCCCCACTGCTCCATATGGCAGCAGGCAGCAGTAGTAATCATGGAAGTGGAGCAACAGGCCCTGAGCTTTACTAATCCTCAGCCACACTCTGCCACGTGCCACCCTGATGCATATACCCACTGCTCATACACACACAAAGACACACATGCATACGCATAGACTAATTCATTAATACATCATCAATCATTCATGATTAAGAGCAGTGTCAAACACTCATATCTTGTGAACTGCAATTAAATGCATTACCAAAATCCATCATGTCTGTCTCTAGCCACAGCATGAGTTTGCTTTAAAATGCAAACAATGGCCGCCTTAATTGTAATCCATTACAAATGACAGAGCACATTTGAATTTAGAACCTGAGCAATGGGCCTAGTGGTGACAGAAGGCCACAGAGTGCTTTCTGAGCAACAAAATGCACTGTGCATGCGCACAAACACATCCACTCGCACACTCAAACCAAGTCACACACACGCACTTTCTGCAACATGTACACACTCAAAACCCTTTAACTGTGACGCACAAGGAGACAGGGCTACAATGGTTCTCTTATTGTTAATTGGCTGTTTAATCCCAAGGAATGCGTCTGATTAGTACTCACCGGTGGGTAAGGATCTTTCTCAACACTCCCCTTCACAATGGACAGGCTGTAACGGAGATCTGGGAGCAAGTACACACACCCGACAAATACATTCACACACAGACAAAAGTGTGTGCACAAATATTCGCAGTGCACAAGTAGAAAGAAACACACAATCAAGCGTTGCTCTGTATGTGCACACGCACATATTTGCTGGGCTAACCCTAACCCCAGTGGCCTCATATACCCTGTGTATCAGCATAGACAATGTGACCCCACATAGAAAGCTGTACACCCAGCGTCCAGCTTTACTCTGAAAAGACCAACAGATGCAAAACAACAATCATTTTTTAAAAAATCATTTAAAAAATGACAATGACTGATGATTTCCAGGCCATGACACCCGTACATTTGGCTGCAGGTGTTTATATCTTGTCCTGCCACTCACTAGTTTAAGGTCAGTGAGTCATACCAGAGAAACACAGAGAAAAGAGTTTGCAAAATCAATTTCGAAATCTCACAAACAAATTGCATGTTCATTTTACACATAATTACACTACCAACCACAAGTGTGAGGTTTTTATTGAAACAGCATTCACTAAAGAGATGGCTTCCTACCATTTGGAGCTTTTCTGCAAAGATAAACCTGTTGCTTCGTGCAAATTCATGTGAAAGTTTTAGCGAGATTTATTTTGCTGCTGTTAAGGGAACCGAATGCCCATGAACTGACTTAGACTCTGCGGACAGACTGAGGGCTATTCTTTATTTTGATGCAAAGTGCAATGAAAAACATGCATCAGAGTTCACTGTGCCTTAGCACAGCAGCAGTGGTTTACCAGATAGTAATAAAGTGGGACAGAATGATGATGGGACCGACAGACTAGTTACTGGTAGGTCTGGTCATAGTTGACAGGATGTGTGTGTGTGTGTGTGTGTGTGTGTGTGTGTGTGTGTGTGTGTGTGTGTGTGTGTG
>JAFBJQ010000222.1:53858-174618 GCA_016785345.1 Trinectes maculatus | reverse complement strand
GTGTGTGTGTGTGTGTGTGTGTGTTCTGTAGGAGGTCCAGGCGGGCTGCATCACTGCTGACACACTGCTGCTGGTAAATCCAGCTTAGTGTGTCTAAAACAGGCCTACAAAATCTGCCACAGGGCCCCTAATGCTAGGGCCGCTGTCACCCTCAATCACTCACACACACCTAATCCCCACGCCGTGACCCAACATGTATACACACACACACACACACACACAAATGGCCTTGCTACCCAATGCTGTGGACCCATTCAGCCAGGCAGGCAGTCCCAGTACCAGGAGACACCAGCCACAGGGTCAGCATTTCATATTGTGAGAGGGAGGAAGAGGGTGATGGGGGAGAGGAAGGAAAATGCGGAGGAGAGTGGTATGAGGAGTCTGGATGAGGAGGTGCTCTACAGGTGGAGGTAGTTGTAGTCAGTGGAAGTGGGGCTCTGTGGCAGGGAAACAGGAGGACAGGCAGCTGAAGCGTAGTGTAAAGTCACACACTGTAGAGGGGGTGTGAGATGAGAAGTGGTGTGAATGGCAGGGTGAGGTAGAGGGCAGAAAGCCATTTAGTTATTTCATTCACCTAAAGTGAATTGGATTTTTTTTTAAATAGGAGACTTGTAGGATTTCAAACTAAAAGGGTTTAAATGATGTGTATGTCACATCTGAACAAGGACCAGACTCAGATGCACAACTTCGGGGTCAAAGTTCAACAGTCTGTATTCAAGAAGTTAAAAAAAAAAATCTAAGTTACTCATAAGAAGAAAAAAAAACTAGCAAAGTTACCCAAAAAAATCACTTAAACAAGGAAAAGAACTGCTAAGACAAGGAAAGAACAATAGTAACAAAAAAGATAACAAAAAAATCACAAGACAAAGCTTAGACAACTCACTAAATAACCACAACTTGATATGTTCATGACAAAGGCAAACACACTGGTTCACCCACACAAGCAACAAGACAAACTGGCACAGGACAGGGGGAAATCAGACTATATATGCACACAAGGTAATGGGGAACAGGTGGAAACAATCAGGGCGGGAAGGCCAATCAGCCCAGGAGGACACACCCACGAGGAAGAGGAAAAACACCTGAAACACAAGGAGAGTTAGATTTCAAAATAAAACAGGAAGCCACTAGACAACATAGGCACCGGACAACGACTAAACAGAACCCGATGATATATATATAGTGAATAACATAATCAATGCTGGCTCCCTGTTCAGACTAACCAAAGCCACTGCTCATGTACAAGCTGCATTACTCCAACTCCATGTCTGAGAATGAACATCAGTACTCACAACATTATGACTGTCTATGTGATCCTCTGACAACATGGTGACATTGGTTGCAGTAAACAGCTCTGGCTGACTAGAGTGTGATCCCTCCGGATCACTGACTTCTAGATGTGTCTTTCTGTTTCACTCTTTTTTCTGCTCTCATGCAGCGTGGACAACTGATGGTCCTGACATAAGATCTTTTGTTTGTTTTCCCCAGGTTTTCCTGTGCAGTGTCAGACATTGTGATGGAAAAAACACAGCACACTTCCTGCCTGTTGTGTCTTTGGACAAACCCGAAGACAGATATACAGGGGGTCCTCAAGTTACGACGGAGATCCGTTCCTGAGAATGTGTCGTAACCAAATTTCGACGTAAGTCGGAGCATACATTCATATGTATGTATTTGTATGTAGATAATAAGTTTTGCCACCAGATGTCGCTATAACACCACCCTACAATAAGAGTTTATTATGGTGAATTGCCTTTTGTCCCTCTTGTCCCTCTTGACACACCGTAGGGGTTGATATCGCGAGTGTAATGAGCATTTCCTTTAGATTTCTGATATCAACCTTGTCGACCCTGTGTTGTGAATAAACCTACGGTATCGCCACGATCCCGAACGCATCTGTGTCCGTGTGCATCTCCTTACCGGCTGCCGCTGCACCCCCCGTCAGCCATCCATTTCACATAAGTAAACACAAGGCAGAGTAGCCTAGCTGTGCTGTAGAGGTGCTGGAGAGCTGGCAGGCGCGCTGAGAGACAGAGAGAGCGCTCACCAACTAGTTCCCATGCGAAGTCTGTACATATTTAGTACGTTTTAATTGTGCGACAGCGATGACGTAATTACCGGCGCCGAGAGTAGTGTCCGAAAGATTTTTCTGTTGAGCTCACTACATAGTGCATTACATTTATATCCCCTATGTAGGGAGTAGGGAGTAGGGGTTAGGGGGCGATTTCGGACACAGCCAATGAGTACAAAAAGCATGTATTTCACTCATGGAAATCTATATCCTGTTGGCTCAGAGTTGCCCTCACACAGCACCTCTTCACCCAAAAGCTATGGTTAAGTTAAGACGCCTATCGATGTAACTTAGAGCCCTCTTGTACTCGTAGGTTTAAGGAGACTAGCAGTGCTCTTTACTGCTCTTGCTGAAAGTCAGTGATACCTGCCTCTCAGCCTAAATCCTCATAGTGTCTGTAAACACACTGAGGATCCACTATTGAACTATCCCCCTATTAAGTGCCACTCTCAGGAGTTTGATCATGATTAGTCTGACTAGTTTTTTTTAATCTAAATAATCAACCATATTATCTTTAATTTATTTTATTTGCTATATGTAAGTTTTCAAAACAGGGGTTATAATGCACATATAAGGAAGTGCTACTCCATCAGGTGCGTCTGGCAGCCATATTGATGAGAGGCTTCACCTGGAGCTGCTTAGCATGTTGATCTCAGTGGGAAAAAAATGAAATGATGTGATATAAACAGACCTGCTTTACATGTGCATTAAACATTAAGAAAAATGCTTTTTCTTAATGTTGAATGCACATTGTGTAGATTTTTAAGACAGTACCGATAGTTAAGTCCTATGAGGGAAACTGTTATTTGTAAATATAGGCCACATAATGTATACATGTATATACATATGTTATTGAATTTGGCGCACTGGCGGGTTTATGAAGTGATTATGCTCTGTGAACCCACATTTTTTTCTTACAGTGTGTTACTCTCTGGTTTTGATTAAAGAAAATCTGACTCAAATTGCTGTGCGACATTATTGTTTGAGTTCATGTTCAACTGTTTAACTAATATATGTGTGCGTGTGTGTATTCTGTAACTGGAAAGGACAAATACAACTGTATACTCAGACTGATGGGTCACTGTGCTGGAAACTCTGTGACGGACACACACACACCCACACAGAAGTACACGTAACAAGATGTCATGCTAAGACTGGCTGTCTGATCCCCTCAACACACACACACACACACACACACACACGCACACAATTAGACAAACACACATGCAATATCCAACGACTCAAAAGTACACAACTCAAAATAGTTTTCCCTAAATAGAAAAGTACAGACAAAAACAAGGTATTCTCTTATGAAATACTAAGATTAGAAGCAGGGGCAATGTTGCCACCTAGTGGTCGTCTGATAGTAAGGACATACTGTATACTACAGTATAACAGATGCGTGATAAACAGTTCATTGTGGAATGTATCATACCATGATACTTGTATTACTTTGGCTAAAATAACTAAACATAACAGCATTAATGATCCTCTAATCTTTTTTTTTTCATTTACAGTATTGTTTATTTGATTTGGTGAGTAATGTGACCAGAGACTGGATCCTGGACCCACACACATATAATCTGGTCAAATTACAGATATATCAATCCTAATCCAGTCCTCCAGACCAAAACAGACCAGTGACAAGTCTAAAACAGGAAGATGAATTAGGCAACGGTGCAACCTCACTAATGCCATCTGTTGTTCAACCAGGGTAATGCTGTTTAATCCCAGGACAAATTGGATAAAAATGTTTTTAAAAAATTCAATAATGTTCCAAACTGTTTAAATCAAAGCAAAACAGTACAATGTTCCTCATTGTATTTTCTATGGTATTTTATTATGACAGTTTTGTGGTGGTTTACAGCTGTTAACAAACTACAGAGTTAAATTAAGATGTTGTCAGACCAGGACTCAGAAGATGAGCTAACAGAAAGGGCAAAATTTATTTCTACAAAGTTTCTGGCGGTGACTAAAGGCCGGATCGCTCCACAAAGGCACGAAACACTCTGGCACAGGACAAAACAAAACGCAGACGATTTCTACAAGAGGTAATGGGGAACAGGTGGAGACAATCAGGAGCAGGGAAGACAATTAGACTGATGAGCACACAAGAGAAACAAGAGAAAGACAAGTGACTGGAAACAAAAGGAGTTTTAACGATCAAAATGAAACAGGAAGTCAAGGGACACATGATACAGGACAAAAACAAAACTTAACCAGGTGTGACAAATATTTTGTGCACATTCGAACTTTCCATCAATGATTTAATGTACGAAATCACTATTTTAACAACCTGTTTCTAGCGTATGTTGATTTATAAAAAAGGTGATGTTTGGTAAATGACTATGAATAAAACCTAAATCAAGTTTCTTCTACAGCTGTGCATGAGCCAGCCGCCTGGACACACGGATGAGGGAGGTCACCTTCAACACTGTTGTTAACCTGAGCACAATCGCAAGTTCACTGAAAACGATGTTTTACGCTGATTCGTTATCTGATGCACATATGACTTTACTCTCGTTCTGCTATGGCAACCAGGTGAGCTTCTATCTCTGCCTCTGACAGCGTCCTGCCAGGGGGGGTGGGGGGCAAAAGACAGAGGGAAAAGAAAATGTAAGGAGACAACAGAGTGCAAAAAAAATCATCAGAGCGACAACATAAATGAAAAGTTCATCATGTAAAGGTTACACCCATGTAACTGATGACTAACGATCAGTGTGTGTCTCAGCGTACCTGAACTTAGGCTTCTCTTTAGTGACCACGCCGACCTCCAGCTCACTGGACTTGAAATCCAAAGAGAGGACAGAGGACAGACAGGATATGGCCAGCTGAAAAGACAAGGAGGGTGTGAGCTGTGTGACTGTGGCTTTCCACACAAAAACAAACAATGCTTCTGTTGTGTAAAGCATAGTTTTCACCTGTATTGTCCTTTCATGGCTCAGGTCAGGCTTTTTCTTGAGTTTTTTCTCCAGATAGCTGTTGGCCTCTGTTTGCTTGGCCCCAACGGCTGTGGCTCTAAAGCCACAGTAGTAACCTGCTGGGTCACATTTATACAGGACAGGTCCGTGCTGGGGGTCAAAGGCCACCATGATCATACCTGAGAGAGGGGACAAGGAAAACCATCGAAGAAGAAGCGACGTGGGTAGAACATGATACTAAAGATTAAACAGGATGAATATGTTGAAAGCGGGGAGCCACTCACAGCAGCCCAGAGGTCTCATCTCAGCGTTCTGCGTGTAGACCTGAGAGATATCAGCCAGTTTACGACACAACACGTCTGCGTTGATGTCATAACCAAACTTATATTTCCACTCTCCTGCCTCTACCCGCGCCCGGTGAACCTGCGAACGACTGTCCCCTGCACAAGACAGAAGAGGAGCAACAATGACATACACAACATGTATAGCTTCTTTTATTTAGCAAGTGTCTGTAGTTACAGTGAGGTTATAAACACACACCATTGTGTCCGGTCATCACACAGCCGATGCGAGGGGTCAGCTTGAACATATTGGTCACAGTGGTGGAGTCCAGCAGCTTGTCCTGCCAGAGGGAAACATCCCATTCGTTTAACTTAGAATAATCAGACTAATCAGACAGCCAATCTCATTAACCTGCTCAGTGTAAACACTGAATATTAACTGACGGAAGCGGTTTACTATGAAAATCAGGTGCATGTGTCCAGGACGAGGACCTGAGTTCTTCTTTAAAGCAAATGCTATCTTACATAAAGTTACGAATATTGAAATTGCTAACATTCTGCTGAGTCTTTAACGAATCGCTACAAATGACCGGAATGAAATAGCACACATACAAATATACACACACTGACTCACTCACTCACTCTAACGTCCATGATGCAGAAAATCTGATTCCATCAACAGTTTGGAAAAAAATCGAAAGTGGTCTCCTGCATGGTAATGCGAGGATTTACAGCAGTGTGTGTGTTTATCTGTTAATTCAGCACAAAACTGGATTCATGACGCTGTCAGGCTTCACTGTTTCACTCCAGCTGACATCATCAGCATCTGTCTGCATGTGTGTGCGTGTGCGCGTGCAGTGTCTTACAGGTATTTTCTTTTGTGTGACCACCACCACGCTGTCTTTGCCCCGGACCCCCACCGACGTCAGCCCGCCCTGGGAGATGGCTTTGAAAGCGTACTCTGCACACAAACAGAATATTGCACAATGGTATAAATATAACAGATTGAAATGCTGTTTTCTCCCATAATGCATCAGCCACAATGGAGAGGACTCTTACACTCACTGGTCTATGGCCTATAGTAAGTAAACAAAAGCAAAAGACCTTTTTTAATTAGACAGATCAACTAACTAACTAAATAACTACAACAGCTTTATACGTGCAACTTTAGCTTTGACATGAAACTTTAAAATGTATAAACAATTACAACAAAAACAAGTCGAGAGAAATGTGTGAGGACACATTGTTGACTCATGTTGGTGTGGATGTGTGTGAAGTGTGTCTGCAGTGATGTGATCATGAAGCCTGGAGCCTCATGTGTCTCTTACCGACTTGGTAGAGGCGGCCCTCGGGTGAGAATATGGTGATGTGTCGGTCGAACCCTGCGTTTGATCCGCGAGACATTGTTTGTTTTTCTTCTTCTTCTTCCCTCCTCGTGACCTCAGGTGAACTTGACAGCACCTTCTCTACAGCCACCAGACGGATCGCTTATTAATATTTATTTCTGTGAGTGTTAGTGAAGAGCACAACACTGAGCCATAAGCAGCACAGAGGAGTCACTTCCCTGACTGGACTTCTACTTTCTCTTTCAGTTCGCTGGCTGCAGTTCCACCAGCCGCCTGACTCCGCCACTCTCTCATCACACTCATTATTATTATCACCGTCAGCAGATGGCAGCAATAAGGAAGTCAAGTCACTTTACCAGTCTGATTGGCCCCGATCTCTGCTTTTACCCGCGTGCACACAGCATCAGCCCAGAAAAAACACACACACAATAACAAGGGGAGGGCTTACTGAACAGGAGGGTGGCATCGTCACTGTCTGTCTGCCTGTCTGTCTGTCTCTGTGTGTGTTTCTGAATCTGTGTATGTGTGTGTGTGTCCGCTGTCATTTGGCCCCCGCGCGCTCAGCCTGATGTCCGGCCGCAGGGTTGGGTTCTGTCTCAGCGATAAGAAGCGCAGGAGGATGAACCTGGACGCGTTTGCAGACTTCTGCGCGTAAGTGGACTTTTTCATGACTGAGGCAAGAGTCAGTGAATGTTCGTGTTTTCTATTGGCCAGACGACCTGATGCAAAACACGTCAGCATCACCAGAGATGACAGCAGAAGCCTCGATCATACTAAATACATATAAGTATAAAAAATACATAGTTTCCAAATTAAAGATTTCAGAATCAGATATTTGTCCCCTGCAGGGTCCATGGAGTGGAGGTGGTGGAGGTAAGTGCTTTTCCTCACACTCCTGAGTGTGACTGTGAGTTAGTGTGTGTGTGTGTGTGTAAATATATTAATGTGTGTTCATGTATGAAACAGTGTTTCAGTGCATGCCATATACCCCCCCAACACACACACATACACACACACACACACATATACGCACACACTAGGATCTCTTTTCATGATGGAGATTAATCATAGCTTGTTAGAGAGGAAATAGTTTGTGTCTGAGAGTCCTGACAGGAGTCAGACACACATGCGTCATATACAGATGTCCACAACTTCAGTAATCCATGTCAACGCCACCTGCTGCCACCTCTCACAGTCCAAGCCCAAGCAATGGCTGACTGGTTGTACCTGCTCAGAAATCTGTGTGATGGGTCAGAAAGAAAAACACAAACACTTGACAACAACTATGTCGTCATGCTTCGGTGGCTTTAAAGACTTTTGGATTGAGTAAAAAAAGGTATAAATTCACTGTATCGTTTACATATATTTTCCAGTATCAACGAGACATCCTGATTTTCAATTGAATTTACTACCAAGGACGTAAGGGAGTGTTTTTTGTTGTTGTTGTTGTTCTGCGGCAGATTGACCTCACTCAGCCACTCACCCCTCAGGGACCCTTCAACGTCATTGTTCACAAGCTGTCTGATGTCATCGTGGAGGCCGAGCATGACAGCCAATCACAGCAACTGCTCGCCAACTTCCGGGTAGAGCTGCACAGAATATCCCTGCTGCAGATAGTCATTACTGCAGCTAGCAGAGATATAAATATGTATCTACCCTATGCTGAGGTCATGATTGTTGATTGGTTACACAATATGACTCAGCTGTGCAATGATAAGTAAATCGTCACGCTGGGGGTGATGGTTCTCCTGTGGTCTGTTGCGTTACAGAGCTATGTGTCAACTCATCCCAGTACAGTTCTTCTTGACCCTCTGCCTGCGATGACCCAGTTACTGGACCGCTTTGCCTCTTACAGGATCATGAACAAGTTGCACAATTCACTCCGAGGTGAGCTGCACCTCCACAGTCTAATTGCTGTCATTTACTTTTGCTTCAAGACATTAACACCTGCCTTACCTGTTTCTGACTGACAGACTGGCGTATCTGCAGTCCTCCTTACATAGAGATCCACAGTGTCAGTGACCTGTCCTCCACTGAGCAGGCTGTGACGGCTCAGGGCCTGAGCTTCCCTCTCAGTCAGTTCACTCTCTGTCTGTAAACAACAATGTCAACATTTCTGCACAACACAGCATTTATATACATATATATATATGTGTGTGTGTGTGTGTGTATGTAGGTATGTATATACACACACACACACACACACACACACACACACACACACACACACATATATATATATATATATATATATATATATATTTGCCTGATAATGTTGTTATTGTGTATTTGGTTTGTGTTACATTGATTCATTTACCCCTTGTATGGCAACATACAATAGTTACTCATTGTCTATTAATGAGGCCTTAAAGGTTCATCCACCATTTTTTAAAAAACTACTCTGATTGTATTGGTCAGATTTCATGTGTTAACTCATATGTTTCTCACTCTGCTGGGTTCGATCGGCCATCTTTGTTTCTTGCTCTCACATCTCGTGTGACTAAGCTCACAATGATTTCCTCTGTTTTTATTGTTAACCCCAGTTTGCAAAACTAGAGTGGCACATGGCTCACTTTCCCATGAGGTAAGTGGACTGATTTCTTTTTCATTGCACAATTCAGATTTTTTTTTTTGTTGTTGTTTTTGCTCTTTGTTTACTCAACATCTGTCCAACCTCTGTGTCCTGCAGATGTCTCTGATCTTCAGTGCAAACAGTCTGGCTGATGTTCACCCTCCCTGTGTGCTCCAGAGCTTTGTCAACCATGGAGCTGTTCTGCACAAGGTCTTTGTGGTTGGAGACAAACACTTTTGCGTAGAGAGGCCGTCGCTCAAGAACTTCCCCTCTGGTCCCTGTGGTCAGTCTGCACCTTGTTATAATAACACATTTAATTCATTTCATTTCCTTCCCTGTGGTGCCTCGCACTTCCTCTCCCTCCCTCCGCTGCCACGTCCTTAATGCTCCGTCTTTTCCTGCTGTCCTTTCCTTACTTTTTTACTTTGCATCGCCCTTCCTTTTCCACCTTGTCCCTTCTTTCCTTTCTTCACCTGTCCTACGTTTGTCTCTGTTAGATCATTTTTTTGTCCCTGCGTTCACTGCAGTTGTGTTTTCCCTCTGCCTCCAGACAGGAAAACCATCTTCTTTAACAGCCATCAGGTGTCCAAGCCGGAGTCAAGCTCTGACCTCACAGCTGTGAGTGTAATAAATCACTTGTTACATCATGTCATGTGGTACTTACTATGTCCATAAATTAACTGTGTGTGTGTGTGTGTGTGTATTTGAAATATATAAATATCGAACATGTTTTTTTTTTCCAAGCTGGATGAGCAGATGCCGTGCCTGCCTCCGCCCAGCTCGCAGGCCGTGGCCGCCCTGGTCAGAGAGCTCCGAGTCCAGCTCGGCATGGCCCTGTTCGGCGTGGACGTCATTATCAACATACACACTCACACCTTAACTGTCATTGACATCAACATCTTCCCAGGTACTGCAGCTGCGCACACGCACACACATAGAGACACAGTAATATTCTGACGGCCTCTTCTCTCCAACAGGGTATGAGGGAGTGCCGCAGTTTTTCTCCTCTCTGCTGAGTCACATCAAGTCAGTGTTAGACAAACAGTCGTCCACCTGCACCGGCACGCCCAGCTCGACTGAGACTATACAGACTACAGGCGGCCCGTCGACTGACCTTTAATTCACATCAGGAGCAGACCACAGAGCTTCATCAGCTTCCTGCCCCAGGCTTTTTCATACTGTTTAGCTGTGAGAAAGATACACCGTTCTTAAGACTTTGCCTTAATTCCAAACAATTTGTAACAAAGTTTTATTTGAACTTTCTTCCATGTAAATATCGTTTATCATGTTCTTGTAAAGTGATTCTATTTAAACGTGGACAAACCTCGCGGATGACAAAATACCGGTTTTAACCACGTTCCATTTATTGATTGACAGGTAGCATAGAAGAAGATACAGCAGGCACAGAATACAGCACTCTGATTGGCCAGTAATATTACAAACAATGTTTTTGCTATAGTTGAATTACTGTTACTTGAAATGTCTTCTATGCCCAGTGTGTCACCCCCGCCCCCACAGACATTTACTGCATCTGTCTTGCTCGTTTGTAAGATACATTTTGCACTTCTATATAAAAAGAAAACTACAGTACATTCATTTTTCAGTACATTCCAAAGAGGAGGCGAACAGACTCATCTCGTCTCTGGAATACACTGCAACGTGCTCATAAATGTTTTCTAATCATTTTTGTCATGACTCAGTGTTAACACCTGTTGACTGGCTGCTTGTCCAGTGTTTGAATACACCAATGTATCATAAATCTTGGCTGCGTAGAAAAAAGATTACATTTGCTGGATGACTACATCAGGATGCACTTTGATTAAATAGTAAAATACATGAAATCAGGAATTATTTGATTAATTATTGCATTCGTGTGTGCTGTAGTCTCTTTCGTGTTATTGCAGTGAAGTGGGCCTCCAGGGGCTACCCTGTTGTTCCTGCTCCATGTGCATTTCCACACAAAGTCCTCTTAGGGGCGCTGTTACTTCATGTTTCGAATGACCTTGGCTTAAATACAGTGTTTATGTGATATTTACACAAATGACATGACAGCCATGAAAACTGTGAAGTAACCCCACTGAGCAATTGTTATTCTTATTATTGTCTGTGTTGCTGTTACTAAAAGACAACATGATGGCTTTAGTGTCTCCCTCCTCGCTTGGTTCCTCCTTGGCTTGTTAAGATAAGAGTGCAAAGCTGACTGAGAACCCTGGGTGACACTTTTAGACCTTGTAAGCTCTAAGTACATCTCATCCTGTTGCCACACTGTGACCACGCAGAAGACAAACCTGTGTGTCAACACGCGGAGTCACGATCCTGCTCATGTTCAAGTTCATGTTCATGTTCATGTTCATGTTCATGTCAGCCTGGTTCATCACAAACAGTCGGGTTGTTTTTAACAGTGCATGAGCCAAATGAAACAATCCTCAGCTTCTACGTTATCATCAACGAAATGAAGAGGAACTAATGACCTCGTCCTGTGTAGAAATATCAGTAATATACATCATTAACAGTCAGAACAGCAGCTTACACTTCTATTAATAATTATTGCACAAAATATATATTGAAATACATACAGTATATTACCTATAGTAAGTTGCCATTGACGATGATTACTTCAGACAAGAAAAACACTGACTGCTCACGACTCCGATTTGAAAGTTGATGGTTTGTGTTTGTGTTTGTGTGTGTGTGTGTGTTTGTGTGTGTGGTTGGCAGTCAGTAAGAACATCTGAATGAAAGTGCTGAATGCTTTGCATCAGAGGAAGTTTACAGAGGAAGTGACATCACCCGTCTACCTTACTAACAGCGTTTACGCGTACAGAGCCAGGGACGGGAAGCGATGGACACAGCAAGCTTTCCGATTCCCCACCTGACCACCCCCCCCCCCTTTCCTCACAACTCACAAGTCATCCAAATGTGACCAGAGGAAACAGACGCAGCCTTTTCCAGGCCATCGAAAAGCAGAAATGACGCCACAATATCTACAGTTATGACTAATGTCCATTCTCACGCTGGCGTCTGAGGAGCTGATGGGACGTGAAGATTGGTACGCATACAAAATATGTGAGGTGAATGTGCAATGTGCAACAGATGGTTGTATAAGTCTAGTATGTGTGTGCGACATATGGATGTGTGTGGATGTGACTTATCCCCTGCGGAGCTCTCGCAGCTCTGCAGCCACCTTACGCAACTCCGCTTCAATTTCCAGCAGCTCCTGTCATCAAACACAGCAAAACATCAGATTAGGGCCCAATAAATACAATGTCAATATTACAGGTACCTTCAATACCTGTGACTGACTGCTGTATCTTTAAGGCCTATATGATATTTTTTTATATTTATGCTTTTAATCCACTGGTTAGATTATAAATCCCATTTATAATCCCATTAATAAATGATCACCCTATCATTTTAGTATTATAGAGTTGGCTTTACCATAGACGTACATTCACAGATGTGTTTGCACTAACTCACCTCCCCTTCATCTTCTTCTGCATCACCCTCCTCCTCGTCTTCCTCCCCCTCGCCCTCCTCCTCTTCTCTGACGTACTCATCCTCATCGTCTTCATCGCCCCCCTTTTCCTCCTCCTCCTCCTCCTCCTCCTTGTAATGTTCCCGCTCAAACTGCCGTGTGGCCTCATCACTCGCTTTCTCCATCACTCTCTTTTGCTGGGGCTCCTTCACCTCCCCCGCTGCGGCCGCCTCCATCTTCTTCACTTCATTCTCTGCCTTCTCAACAGACTCTTTTTCTCCATCACCACCTGTCTTTTCACTCCTCTCTTCCACTGGCATGTCATGCAAGCCATCCTCTTTTGCCCCACCCCGTTTCTCCTGCTCTTCCTCCTCCCGCACTCTCTTCATCTTCCTCACAAGTTCATCCAGCTCTTCCTGTTTCTCCTTCCTCTCCCTCTCCTGCTGTGACTTGTTCTTGCTCTCCTGCTCCTTGAGAAGCTCATTTAGCTCCTTCTCCACCTTCTCCTTCTCTACCATGAGCTCTACCTCATTCTTCCTCCTCTCCTCCATCCTCTGCTTCTCCAAGTCCTCCACCGTTTCACCTTCATTCTCTTTGGCCTCCGTTTCCTTCTTCTCCTCCACCTCCTCCTGCCCTGTTACAGAGCCTTTCTGGCTCTCCCTCTCTTTCACTGCATCATAACGCTTCTTTTTCAGCTCTTTCAGTAGTTCTTTCAGCTCGTCATCATTCCTCTCCTCCTTCCCTTTCTTGGTGATCTCTTCTTCCAGCAGCTCTTCAAGCTCCTTGGCTCTCTCCTCTTCATCATCAGGCCCTCTGTCCTCAATTCGTGGCTTCTCCATCATCTCTTTGGTGTTATCTCTCTCTGTCTTATCGTCCTTCTCTTCGTCTGTCTTTTTCTCCACACGGGTCGCGTCTCTCTCCTCCTCCTCATCCCTCTGCTCAAAGTCGCTCTCATCATCAGCCAAGTTGTACTCATAACGCTCATCCTCTCTCTCGTCCTCGTGCTCCCTTTCTCTCTCTGAAACATTCACATTGCCACAGTCAATGATCTATGTGTGTGTGTGTGTGCGTGTGTGTGTGTGTGTGTGTGTGTTTGTTTGTGCGTACCATCATCAGCCAGCTTCTGCAGTTCCCTGAGCAGACCCTGATGTCTCTGCACATCATCAAGCTCCTCTGCAAACAATGACAGGAGAAATGAACACAGTGGATAATACCAACAAATGCAACAGTATATATTTATGCAACTTAAATGCAAAAAATGACTTCATCTTTGAACAATCTAATATATTTGTAAAGTTTATTCACTTGTCACATGTTATATTATTGAACTCAGATTAATGAGAGACGTCACCTGCCAGCTGTGGGCCACACTCATGATGTGACCCGTCCTCATTCAGTGTTTCCTGAATGATACACTCAACCTGGAGTCAAAATTAAAAACACACAATTATTGGTCATGTAATTACAATAAAATATATCTAATCTAGCTAAGAAAATAAGACTCTGACCTTTGCATCATTAAGGGGTGAGGTCACTGGTCGGCTTCCCACTGAGGCATTAACACAAGGAGGGAGACAGAGGAGAGTAAAAACTTAAAGGAGAGTTTTATAGAACATTTTTTAAGTTTGTAACATGAAAGTAAGGTTGATAATATAATTTAGACAAAATGTTCAGTTTTATTCAAATCAGTCGATGCAAAAATGAATGCACTCCACAGCAAAAACTACTAAATCTAGTATTTTGTATGACCTCCATGATTTTTAAGGACAGCAGCATGGACTTGTGGGCATGGAATGAACAAGTTTGCACATATTGCAACATGTGCACTGCAGTGTACGCTGTATTGTGTCGTGGGAAACAGTCGCCCCACTTTGGCTTTCTACCTCTTTAGTTAACAGCAGTGAACTTGCATGGCGATCTTCATTAACTTCCTTGTACGGCCTGGACGTCTCTGTGCGATGGCTACAATTCCCTCTTTTTTTAATTTTTGGATCACGTTTGATTCACTATTCTGACTGATAAGTAAAGCTTTCCTGATCTTCTTGTAGCCTTCACCTATCTAGTGTAAACAAATCATTTTCTTGTGACATTTCTCTTCCATGAGGTGCCACTGCTGACAGCATTGAACAGGAAAGGGTTTTCTTTGTTAAGAAACACCCTTTTATAATCAGGTGTCTGCTGGGCAGGTGTGTAATGAATAATCAGACTCACCTGTGGTTGCATTCTTGTCAATTAGAATTTTAGACTCTGAAATGTAGCTTTGCTCATAAGTCTTTCATTGGGGTGCAGGCTGGTCATTTTTACAACATGGTCTTGAATGAATTTGTTAGGAAACATTTGTGTGTGTGCAGTTCCACAAATCTCGTTTGTAATCAATGGCCCACAGATTGTGGCTCAGAAAAGAAAATTAAAGGTAACAGTGTTTTGAGACTCACAGACTCACAGAGCTGTTCTCTAATAGTTAGACACAGTTATCTTTGTAAAGCAACACAGCAAAGATGCTTAACTCTATTTGTTCTCTCTCTCTCCAGGATGAAGATACATTAAGTCCATAAGACTTAATCTCACAGGAAGGTTCCCACCAGGACTAAATCAGTCCCCAATCCCTGCCTGCCAGGACACTGTTAAAGGGACACTAAGCAGCGCCACCAGCAGTTTCTCACGGAGATATGTCCAATCTAACAAGGACTTAAATGTCAGTGTAGATCACAATCTGTGTACAGCCTGACACCTGTGACCTATTCTTTTATTGTTATGAATTGGGTGTGCGAGCACTGCGATTGGCTGCTGCTCAATCACTGCACCTCATGAGTCTAAATGTCAGCCCAGAACCTTTCCACTGAGGAGACACCTCTCATCTGTTAGCCTATCACACACTGATGATGTTTCCCCTGTATTTATCTAAATCTGGGTCTATTTGAATGAAATCAATGTGATCAATCATGCACTGAGATGTCTAACGCAACATGACGACTAAACCCAGACTCAAACACTGGACACATATCGAAGCTGTCAGACTAATCTGAACTTGCTCTGTGTCCACATACAGCTGATCAGTGCAGATCAGAATCAATAGGACTCATTGATAACCTTCAACCAGTGGTTCAGCCCCATACGGACATGTGAGCAGCCTACAGTCTGGCTGTGTAACACTCTGTAAGTGCATGTGATGAGAAGAGAGAGAGAGAGAGAGTGAGTGTCTGAGTGTAATCCACAGTCTCTCTCTCTCTAAACTGGGACACACTGGCCTCATAATTACCGCTGTGATCTGGCTCTGCTATCATTGGCTTTCTCCTGCTGCTTCTGCTCAAACACCCCTCGCCCCCCCCCGGTAGAAACCAAGAGACCAGAGGCATCTGTGGTCTGTACCAGTCTGTGTAATGCAGCTTGGACATGCTGCACACTGCAGCCCCGTTGGAACATATGCGTCGACTGTAACTGTAGCCAATAGGCGTCAACAGATCCCCGCCATATATGTCTGTAATAACACTGTCATCTTCTTGCTATAACCGACACCGTGTGTGTGTGTGTGTGTGTGTGTGTGTCAGATGCTGATGCTGGTGTATGTTATAGCTGTAGTTCTCCCACAGCTGCCTGCCTGTATGTACATTAACCAGCTGCATCACACTGCGCGTGAGACCACTGCAAGACAACAGCACCCACATTTCCACGCGCGTGCCCCCCCCGCGTACTAAAGGGTTACCTGACTTATCCTGACTCGTTAACAACATGGTTTCCACAGCAGCTGGCGCACGCACGTGCGCACCGATCCGCTCACCTGTGCTGAGCTTTAACCAATCATCCTTTATCATATTATGTTTGTTATTTGTTATTTGTGTTTTTATAATAGCGATCTGTGTGCGACATTTCCCCACACCGAGGACACCAGACATACACAGACACACAGGAGGACGCGCAGCCAATTATGTAACTGCGCTTCTGTTCAGCCTATTAGTGTAAAACCATCAGGTCAGTTTACAGCTAAACCTCCGTTATTATCATCATTATCATTATCATTATCATTATCATTATCATTATCATTATCATTATCGGTGTACGGGATAAGGAGGACTACACAGTGAAAAGACCACAGTGGTGCGTAAAGGATGCGTGTCTACTGCTGAGGCTACACACACACACACACATACACGTACACGAACACGCACGTATTCACTGTAGCTGTTGGGTGAATCTTACCTCCGACGGCGGCCCAGATAATAACTGCGCTGATGAGGAATCTCATAGATCCACAGAGTGATGCTCCTGCAGGAGGTGAACTCAACAACAACGGCCTGGAGCTTCTTCACACACCCGCCGAGGGAGGTGGAGCCGAGGACGACGGAGCGTGTGTGTGTGTGTGTGTGTGTGTGTGTGTGTGTGCGTGTGTGTGTGTGTGTGTGTGTGTGTGTGTGTGTGTGTAGGAGGCTGCCCTCGAAGACTAAATCCCTGTTAGTCTTGGATAAATTTGGATTCCTATGTTTGCCTTTGGTCTGGGATTGTACACAGTGTAGGTGATATATGTTTAGTTTATTGTCTCATTTACAAGTTGTGTGTGTAATTAATTATTTGTAATAATAATTAATTCATTAATTCCCTTTATTTGTACAATTGTGAGTATGGACCTTATTCAGCTCAGTGTTTTGGTTAAGGGCTGTCTGAGTGGGAAGACTTGGTTTTAGGATATAAGGGAAATGCATGTGCATCTCCTCTTCCCACAATCCTCTGCTGTGCACATCCCTCCTGCTCTCCTGTCTGGGAAACACTACAGGTGAGTGGAGAGCAGCTGATATACCCAGATTAATAAAATATTATACAGTTGTGTGGAAAACAATACAAAAAGATGCCTATACTTGTTTGCTGATGAAGTGTGGGATTCAGCACCATCTTCATTCACACCCCCACTCACATTTCCTCTCCGTCCTACTTCTATCACTCCACTGTGGCCAGATGGGAGCAGCATCCACAGTACACTGCCAGTACATGGACATAGTATAATATTGCAGCTGAGAGTTGACTGATTCATTATGGTTCACCACAGGAGATTAAATTGTTTAATTGAAGCCACATCAAAATGATGTCCACACGAATCCTTGTATTTGTTTGGTGCCTCTCTGTGGCTTTAGTTCGAAGCCTCTGTATTGCTGAGTCATCGGTTTTAGCAGCAGCAGCACACTGAGCTGTAGCAGTGCCAGTCACCGTGTGGTAACATTAGGTACAGCATATAATAATGAAAAAATAGGGGAAAAAATGTAAATACTGTAGTTGATAATTACATGTTTGTTTTAAATAATGCAAATGTGGAGGTTAACTACCAGTTCAGTAACCAAAAATACATAGTTTGTACGAGTTATTTTATACTAAAATTTACAGTATTTCCATTTAGTAAATAAGTTTCAACATCCCTATTACTGAATTATTCAGAAAACCATAATGATGCAAACACAAGATGGAATTAAAGTTCTTTTGTTTATCAACAGATTTATTTTACACAATTGTACCCATTTCCTTTTCTTTGCAAGTCCATGCCGACACTGTCGCCTTTCACTGCCGGTTAATTACTACAGCACATGATAAAGTAACAGACATTAACAGCTGGGTACTTGATATTACCTGTGGGACACATTAAAAATTCTGCTGTACATGCCCACCCCCTATTCCTCTCAAGGTCACAATGTCATTTGTGTTTCAGTGTCTGTGTGTTGGTGATTATGGACCAGTCTAGTCATGTGGACAACACACACCGAGGCTTATATTAACAACATAATGGCTTTTCAACATAATAAGAGAAATAAATTCATGTAAACAGTAAACTGTGTGGTTGAGGTGTGGTCCACTGTCTCATAACACAGATGTATTCAATTCACACTCAAAAAAGTCAGCCTGTTAAATTCCTCTGAAACACAACAGAGTTCAGAGGGGATGGTAGTAGAACAGCAGGTTCTTAAATGTGGGTAAGATATGTTAATAACACATGTTTACCCGTATGTGTATTAGTTACCTGTCAACGCAGATTAGTGGCAATGAACATAAAATAACAGTGGAGGTGTCATTTTTCATCAGATATTGGCTGGTGTCCTAGCACTACGCCTGTATTACTGTCATCGGGCTTTAGGAGCAGGCCTGGGTGGTCGAATGTGCTGGTTGGGTCCAATGTATTTCAGTGGAGTGTATGGTGGCTTCTCAATCACTTCTAGACCCAAATAAGGCTGCAGAGCTTGAGGGACTCGCACTTTTCCATCCTGGGTAAATGTGGGAAAGGAAAAGATAAATATGAGAAATTATGATAACAACTGTTGATGTCAAATACATAAATGTCAAATATTCATCTGACAGAAAACTAAATAGTAAGGATTTTATACAGCATATATACACACATATACACACACGTACTGTATACACTACATTTAGATACTGTATTTTAAGTGTTTTTCATTTTACAGACCAAACAAAAACATATTTAGATACACAGATACAATGAAAATCCTTAGTTAATAAGAAAAATGCCTTAAAACACAATTATGGGCTGTATGTGTATTTTCTGTTTCGCCTTAAATAGAACATCATTAAAACCTGCGGGTTACTGTCAGTATACAGACAATAAATAGTGGAACCTTTTCATATTTTCTACTTTCGCAATTTCCATTTCGTATAACAAACTAGTCATAATTTTATTGCAACCCAATGTTGGCATCTTACTTTGGTCTGATGAGTCTCTAGGATGGCGATGATGGTGCGGGGGATGGCACATGCTGTAGCATTCACCTAGAGAAGTAAAAATAACACACAGACACATTATGGAAACAGAGCTACCTATATGAGCCAAAACAGCAGTGACGCCTCATCTGCAGTCTTACTGTGTGGGCATACTGCAGGCTGCCATCCTCTCTTTCATATAGGATGTTGAGACGTCTGCTCTGGTAGTCTGTGCAGTTGGACCCGCTGGAAATCTAATATATAGAGATCAGACCAGTCCAAAGAAAGTAAACCTCTTTCAGTTCATCACTGATGCTGCACTGAACACATTCTGCTCTTTACTGATAATGTACACAATAAATATATATTGGGGTTTAAATGTAAAGCAAATATTTAAAATATTTGTTATTTTGCATAACAAAGATATTACATCAGTTATATAGTTGCCGAATGCTAATTTTACATATACAACTTATGAATTACGAATGTATGATTTAAGTCCAGTTGCTGCTGTAGGAAACAGTGATCAGATGGGGCTAACCTCGCCATAGCTGTTTCTCCCTGGCATCCAGGCTTCAATGTCATACTTCCTGTGAGCAGGAGGACCCAGTTCCTGTGTTGGCATGTCCAGCACTCTGAGGAAAAATGCATCAACAACACATCGCTCAAAATCAAGCTACAATCATCTTGTTCCATGCATAACAATCAGATTGTTAAAAATAACAGTCTCACAGGGATTGTGAGTGTCTGTGTGTGACACTGACCTATAGTGCAGCTCCAGTGCAGAGAACATCTCTTTCTGTAAAGAGACAAACTCCTTCAGCAGCTGAGAGCTTTCTTCTCCTGTCTCATCTGCTGTCACTCCAAACATCTCCACCTGAACACACACACACACACACACAAAGACACACCCTTTATTATGTCATGATTATAGTCTGTATTTGTTTACAAAAATCTGGCTGCTCATATGTTCATCCTTGTGAAAACTCCTCTGTCTGACAACAAGTTTGTGTCCTCCACCTTGTTGAAGTGATGCACTCTGTAGAGGCCCCATGTCTCTCTGCCAGTGTCGGTCTCTGCTCTGTAGCACGTGCTGCTGCACACTGTCCTGCAGTGACAGATGATATCTTGTGTCAGCTGCAATTACTCCAATAAAACACTCCCTGCTGCAAACTGAGTGACAGGTGTTGCTCACCTAACGGGCAGGTCCTTCCAGTTTACTGCATGATCCATGAAATAGCCTGAGGACGGGGGAGACACTCATCTGATTACTGCTGCTACAAAACCATGTTTAAGGTCCTCATTTCTGATTGGCTGAGGCAATTCAATTCAATTGTTCTAATGTTACTTAAAACGTAATAAAAACATTCTCACTACGAAGACCTTTTTTTGGAACAGCAGTATTACTAGCATATACAGTAGCTCTCTTATCAGTTACACAGACAACTTTATAAACCTAACATCGTTCACAAACCTCCTCTGTTTTAATTTTACAGCACCTCATCTACTTTCCTCTCAAAACCTTTTATTGACTTTAAACAGGACAAACAATTTAATTTGAACAAACATTTTAATTCATACTTCAGGATGGACCGTGTAAATGTGTTTTTTTTTTTATCTCATGTACTGGTCGTTGGTGCTAATAGAAAATGCAAGTGATCATTTATTGTTGGAGTGAAATAAAAATGCTGATTGCAGCGCATTACAGCAGTGCAGTAAAACTGATGAACTGAAGCTTTACCTGCCACCCCGACCTCTCCAGTCCCAGCAAGGTTGAGGTCTGGAAAGTGCTCCGGGTCCAGGGAGTAGACCTGAGAGCGGTGGGCATTGGGCTGCATCCCACAACCCTCCTGTTGGTGGATGCAGAATGAAGATTTAAAGCAAAGGTCTATATGTACCATGCTACTTTGACCTTTACACAAATATCTTAAAAGTTTGTTTTGCATGTAGTCAATTGAATAGCAGTGTCATAATGATAACTACAAAGTATTAGTATAGTATTAGTATTAGTATAGTAGTATAATATTAATGATACAAAAATAATATGTTTGGTGCTTAATTTATAAAAACTTAAATCAGACTTTTAGATCAAATTATGCTACTCACAAATACTGCCCCCTTCAGCATGTCAGGCACAACCATGGGAATGAAGCCCTGAGGTCAAAAGGAAAACTCAAAACTGGCTCTTTTACATGTTAACAAAATATACACCATAGCAAATCCATGCTTACTCGCCGCTGCAATGTGTCGAGGGCGAAATTTTGGAGTGCGGTCTGGAGTCTAGCTCCTGCTCCCCTCAGATAGTAGGACCTATGGCCTGAGACGTGAGACAGGTGCCTGGAGGAGGGGAAGGGGTTAAAAATCATGATCACTTACAGTAAAGAAAGTAGAATAAATAATAATCATACATGTTTTATTATTCATATAATAATCATAATCATCCTCACCTCTGCCTGATGAGACCCAAATCCTCCCCCAGCTCTACATGGCCTCTGGGCTTGAAGTCGAACTCTGAAGAAAAAAGTGAGTAGATTTAAATTGGAAAATCCAAAATCCATTCACCCAAACCTGGATCAGCACAGTTCACATCACTCACCTGGTTTCTGTCCGACCAGCTCCACCACCCTCGCCTGGCTTTCATCTCCAACTGGCTGAAAAAGGAAAAAAGAAACTTTAATTAAGGGACTCACTTCACAGCAAATCTCTCCCCAGATGCCAGGGATGAAATGTATTTTTGCGCGTGTGCACGCGCGCATGCTAACCACTTCAGGGTGTGTGGTGTTGGGCAATCTGAGTGCTCGGCTGTAGTGCTCCTGGTCCAGCTCCGTCTCCTTAGCATGGAGCTGGTTCAGCCTGCTGCGAATGTCTCGTCCCTTCTGCAGGGCCTGAGTGTACTCTGGGACCTGCAGGACCACCGCCAAAGAATCACACACCCCTGTTTGTGACATACCACTGACTAACTAAATCCATGATTTACTAAGTAAGTAAAGTAAGTCTTACATTGGTGAGAGTTTTCTTGTCTGTGTTGTTCTGTGAAGACATTGAGAGAAAATTATGACTCAAACCTTAAGTGGAAAATGGATTTTGGATGTTAACTGTAAAAACTGAATTTTAAGAATTAAGCATGTGTAAGGTAGAAAACAACCATATGATAAAACTATGGTGGTGTGCAGTGTTGTAAAACCCTTTACTGACCACTAGTGTTTTGACTGTGTCACTGATGTGCATCTTCAGCTTCTCCAGCTCAGAGATTTCTGTCCTCACTGCCTGAAGGTCCTGCCACACACACACCTGTAATGTGGATACACACACACACATATAGAGAAAGAGATAACTTGAGAATCCAGTCAAAAAGTTGTGTTCCTTGTGTTGATCAGTAGCTCTGTTATCTTTTATACATATTCACATTTTGGTCTAATACTGCTAAGTTAGTATTTACTATGACTGATTTAAGCTGCGTTATAATAAAGTGAAATGTTAAACAGTATTATTTACCATGTCAGTCAGCATCATACAGTGCATGTATGTTTAGTTCTTGACTGAACGTTTCACTTTTCAGGTTTATGACGTGGTGGTAGTGCCGATACAGGTTAAGAGGTTACAGTCGTCAGACATTAAACAGTATGTGTAACATATTTTTACTTCAGCTGGATGTTTGAGCCTCACTGTGCAGAGTGATATAACAATAATATATATGCAGTTTTAAAATTAAAGACCCTGTCATTGACTTAGGGGGGAATGTTCTCTGTATGTATGAACATTAGGGGTTAGTATGGATGGGGGTTGTATAGAGATATTCATACATTTGGTAGAAGGAGAAAAAATAAATGCTAATTTAGAAACTCTTCAACAGGAAAATATTTTTTTAAATTAAAATGCATTTGTGAGTACTCTTTGATGTCAAATTTGAAATTACTTAGAGTAAACTGATCCAGCTGTGTTGTAGAGCCCCCACCCCCCATCAGTTTGACAGACGACGAATGAACACTTACAATCTTCCTGACATCGTCCGCGCGCAGGTCGCCCTTCCTGTTCTCCACGTTAGCTATGACTTTGTCTGTCTCCTCACACACTGCTCTCATGTCCAGCTCGGGCTTGTCACTGTAGCCTTCGCGGACGTGCTCGTACAAGCTGCTCCGGGCAACATGGGAGAAGCGGTGCGGGACAAACACGCCGCTCCTCTGCCATGAGCACAGCCTGTGCACCGGCTTCAGCACCGTGTGTACGGCGCTGCCGACTCTCACCACCATGCCTATGCACGTCGCCATGTTTGCCTTGTGGCCGATGTTGCATTTAAGGGGTGTGGGAACAATGACAATTACACTTTGTGTAAACCCCTGTTCAGACCCAAAATATTTACGTGTTTGGATTCAATTAAATTATGGTGCAAAATTATTGACCATTATTATTTCCTAGCATTGGTTATTTTCTGAGCTTGTTGTGACAGCTTCGACTCCCATTGTACGGTGTTAAAAAGTTCGTGTTTCCATGAATGCAACATAAATGCGGAAATAATTTTTTGAAACAGGAATTTCAAGTAAAATGCTATTTAAATATTATTTTAAGAAACAAATTATTCAAATTGATATCATGCAATATGTGTGCTAATTAATCAAATAAACTTGTTATCTTACCATTGAGACAATAAAAAACGTCACGGGCCAAAGGTCAGCCAATCAGATGAGCGGAAGTTTACCATTGCGGTAATCCGGTTCAGACATGACAAGTGCGGCCGACTGGATCTGAACTCAGACCCGATTCACAGCGCCGGAGGCTCCGAAAACAGCACCGTGCCCTGTCTCACCGCCCAGACGGATGTGTGTGCTCCCTGCCATGGTGGACTGAGATGTGTTAGGACGAGAATCTGTCCCCCCGGAGGAGAACTGTCCCCTTTGTGAGCTAGTTGTCTCTGTCACTCCGCGGTGATGTTGTGCACCGGGCTGCTGGAGGAGGAGCAGCGAGTAGCCTGACGCGTCTCCACCGTAGGCCGGGACGAGTCTTTCACATGAGGCCGGAGGGTAAAGACAACCACATGGGAGCCCGGAAAGTCCCCAGTAACTCGTGGTGTTAACCGGCTGCTCGGATACGGCTAGCCCGCTCCACACTGCCTCACCGGTTCCTGCTGGCAGTGAGACCCACACGGCGTCACGGTGGAAACGAGAAGAAGAGCGAAGGTAAAGAGAAAGATGAACATGTCACCTGTAAACTGATGCTACAACACCAGGCTGCTGTGTGCTGGGTGTGTGTGTGTGTGTGTGTATTATTATTATTATGGCCTGCCCTCTGTTATTGTCGTTGTTTACCCGATTCAGTGGTAAATCTGTATGAAGCAGTATTCAGTGAGCCGTGCAGGACTTTATACCATGACCCTCGGCTGTAAACGCAGATAAAGAGTCAGTATCTGGGTCATGACTGCTGCAGGCCTCCATCTATAATACATGCAGGCCGGCTGTCTGGCAGGTAGATAGATACAGCCTGGCATATGTTTATATGTCCTCGTCGTGTCTGTGTGTCCGTGCCTCAGATGAATGCTGTGCGGGGGGGCACAGTCACCTGGCGCCCCCAGCCGTGGCAGGATGGGGACGGGGGAGGAGGGGAGCCGCTGTCGGACAGCGACTCAGAGGAGGAGGACTTCCCCGATGACAGCACCACCCCGCTGGGGGACTACATCACACATGGTGAGGGAGGCCAATGATTGACATGATGTTGGTGAGACTTTGGTAACATGTCCCTCATTTACTGTCTCATGTTCACCTTTCACCCCTAACCCCCCGTCCTCCCCCATCCCCCCCATCACCCCGGCCTCTTTCCGTCTTCTGCTGTGTTGTAGGACTGAAGCAGCTCCTGGATGCTCAGCAGCTGTGTGACGTTACTCTGCTTGTAGAGGGGAAGAAGTTCATGTGTCACAGGTATTGTATATTGTATGCCTGCCATAATCAGCTGTAAAGCACCAACCCAGATCCTCCTGCTGGTTTGCAGTAGGATGTTTTTTGACTGGATAGAAAACCAGTAAAGTTCCACACAGGCAGCTCTCTCCCCTCTCTCTCCTCAGGGTCCTCCTAGCAGCTGTGAGCCCCTACTTCCGGGCCATGTTCACCAGCCCTCTGGTGGAGTCTCGCCTCACTGAAATCCGATTGGAGGAAGTGACGCCCTCCGTCATGGAGACCGTCATCCAGTTTGTGTACACAGGTGAGGCGGGGCTCTCTCTGGACACAGCTGAGGACCTGTTTGTAGCTGCCAACCGGCTTCAGGTCATGCCCCTCCAGGACCTGTGCTCCAGGTGAGTCTGCTGTGTAACACCAATCAGTTACTTTATATCTTTACTTAACAGTCCTTGTTCATGTTCTGTGCGCCGTTCTTCTTCTGCCACTTCTCTCCAGGTTTCTTTTTGAGCACCTCTCAGTAGATAACTGCCTGGGGATGTACTCTCTGGCCCGCTCTCACCATGACCAGCTGCTGCTGCGTGCCTCTCTGCGGCTGGTAGCCCAGCACTTTCCCCGGGTGGCTCGGCAGAAAGACTTCCTCCTACTTGACCATGGCACCTTAGGCAGCCTCCTGAGCTCAGACCGTCTGGGGGTGGACTCCGAGGCTGAGGTCTATGATGCGGCGCGCCGCTGGGCAGAGCATCAGCCCTTGGATCGCTATGCCCACATGCCTGCACTGCTTCACCACCTGCGGCCGGGGTTGCTGTCCCTGGAAGAGAGCCGCAGACTGAGCCAGGAGTTGGGTCCTGCTGCAGCTGGTGAGGGTCTTGGGGGTCCTCTGAGACCACGGGAGGGAATGTTTGAGAAAAAGATTGTTTGTGTGGACCTCACACCTCGGGAAGATGAGAATTTAGCTGCGACAGACTACACAGTGGACTGCTTTGATCCACAGACAGGGAAGTGGAAGAAGTTAGCAGCGCTGGGATCTCTTGTCAGTCCCGGCTGTACTGCAGTAGGTGACAGGCTGTTTGTAGCCGGTGGGATACTGCGGACAGGCTCGGTGTCTGCAGCTGTGCATGAATATGATGCTGTGTTGGACCACTGGATAGAGCGGACGTCGATGGTCCAGCCCAGGGCTATGCTGGGCCTGCTGGGCTGTGGAGATTCACTCTATGCTTTAGGTGGCTGTAACCGCTCAGCCCTGCTGGACTCCAGTGAGACCCTGGAGCTGTCTACTTTACAGTGGGCTCCGGGGCCTCGGCTACCGCTCCCCCTGCGGGCCTTTGCCTGCGCAGCTTTACGTGGACGACTGTACCTTCTGGGTGGAACCACACTAGAACAGAACCGGGCTGTGGTCCACTCGGGAGTGCTTATTTATCACACCCTTACTGACTGCTGGACACGTGTAACCCTGGATTCTGGTGCCACCTGCCTTGCTGGTGGAGTAGCAGTGCGAGGAGGAGTCTGTGCAATTGGCGGATACATGAGGGATACCACAAAGTTCCTAGATGGAAACTACACTAATCTGGAGACTTTAGATGCTACTGGACGTGTTCTGTTCTTCAGAGAGGGCAGGGGGTCTGGGGTAGAGAGGGAGGTGACAGGGGGAGGGGTGATGGTATCTGCAGAGCAGCGCGGAGGCGCCGGTGGTGGAAGCGATCGAGCCCCGAGCCCAGTGGTATTTCCCGGGTTGCCTCGGCGGATAGCAGCCGGGGGTGTGGCTAGGTGGAAAAGGAGGATTTATGTTTTGGGTGGAGAAAATGGCTCACGCTTCTATGACAGTGTGTACTGTTGGAAGCCCGGCTGGCGCAGCTGGGTCCAGAGACGTGAAAAGCTTCCTGGGGACACTGGAGGAGTGAGCCAGTTTGGGTGCACCACGCTGAAATTCCCTAAGAAACATATCCTGTCCAGACTGAGACTAGCCAAAGAAAACTGCAAAAAGGCCACTGACTAGCTTGACAGAGACCGGTTTGACTAAGGTTGATGCAGTCGGTCATGTGAGACGGAGATGAGGTCAAGGCTTTTTGCATTAGACCTCATGAAATGTTGGAGTTTAGATGATGTCACAAGGAAGACTGTATTCAGTTCGAGCGCAGCCATATGGCAGGACACCAATAGATTGGATGCAAACAGATCTTACTAAATTTATAAATGATCGTCAAATGTACAGGCAGAGAGCAAGTGGAGCCAGAAAGGGTTTTAAAAACAGGCAAAAAGCATCTGAATGTAACCTAATCCACGAGCTGCCACAACACTTAAATCCTTTTTGAGAGAAAGGGGCCTTTTTAATTGTATTCGCACAGCGTGACATTGGTGTAATATTCTTTTTACGTGCAAATCTGTTTTTTAATGCTGTGAATTTTTCAACAGTTCAGACACAAGGATTCCTGCACATTTCTGACAAAGGCTACATTTCACTGATTCGCCTGAATTTCAAACTAACAGCCTCCACCCACCCAGTTGGTACTCGCAAAGGCCCTGTCAAATACGTGGAGTAGAACATAGCTTTGGAGGAAATGTGTAGGTGGGGATAGTCAAAACACCTTTCAATATCAATGTAAGACATTATTGGAGAAAGGAGTCTGACATGCTAACAGTTTTGTATTGTACGTTTCGACAGCAGATTTGTGTATCTCAATTCCCAGTGTTTTGAAGATCCCAGTTTGCAGTTGCCAGTTATACAGTAGGTGTCAGGGTGTAATTCAGCAGATGACATGGTTATGTCTGAACTGTCATTGTGTCCAGCATCTCTGAAACATTAAGCCAGGTGAACATGCTGATAAAATGACAGCTGCTTCATCCAGTGTACCAGGGGTTGTGACTTATGTGAACTCATTAGCATTGCACATTATTTATTTAATACATATTTTTAACTTTGTTGTTATTTGTGTGAAAGGGTATCCTTTTTTTTTCTGACTGCAGTGTTGGGAATCTCAGCTGTACGGTTGGGTGGCACTATACTGTATGTTTAATTAAACAAGTCGAACAGGAGAATCGTGTTTGGATGTTTAAGTGACTGAGGGTTTTAAAGCAACTGGATTCCGACGTTACAGTTTCATGAAGAATTTGCCCAATGAAATATGAGCATGTTGTGATCGTTCCTAAATAATTCCTCTTCTATTTTCCTCCTTTATTTATTTATTCCAGCGAATCAAACCAAGATACGCGTGGGGGAGGTATGCGTATGTGGAAAATACTGCCAGCTCTGTCTGAAAACTGAAAATCACTGAAAGATGCCAATGATGTGAAAATAAATGGGTTTTAAAATATAAAGCACAGCGGGGAATTATTTTGGCAGTCGTTTGCTCTGTTCGCTTACCATTCCAACAATCACTATTTTCAGGACTTTGTTTACATAATACAACCAATCTAAGCAAACTTGATGTATCAGCTTAAGAGTCTGTGCTCATGATTCCCCCAGTTGACCCTGAATGGACCAACCCATCCTCCCAGTCAGAACTTCACAGTGTTACAATGAGTCACGACAGTGGAAGTTCCCCATTTCTCCAGGCACATAGAACAACAATGTGTCCCATAACATCCTCATTATAACACTGTGATCTATAATGGCTCTTCCAGAATACATTCTATACATTAAGGAATACTACATTTAAACAGTATTCTAAGATTCTGTTTTTCAACATGTAACCAATGAACTGAACAGAGATGATTGTGGACTCTTGAGGGAGTTTCTCATATTTACCATGGGATTTAAAATACACCGTACTACAGGTACACACCACAATGTGTGACTTCATGTATCTTAACACAAGATACAAGTTATGTTTTGTGATGTCAGTTTCCCGAGGAAAAACAACTTTCTTCTTTTCGGTGCAGCTGAACTATGTGACTGACCAAAGATGATCAACAGCAAGAAGTCTTTACTGGTCAGTCACTTACTGAATAGGTTTTGTTACGAGTTGTGCGCTTGTCCTTCTGACCCAGTCTCTCTTTTATTTGCCATGATATCATGCTATGAATTCTCACCCAGAAATGTCAAATGATTATTTTTTTCTTTTCCACTTGCTTACTGCTTGTACGACACGTGAAAAGTGGTTGTGTCCGCTTGCATGTTTTCTATGCCGAGGCATAAATCTGTCCGACACAAGCTCTTTGCACACGTGTGCGCCCAATGTACTGTGTCCATTCAGATCAGTGAAGGTGCCCTCATTTGTACAATGTAATGCAGTTTGTAAACTTAGAGGAAAGAGGATGTTTTGATGAAAAGCAGTGCTTTGAAATGATTAAAGGACTATTTGCTTACATGGTTTTGACTGATGACTTTATTAAACTGCTCTGACACTTGGCTAAGTATGAGACAAAAATATTTTTGTGATAGAAATGTTTCAAATAATGAAATACCTATGCAAGGACGTTTAATGCTGAATAGTGATTGGCACTATGTGATCCTGTTTTTCATGCTGTTGTGTTAATAATTACTGTCACTAATAAACTGCTGAATCTGCTTGTTGCCACTGCTGGCCAAAGGTCTCCCTGGGACTGACCATCCTGGTTCTGCTACCCAGACATCAGTCAGCCAGAGAAACATCTTTTTCATGTCTTTTGTCGTTTAGGTCAGATTGATACTTGTGTTAAGGTGCTTTTGCAGAAGACAAAGAGTTTCAAGTCTGTGGACAGCAGGGGAAGGCTAAAGTGTTTGACCAAAGTGTTTTCAGGTAAAAGCAGAGCGATGGAAACTTCCTCTTCAGACAAGGTGACCATCAACAACGCAGCAGACATCGCCGTCATCGCGGGATATTTCATCATGGTCGTCAGTGTTGGCATTTGGGTGAGTGTGCGTGATTCATTGTGATGACTTGCAGTAATATATGTATGTAGGAAGAAATGTTACTGATGCGTGTGGATCATGTCTGTGCTTTAGTCCATGTTTCGTACCAAAGGTGGGACAGTTGGAGGATATTTCCTAGCAGGGCGGACAATGACCTGGTGGCCGGTGAGTTCAGCGCAGAGTTAGACCCATAAATGTTCTTCACAGGCCAAAATAAAATATTACAATACAACCCTATATGTTGTCAGACTATGAAAAACAAGTTGCAGCACATAGTGAAAATCAAAAGTTGTACTGATGGCGATCCAGAAAGTGTCACCACCAGAGGGTAGTGATACATTTACGTTCAATTACAAAATATCCCTATGTGACAAAATAGACGGTGTGGCTCTTTATACACAGGCTTACATTTTGTCGCGTCAGTAAGTCAACCCTCAGTATTTCTATTTCATATATTGTTATTGCACTTCTCTCAGTGCACTTCTGTGCTTGTGTTAATTCAGGTTGGTGCATCTCTGTTTGCCAGTAACATTGGAAGTGGCCACTTTGTGGGCTTGGCCGGCACTGGTGCAGCCAGTGGCATTGCTGTGGGAGGGTTTGAGTGGAATGTAAGTCACAGTGTGTTACCTGCATCTGATTGGATGGCAGAGGTGAAGGCACTGCTTATTATATCATATGCTATTTCCCTTTGTTTCACCAATGCATCAGGCTATTTTTAATGTGCTGCTGCTGGGATGGCTGTTTGTACCTGTCTACCTCACAGCTGGGGTGAGTTGTTCAAACTGTAGGATGATGATGACATCAGTACAAAGTAATGTAATGACTCCTGTCCCATGTCCTCTGTCCCTGTGCTGTATGGCAAACACTGTTAGGTGATCACGATGCCCCAGTATCTGAAGAAGCGGTTTGGTGGGACCAGGATAAGTCTCTACCTCTCTGTCATCTCCCTGTTCCTCTACATTTTCACCAAGATCTCAGTGAGTCGTCCTGTCTGACCACACACAATCAGAAAACACATACGTACAACATGTGTACAACATCTCACTCCCAGGCTCCCGCTGTCTCCAGGTGGATATGTTTTCAGGAGCTGTGTTTATCCAGCAGGCTTTAGGATGGAACATCTACATCGCTGTCATTGCACTTTTGTTAATAACAGCCTTGTATACTGTTACAGGTATGTGTGCAAATGTGTATCTTACGAACCTGGTCACTAAAAGAACTGAAATTCTATGCAGAGCTAATTGTAAAGGGGGATTTCAAAAAGTTTGCACATGACCATGATCCTGTTACTTGTCGCAATGGTGGGAATTCTTGCACCATGTTCATTGATTAGGAGGAAGAACTTTGATTTCAATCTTGTGATGTTGGTATTTATAGAGAAGGCTGAATGAAAAGATGCTGTTGATGCATTATGGCAAATGCAGGACAGTTTTTTTTTAAGTGTAACAAATACTGGAGATCCAAAAGTCCGGTCTCTGTTGCTTATGTTTCAAGGAAACTATTCATAGTTCTTTTTTTGTGTATGAATTTGAAGATCTTTGTGTGTTACCAGGAGGCCTGGCTGCTCTGATGTACACTGACACCCTTCAGACCACCGTCATCATTGCAGGGGCCTTTGTCCTCACTGGCTTTTGTAAGTAGCAGATTAAAGCAGCAGCTCTCATTACAGTACGGTGGGGGCCACAAACACGGAGTATTTAAAAACATGTTACCAATGATACATGTAAATTATTATTTCTGATTAATATTAGCATAAAATATACCCCCCCCCCCCTCACTTCCCCACCCCCTCGGATCTGATGCAGCTTCACAACAGGGCAGAGACTAACTAGGGTCAATAATCATTTATTTCACTGCAGCAATGTACAGCTGACACTGCAGGTCAGACACACAGCTACTGCCACAACAACACAACCACAACCGTCCCCTACATCCTGATTCAGTATGTCAGAGTCTATGCCTGGTCAGAGAAGTGCAGACATGTGAAAGTGGGGAAAGAAACCAGTGGAGGAGAAAGATCAGTCACATACTGTGAGCTGCTGATCCGCGAAGCAGAAAGCGCTGACTCAGCAGCTCACTGCCGAGTGTCACTGAACAAGGGATCTGTACTGGGCTGAAATACATGTTTTACATGTTAGTACAGTATGAAGTTGGGATATCCACAGCATGTCATGCTGCTTCAAACCATAACCTTCTAATTTCTCCTTTTCACTCCCAGCGTTCGCTGAAGTAGGAGGCTACAGCTCTCTGCTTGCAAAGTACAGCTCTGCCATACCCAGTAATTTCTCCTCCATGGACCCTCAGCGCTACAACATCTCCACCCACTGCTACACCCCCAGAGAGGACGCCTTCAACCTGATGAGGGACGCAAGCACAGGGGACCTGCCCTGGCCTGGGGTGTTGTTTGGGATTGCTATATTGGGAAGCTGGTACTGGTGCTCAGACCAGGTGAATATTACAAAACCCATCAGTTTCTTACCATTTACCCCTTTTCTCGTATTTGAAAGTCACTTTTATGTTGCACCATATTAGTAAGGTCACAGGTGCACATTAGGAGGTCAAAGACAATTGTATAATTATACTGAGTATAAGGCGGGCCAGATTCAATTGTGACAAATAAAATGATTCGTATTAATAATTGAAATATATGTTCAAGATTTCATACAATTTTCTTTTTTTCTCAAGCAACAATTCAACGCATCAATTCTAGTATATATAGTTTTGTTGGTGTGAAGTTGACACTCCTGAAGGAATTGGATGACACTGTGGGAAAAATGCTGACAAGCTGGCAAAATACTGCTTATCAGCAGGTTGCAGGAAGGAAAAACTGAATTAATCTATAAAAGAAGATTTTCTACCCTGCTATGTAGACGTGTGTTTCTTAGGACAGAAAAACAAACTGGTCGTTCAGTCAAAGAACAATCTGTGTATTTGGTCAGGTGATAGTGCAGCGGTGCCTTGCGGCTCGTAGCCTGACACACGTGAAGGCCGGCTGCATCCTGTGTGGCTACCTCAAACTGCTGCCTATGTTCCTCATGGTGTTTCCAGGCATGATCAGCCGAGTCCTCTACCCAGGTCTGTGGCTCACACAAGTGCTCATCAGTCAGTGCCAAGTGCTGATGTGTTTACTCAAAGTAACACTGGATATAGAAAAGAAATCAGTATCTCTGTATGAGCATGTGCATGTCTTTCTGTGTGCAGATGAAGTTGGCTGCGTCGTCCCTGAAGTGTGTAAGAGGGTGTGTGGGACTGAGGTGGGCTGCTCCAACATTGCTTATCCTAAACTGGTGGTGTCAGTGATGCCCAGTGGTAAGGACATATGATAAGGGACAACATTTCAACACTATGGGATGCAGTTTCTGTACTCCTCCCCCCTGCTGTGTCTGCGCGTGCAGGTTTGCGAGGTCTGATGCTGGCCGTGATGTTGGCTGCCCTCATGTCCTCCTTAGCGTCCATCTTCAACAGCAGCAGCACCCTGTTCACCATGGACATATGGACTCGCGTCAGGCCACTGGCCACAGAGCGCGAGCTCATTATTGTGGGCAGGTAAATGGACGTCAGTGTGGTAAACAAATGCCTCTGTCTCCCTTCTCACATTATCTGTCTCTTGTAACTGGACCTTTTTCCTGAAGAAGACGTGGTCCACATGCAACATTTTACAATGCTCCACCTCCACAAATGTTTTCTTTTGTTTCTGATGAGTTTTTAAATGATGTAAACTGACATGGGGGTGTGTGTGGGGGGGTGTTATGTTGCGTCTCCTGCAGGGTCTGGGTGCTGTGCATCGTAGCTGTGAGTATCTGTTGGATCCCGGTTGTCCAGGCGGCTCAGAGTGGTCAGCTGTTTGATTACATGCAGTCAGTTTCCAGCTATCTGGCTCCCCCTATTGCCTCAGTCTTTCTCCTGGCGGTGTTTGTTAAGAGGGTGAATGAAAAGGTGAGGAGGCATCTGCGTATATAATGGCAGATATTGATATATTGTATATATGCACAGCTGGAGGACACAGCTGGAGCATCAGGAGCAATCCTCAAATGACTTTTTTTCCTGGCTTCACCTCCAGGGTGCGTTCTGGGGCCTGATGGGTGGTCTGGTGATGGGTCTCTGTCGGATGTTGGCTGAGTTCTGGTTCGGTACTGGCAGCTGTATTTTCCCCTCGAACTGTCCATTCATTGTGTGTGGGATCCATTACCTCCACTTTGCAATCATACTCTTCTTCTGTACATCTGTGCTGGTGCTGCTGGTCAGCCACTGCACTGAACCCATAGAGGACCAACATGTAAGTGTGCTCACTTAGAAGCAAGCAATTCCCCAAGTCTACAGAGGTCTGAGGTCTCTGTCTTCCATATTAGCTCCACCGTCTGGTGTTCAGCCTTCGTCATTCCAAAGAGGAGAGGAAAGATCTAGACTGGGAACAAGGGGAAGAAAGGAGAAGAGCTCAAAGGGAGGCTACTGAGAGGATGCGAGGGAATAATGGTGAGACAGGTAAGTCAGAAAGACAAGACAGACGAGGAAGGAGGAAACATCAAGTCACAGGTTCAACTTCTAATCCTCTCCATTGTCAGTGGGTGAGGGGGAAGAGGAGTCTGGTCTCTTTCACCTGATTGGCCGTTTCTGTGGAAAGAGCAGTGGCTCCGTGGACCTCGACCAAGAAGCAACTGAGGAGACGGAGCAGATGCCTGACATCAGTGAGGAACCAGTGTGGAAGTACTTTGTAGATTCAAACTCTCTCATCATGATGGCCTTAGCAGTTTTTATGTGGGGATACTTTGCTTAACAGGACCTTCTTGATCCTAAAGCTGAAAGTGAGTGTTGTAGCTTCCATATGAGTTTGACTGTAGCGTAGTTGCCACCCGTTGGTGATAAATTGTCACAACATTGCAAATCACAGCTTTTCACTATGAAAAAGGAAATTGTCAAGTAGTTGTACAATAATGATCTAATTTCTGTGTAGAGCTCAATAGGCTGTGGTCCTTATCTGTGTCTCTCTACTTTATGAGGAGATACGTAATGCAGTGTATAAAAGTTTTTATCAGGTTAGAATACCATTATGGTATAGTGTTACATGCTCATTCAATCACAGAGGCTTTGCCCACTACCAGCAATGCAATAAAAGATGTCAGATAAAGTTCAGATTTGGAAACCAGTTCAAGTGTTAAGTCAATAAAATCTCAAGGAGCTCAAAGATTTGCTTTCTTTTTTTTTCTTTTAGAGAAACACGCAGCCTCTCAGGAACAGTGTCATTCTGACTTGTATTTACTTTAATCCATGGTTTAAAAATATTTATTGGTTGTATGTTAAAATCACAGATAAAGCTGTCACACTAATATAGGCTATCATAAGCTTTCACATTCACATTATAAAGAACATATAATTGAATGAATGACTTCAGATAGACACCTTGAAAGCCATTATTAGTTGTAGGCCTGTGGTTTACACGTCACACACAGCACAGAACCAGGTATTGATTCAGATTTCCAGTTTTTAATCATCACTTCTGTTTTATTTAAGCGGATACTTTCCATTAGCATTGTACATGTCTGGAACCTACAGAGTTCTCCCACGATGACCCAACCATCTTCCCACCTCCATGCAGAGTTTCAGCATCATTCATCACATCAGTTCTTAAACATCTAGTCTGACAGCTTGCAGGTGGGGGAAGTAAAAAGCAAGGGAGGAGGAGGACAAAGCGTTTTTTTCCCCCAAGAATGAAGAGTCAGAGCCGTCACCAGGCACTGTTCATCTTATACTCCCACAAACAGAGTTATGGGTGGATCCAGTAGAGGCTCGACTAAGTCTATCGAGCGTCTGCAATCTTGCCACTTACATGGTCCTGTGCATTTCCCAATACTCTTGAACAACTGTGAGGTATCTGACGCCTCAATCTCTTGCAGGGTGGGTAAGAGGTAGGGGGCTTTTAAGGCTGGAAGCTGGTGTAGAGAGTTTCTGCAGTCTGTGGTTGTTGGTTTCAATCATTTTGAAGCATGAATGACGGCTTTGGCAAACACTGCCCTCTGCCGAACCGGAGGACGGAGGGGAAGAGGAAAGGAAGAGAGCTGGGGGTTAAAACAAAGATGGGGTATTTAAAAAAATACATCTTTGCAGGATAAGTAGGCCCTCAGACTGATACAGGGAGAACACAGTCCTCAAGAATAAAAGCAAATACAACAGCAAACATTCTGACACACGCCGATAAAAACAGCCCAAAAACAAACAAAAAAAACAAAAGAGCAAACAAGCAAGTCAATCAAACCTTACAAAGTGACATCAGGCCTTTCCAAAGTGACATCAAGTTTCTTTTTTTAAATCCCATTCAATCCCACGGGTCTTAATAAAGTTTATCTCCCACAAGTCTCTGTAAACCAGAAATCCTAGGTGGCTGCTCTTTATGGCTGGTCAGCAAGGTTAGGGTCCACTCTAAAACAATGACAATAACAGGTCTCTGCGGCCAGTGAGACTGACTAATAGGGAGACAGTGCCCATCATTAACCAAAGGTATGGCTATTTCAGAATGTACATCAGTAACATGGGCAATGATTTCAGCAGCATTATCAGGAGACTGATCAAAATAGGACGTTACAGCACATTCAGAGAAACAGAAACTTGTGGTGCAGGACAGATACCAATGGCAATATAGTACAACAGAAAATCAAGTTTGCTTTATACAATCACATTTCTGTAATGATGCTGAACATTCCACCACTAAAGTTTTACATCTGTTGTACATCTCATTCCTTGAAGCACCATTTTACAGCTAACATGGAAGTCTGTGATACGTCACAAAACATAAAATCAGATTCTGGGAACAGTGAGCAGGCTCCAGGGCATTACATTTCTATGCGTTACTTTATGAATGCAAAGTTTTTACGTGAATTTCCTAACAACCGTGTTTGGAGTTCTACAGGAACCCGAATGATTAAGAGGCAAAAGAGGGCTGACTGACGGCAGCAGGAGGGGACCCCAACCCTGGTATGCAATCTTATAAAGGGTGCCACACTGGACGCAGTGGGGAAAGAGAGGGATTCTGCAGGTCTTGGAAATAAGATCAAGGCAAGGAGAGTGAAACACCTCTCTTCCTTCTTTACCACTCAACCTCCCTCCACTGAGGGCAAGTATGAGAAGGGACTGCTGAAGCAAAATAAAACAAAAAAACCACAAACAGCCCTGGAGTGCTTATTTCTCTGTGTACTCCTCTCTTTCCCTGTCTGTCTCCTGGACAGAGATGAGAGAAGGAAAGTTGGTATGTGTGAGGTGCACTCTTTCCTCTCTACCTGGCCTCCTCCCTCCTGTCCTCTCTCTTAATGCGGATGGGCTGGGAGCCATCAGCAGGCTGCTGGACCCAGTTGTTATCATGAAGTCCAACACGGCAGCCAGGTGTGTCCTTGTCTGTGCGCCGACAGCACATCCAGTAGGAACGTCCATAAGGCAGGTCGTGGTGGTAAGGTTTGGGGTGCCAACGGCACAAGGAAACATCTCCGCGCTCATACTGCCTCTTACACTGCTTGCAAGGGTCATCTCTGTAGAGAGGGTCTTGATTCCAGCGTGAATCCACTGCCCGCACCCCATATGTCTCGATCAACATCTTAAAGTAGTGACAGGTGCACTTAAGGGCTGCCAAAGAGCGTGTTGGTAGATAGCTGAAGATGTTGACCATGATATGGTCAGGCAGCAACAGCATGTACTGGCGCGGTTCGAGTAGCCGCTGAATCTGAAAGCGGATCTCCAGGAAGTCATGGGACACATGACGGTAGAGGCGACACAGCGAGGGGTCTGAACAGTCTTCCACAACCCTAGGCGAGTCTGGTCGAGTTGTCTGCTCCCCGGAGCCCACTCCAACCCCTGCACCAGGGCCGTTGTTGTTGGCACAGTCCAAAGGGCACATTCCTGACCCACTGCCATGGCCCATTCCTTTTGCATCTTCCTCCGGGCCCAGAGGGGGCTGAAGGAAGAAGAGCTGCCCAGGAGGGGGATCATCTGATGAAGGGTCAGAAGAGCCGACTACAGCCCCACCACCCCCTCCCCCGCTAGGCATAGCGAAACACACAGTCTCCTCCTGCACATTCTCTGTGCTGTCCTTGCCATAAAACACACATTGGTCCACAGCACCTGTCACCACAACCTCCACATGGAAGCCAGTCACTCGCTCTCTCCCCACACCAACAGCTTTCTTCTCGCCAGAGGAAAGCTCCTGGCTTGAATCTGGGCTTACACAAGCCGTCCTGTCTGTGTGATGATCTCCTTCTGCTTTGGGGGCAGCAGTTGTGGCAGCAAGCAGAAGACTACTGGGATCTCTTGACGATGGGCTGACGAGCTGGTAGAGGTCACAGGTGATTTTCTCTTTGGCCCTGGCTGCTGCCTGGTTGCTCCCACCACCACAGCTCATAAACATACAGCGGGACCTGCCAGCCGTCTCCAACTGAGACCGTGAGTCAAGATTTGACACTCTGAAAGCGATCCTAACCTCACCATGACCGTGACTAGGAGGTGGAGGAGGGGTTACAATGCCAGACTCCCCACCTCTCCTACGCTCCCTGTCTCGATTAGAGTCTATTCCAGTACTGGTACCCAAATGGAGCCGATTCTCCAGGTTCTGGGACTCAAAGTGGGCTATGGCCTGAGCTACCCTGAAAGACTCCTGCTGCTCCTCTAGCTCCAGGTCTGTTTGGATGGGAGATGATGACTCCTCTTTAGAGGGCTGGCCCTTAGAACTGTCTGACACAAATACCACTGGTGTGGGGTCTGACACTGTGCCTCGTAGTAGGGTGTGCTGGTGTGGGGTAAGGCCCTGATTATGAGTGGTAGAAGGGGGATGATGATGTTGGTTGCCATGCACAGCTACAATCCCCTGGAGGGCCATAGCAGTCCTCTGCTCAACCAAGGCAACCATCTCTGCCACCGACAGGAGGTCCGTTTCATGCACCCCTCCTAATGGTGGCTCATCAGAGTTAGAAGGTGTTACACAGGGGTCTTGTTTAAGGTGCGTCTCGGCAGCTTGGGGGCGTGTTGGAGGGTCGTAGGATGAGCATCTTCTTCGTCTTTTGGCTTTACTGCAGTCAGTTGCCCAGTTACCTTTTACCTGTAGAGAGAGGAAGCATATAATTTTCAATTAAAGTAAAAAAATAGATGAAAATGTAATTTTAATGTGATGCTGGTTTTCAGCTCCATACCTTCATGGCACTGGGTCTGGGCTGACCTCCTCCACTGAATTGGTGTGCAACAAAGAAGGCAATCTTCTCCTTGGTGTTGCCTGGCTTAATAACATACCAGGTGTCTAACAGCACCCGGCCATCTTCCATCTGGGATGCGGAAGAGGGGGGTGAGGGAGGGGCTGAAGAGGGTGGGGGTGTCTGGCTCTGTGTAAGAGAGCTCGATTCAACTTCAGGATCAGGTGGCGTGTTCTCCAAGCCCACATCCTCCTCTTCGCCATTCTCTTCCTGCAACCCTACGATCATCCCTCCATCGACACTTCCATCCCCCGTCCTTCTGGCACCTGCAGAGGGCTCAGGCTTGCAGAGGGAGGGGGATCCTGCTGCACCACCACCTCCGCTACTGCCCCCCGAGCCTGGGCTCCTAGCTTTGTTCTGGGAGTAGGTGCCAAAGGGGCGAGGGCACCACAGACGGATGTGGGAGAAGGTGTCTCGGTCCATCAGGATGCACACCACCGAGGCATATTGCACCTATGCTGGACAGCAAGCAAAGCCAAGCAGAGCCAGAGCGCTCATTGTCGTCTCCCGTTCCCAGTGCCAACTTGATGGGCACTGTCTGCCCGCAAGCCGACCAGCAACACTGTGCATACAACCTAAATCAACAGTAGGGGTGTGGGTGGTGGAAGGAGGAATAAGAGAAAAGAGACAAATAAATCAACAGAATACAAGAAATACACATAAAACTCTCCATACCACCAGAGTCAGTAAAACATGGCTGTCAGGGCCTTTATCAACTCAGATAATCAATGATGAATTCAGACTTTGTTGAAAAGTTGTCTTGAGGTTAAGTGTTTGTGCTTCAGTAGAACAGGCACTGGACTGGAGGAAAAAAACAATCATTATACTATCTGAACTTAGCACAAGTTGCCTGCCTACCACTTTGGCCAAATTCAATTAGCCATTACTTTTGCCTCTGTGTACAATGATAACCTTCCCTGCTTTGGAGCCTCCAAATCAAATTAAAGGGATTTGATTTCAGGCTTGGTGTCTGAGGCTGGCAGATGTAAGGGAAAATAGATGGAACACAAAGGCTCCAAATGGACCTTCCTCTCTCCCTCTGCTCGTCTCCTGCATCTCAGTGCTTCAAAGAGGACTTGCTTAATAAGAGGCAACACAGGGAGGAGCATGCAGGCATATGCTGGACCTATTTTTAGCAAGCTTCAGGAGGGGTAGGGTAAGAGTGAAACTGCTGGAGCCGTCCTCCCTGTTCTCACCCCTCTCTCCCTGCCAGTGAGTCTCTGCTAGGGGGTAGGGGGAAAGCCTTTAGTCCACCCATCATGCTTAGCTTCTGCAGCTTTGCCAGGAACGTGCCTGTGTGCTTAAGGGGAGGAATAAGTACATGCCAATGGAGCAACATAGTTGGGTCACTGCTGTTAGGAGCTTGAACCTAGAGTCACAATATTTTTACGTTTGTTTTACGCATAACATGTGTAAACAATAATATAGGTTTAGACTAACACAATTTAATTTCTCAGTTACGCAAGTTGTATTAAGGAAATCTGACATCCAATATAAGAGTTTAAGGAAATTCACTAAATAAATTACACAACGATATGCAGGATAAGATACTTGTACAAAATTAACATTTTAACAAACTCCTGATTATGCCAAGTAACTACATCCTTGGACAATTATATTTGATGTTCTTGTTAGCAAAAGCAAACAATCCATGGTATACAACAGGAGCTTTTTATGACAATAAGTGGAATCCACAACACAATTAAAAACTTGTGGAATTGCCATATGTGAACTACTTGACACCATCACATTGCAGTTGCATTCTGTGTAGTATTTATCCACTTGAACTAAAATAAGATGTTTCAATGCACAAAGCACATAGCCAAGACACAGACACAAACAAAACAAAATAGTATAACAGAACTGAAAAACCCAAAAGTACTCTGCAAAATGGCTTTGTTAAGTTCATTGCGAATGGCTAACATTTGGTTTGGTTGACTGATATTCGGTTTGTCTGAATTTTCAATCAGTAGCCTTTTTTCATATTAGCCACTAGACTCCCTCAAGCCACAGACCCCCGACAGGTCATTGTGCTACTGACACAACGAATGAGATGTGCTTTGTACATATGGACTAAAGCAGTAGCTGAGAAGTGCACAAAGCAAACATCGCCCACAGTGTGGTGAACCAATTAAAATACTTCCTCTATAATCACACAGCAACAACACAGCTAAGAGAAGCCAGATTATACTGTTGTGAGAAAAGAAGCTAGCAAACCCTTTTATATTGTCTTCATTCCATGACCCACTATGACTCTAACCACTTTCACTCTCTACATCCTTTCAATCAACTCCTCTCTCCCCCTCCCCGTCACTAATTCATGCAATCTATCTTTCAAAAATGATTAGATGATATTTTGAAAGGGGTCAAGGAGAGAGATCCAGTGCACTCCAGTGCAAAGCCACACAGCTTACACTTAAGACTAGGATAATAAGATGTTTGAATATGTATACCTGCAACAGAATTAAGTCCAATACATGTCTTAGAATATTGTGGTTTTATTTGTATGAAACATACTTTTATCACTGGAAATGTTTTGTTTGATGCTCCAAAAACAGAAGTCATGACATACTGCCGCTGTACACTGTATGGCTAATACTGTGACAGTTAACAATTATAAAAAACCTTATGTTCACATAGTTGTAGATGGCAGTCCTCATCTACTCTGAAAAGCACAAAAAGAGAAGCGCTCTCTTTTCCCGCGCACCTCTTTACAATGGCAAAGAACATCATGTAGTGCCATCTACATCAACAGACAGGACACTCATGTTAGTTTCAGCAGGTTTTATTTCCTGCTCACTTTACACACAATTTGGCTTGCCATTGCATAGTTTTGCCTGTTTAGGCTGTCAATGCATAAATGTCATCAGTTAACCATGGTGAACAGCAATTTCTGGGCAGCTGCATAGTGACTGCAGCTCCAACAACTGTTTCATGCTTGAGATGGCATTTGAACAGCAAACATTTATAAAGGACAAATGTCAATGGTTATAGTGCCTCTCTGGTCTAAATGACATTCACAGTGACCAATCAGGGATTTGGTGGCAACATCATGTTGACTTAAAACATTACTGCAACAGAGCAATTAGGCTTCATCTTAATTAAAACATACTTTTTTCTGTTCACATTACAATCCCGTTTTAACCAGTTCACTGTGTAAATTGCAGTGTTTGCCATTGCCTGGCATGTGGCTGTCATATATAATAGAAATAATGCGAGAAAATGAATCACTAGAGAGACACACAAACATTCAGACTGACTGAAAAAATCCAGCATATCAGATTCATAAACAAAAGGGAAAGTAATTTCTTATTTTTTCATTACTAATCAGTCATATTACTTGCCAATGCTACTTTTATTTATTTTTTTCCTCTCTTCGTTTGAAAGAGGTTTGGCAAATAAAGGTCTGGGTTTGGTTTTAAGCTTCTGAATCAATGTAATCCTTCAAATCCTGTCAAAGCACAGTGGCAGCCAGGATGAACACAGCAACACTACAGTGCTAGGGACTGTATCATTCGGTATACAAGCTGAGTCAGAAGTCAAACAATGATGTTTTTCTGTGTTACTTAACGTATCACTTTCCCACAAATACAAAGAACTGTATAGCACTCACTATGATGGTGTTACTGAGGCGTATATGTTGAATACAGAAGTGTTTTGTCATTTTTCATGTATTTTGTCAATAGCCATTATGTCAATAGTCCATAATACATTATTCTCCTCTGTCTGGAAGATTTTGACTTAACACTCCAAAATCTGTCAAGATAAAACAAATGGTTTACTAAATGTCAAATTCCTGCCAATTACTGCTGTAGTCAAAATATAAAAACCTACATAAGATTGATTGACTATACAGATACACAGAACACTGACTCAAACATAAAAGAGGTGCGGGGCCACATTTATAATCAGTGTATGGGTACAAAATAGACCTGTGAGGAGCTTATGCCAAAGATAACACACACACACTATATTTTAATAACTTAGCTGATGGTCTGAAGGTTTTGCTGACTTTTCTACAATTACTTTTTTCTGCATCTACAAAGCGCACATCATATCCAATAATAAATCCAATTGTACATTGTCAATTACAGTTACTCATTCTCTCTCCTGTCTAAAGAATCTCAAACACTGTTTTCACAATGTGAATTTTTGGCTCAAGATGACACATTCTGAAACTGTGTGCATGAGCATGTGCATGCGTATGCATCCATTTTTATGTTCTTGCGCCGCAATGTTTTGTGTTGGGTCTAAAAACAACAAAACACAATCCCCATTGAATGCTTATCAAGGATTTGAAATGCTGGATAACTAAATGGTGCCGGGTTCACAGCTTGTGACTGTTCATTTTAACTTTAACGACATCATCTCAAGAGTCACAGGCTATCTACCAAAAGAGCCTGATAAACACAGAATCGAGTCAATCTAACTTAGACCTCCATACAACCCTGCTGCTCTCTCCCAAACGCTTAAAAAGCATTTTTAGCCAGATGGCTGAAAGCTGAAAAATGTTATTAATGAAGCATGCCAAAAAGACTTAGCTCAATCTCCCACCCTACATGTGTGCCTGAAAAGACAATGCAACAGAAGCATGGCCAGGAGGCCAGCTTTGCTGCAAACTGTCAACAGAACAATAGAGTTTAGTGCATCAACTGAGCAGCAGAAGTCTGCTCAGGAACATTATATCAATCAAGTGCAGCCTTTCTGTCTGGACACCTAGGAAGACTGATCTTCAGGACTCTCTCTCTCTCTCCCCCTTTGTATGCAAGTGTGTGTGTGTGTGTGTGTGTGTGTGTGTGTGTGTATCTGTATATTGCTACAGATACGTTATCAATGTGGACTTTAATATCAGCTTTGATATTACAATCACAAAGACCACTGTCTCAACATAGTATTATCCTGATGGATAATCTGAAAGTCTCAGTAAAGCGATGCATGCTCTGTCACATTTTACATCACGACATGCAAGTGAGGGACATCGGACTCAACAAAACTGATGCTTAAATGAATGACAACTGCGGATCTTTAAATAGGTTTACTCTATGTTTGACGGAGAGTAAACCTGGCTCGGTTGTTTTCATCTTACCTTTGCTATATCATCTTACAGCATAGGATTGTGCAATACAATGCACCAATTAGTTAATACGCTTACATATCTCCCTATGCATTGACTAGTGCCTTTTATATGTCGTCCTTACTTTAAATGCTATTTCTCAGTTGAGGGTCCACAGGTCCTTTAATCATTACTTATCATTGTTCTGCTGTAAACAGCCTTACAACACTCTACAGTCAGTGGCAAACATGCTAACTTCTTCGATGATAAACAAGTGTGTGGCGTCACAAAAACACCGTCAATAACAACACGTATCCAATGGACAGTTTTACCAGTACCGATCACCTTTGAACGCTTTTGATAACCACTAGCTGGATGCCACATTAGCAATCAGCTTTCATAGCGTCGTTGTAAAACGTTTAGCGACTGATTTGTCAAGTGGCACAATCTGTTTTTAGCGACAATTCATGTTTTACAATAACAAGGGCCGAACTAACTTCGTCTAGATGAACTTCAATACGTTGTTCACTTAACTTATGGGTATTTACGATGTAAATAAATACACTCGTCCTTGGCTATATAGCTAGCTAACTCGATAGCATAACTTACCTGCATAATAAATGACAGCATTGGATTAGCATGCTAACAATAAAAAAAAACCCTCACTATTATATATAACAAACCAATTTACCTTGGCAACGTTAATCTCCACCGACAGCCTTCTTAACCTGCAAACAGTCGATGATCGGTGCTTCCTCGCTATATTTCGCTCTAACCAAACCAGTCTGACTGGTGAAATGCAGGTGACACGAGTTAACTATCCACGTAGCTTAGCTAGCACACTCGCTAGCTCACGTCGACATTAGCCAGCAGCAACTGTCTATTATCAACCTTGTCTAGAGGTGGCTGCTGTCGAGGCGTGTGTGCCTGTCAGTTCTCTGAACACTGCCTAGACGACTCTAGGGCTCTCAGCAGTCGGCCTCCCACTATCTATATAGAAGTGACACAAGCTTTTACGGTATGTTCTCGGGATACCAAAATAATCAGTGTCAAAACGGCAGAAGGAGGAAGGCCATCTTGTTGACAAGCAGCTGCATAAGGCCCACAGCCAATAGCAACGCAGAGTCGATGGTGTGCCCATATATGGCGTCTACATGGCTCCCTCCCTCTACTACCCCCCTACACACACACACACACGCACACACACGCACACACGCGCACACACGCACACACACGCGCGCTCGCACGCACACACACACACGCACGCACGCGCACGCACACACACACACACACACACACACACACTATACCTCATTGTAAACCTGCACTATCAAAGGTCACTGTGTCAAAGACAGGTGTAAAATCCTTACACCTAACACACACATTACATGCGTAGTAGATACATTTTGTGTTACCATTCTCCACCTATTACATCACACTCCATTTGTTTATTATTTGTTGTATAATAATGTTTTTTTTTTATTTTCTCACTCAAATTGTATATTTACTTTATGACATGTTTGGCCGTAACATTTGACATACTGTCACCACGTGATTTAATTATTTGTTTCACCTCCGAAGCTGGGCATTATTTTGAGGATCTTGATATTATTTTTCGACTCCTATTTTAAGTCGAAAAATAATAGAAGTATTTCTGATGAAGTATTTCATCAGAAATACTTCAGGGGAAATTCTATCTAAGTTGCTTGCGTCAAAAATGAAACATTTTATTTTGGCAGTAGCTGTTCTGTAGCTTTGTTACAAACTATAGTGTTGATTAACACACATCTTCACATTGGTAGTGATGGAGTAATACTGAATGTGTGCCATAGTGGCCACTGTGTTTTGCACATGTTTGCATTTTGGAAAATCTGAGGCTGACAGCAAAGGCTTCAACCCTGCAGACGACCAGACATTGGTGCATTATGTATGCATGTGTCTTTCCTGGAACGAATATTTCTAGATTTACATTTTACTTTATTTACATTTATTAGCCTCTTTATCAATCAGTGTTTTCAATTTTAATCAGATTATCATAAAGATTTTGGGCACAATGAACTCATATGGGTCATAAATGAGGCAAAGGTATTTTACTACATATTACTGACAAAAATCTTAGGAGAAATGCTTATTTATGCCACTCTTCCTCAAAGCCTTCCATTCTGTAATTTTAAGTAATAATCATAAACATTTTTAACATGTATATAATATGCTTTTAATAAACAACTTATTCTGACATGCTTCGTTTAAACAATTACCATTAATCTTACTCTGACTTATTCATGCAAAATATTTATTTATCACTGACATAATGACATGTTACATTATCACTGTGCAGGTCTTAGATTTGCTTTAACCACATTACAATATTCTGTTATATTTCCTTAAATTCTTTCATTTCTTTCATAAACAAGTGTAGTAAATTTACGGTGTCCCGCATAAATGTATAAACACTTAGAAGATGATCCCTAAATTGAAATTGAAAAGGGTAATTTTGTTTATTAGCGCGATGAAAACATCGTTACATTATTTCTCTCCTCTAGTTTTGGTAAAGGTACCTTGCTGCACGTGCACACAGGAATCCTCCTCAATGTCTTCCACATTTTCATTGGACGTTGTTTCATTTTAGTCCCGCCTTACTTTGCTTTAATTGGACAATCTGTCTTACTAAAGGCGTCCATCTTTTAGTTAACTGTGCTGTCTGCGATATTCCCCTCCTTTCTTTACTTTTGAGCCCCGCCTACCACACTGTGGTTGGACCCCTGGCAAACTCGTCAAATTTGCTCTTCCGGGTGTTGAGGCGTTGCAAAACCTCAAAACACACTACCATACAGTGACAGAGGACGTGTAACGAGAAAACATTGGATAGCGCCGATTAAGGGAAAGTGAGTCATGTAATTTGTTAACAGCAGAATGTTTTTCAGTGCCGCATGTTTTTTTATGTGAAATAATGAACCAGTGTCAGAAGATTGTAAATGTTAGCTTCAGCCAGCAGAGGCGAATGTTATACAACATGGTAACACAATGGTACAGGAACTAGCTAATAAGCTGGCTATATAACGTAACCAAATACTCGTACCTGTTGTGTTTAATACTCTACTATAGAACTAAGATGTTGTATAAATTTGTTTTACTAGATACATGTGACTCAGGCGGCACGTGTCCATCAGCATGTCAGGAAACATGGGCAGCCAGTCACATCCAAGGTTAAACTATGTAGCAGTGTAAAGAGCAAAAGTCATTTTGTACCAAGATTCTTGACACTGTTCTCTCTCGTAACAAATGTATTAAATATGTTAATTGACGTTTTATCCCGCAAATTGGAGTATTTAGTTTTGCGGTGTGGTGCTCTGCCTGGTACTTTGTGTTATTTTGACATTGCCTTTCATCACCACATGCCATATAACTGGACTCCCTCCTCTCTCTGTGTGTGTCTGTGTGAAGTGATGCTGTCAGAGGTCCTGCAGGTGCTGCGAGGGGCAGGTAAAGTTGGGTCTGCCCTGGTCACTACACAGGGAGAGCAGCTATGCTTAATGGCCTGCAACTCCTCCCTGGGAGCAGGAATCAAAGCTGCACAGGGTGTGGTGGAAGGACTTGTGGACACCTTTGCAGGAGGAAGCAGTGCGGTGAGGGTTTTGAATAATCACTTTGAACTGTGTAATCTTGCCTTGGGAGTCTGATCATGTTAACACAAAATCATTCATAGAGTAAGTCATAATGAAGATGAAAGCCCAAGCACATGTTGGAACTATCTGCATTTTGTGCCTCTTCATCTCTGTGGTATCTGCAGCAACAATCAGTAAAAGAGGATGTGTTTCCGGATGCGGAGGGATGGGAGAATATGGACCCTGATGAGGCAGCCAGATCGGCCGTCGGTTCTGACTTCTCGTCTGATACAGTACAGCAATGCCAGACAGAAGCTGGAGCTGCCGCAGATTCACCAGCAGGTATTGTGAAGCTCTACTTGTTTACTTAAAGAGGAGTTGAAATACAAGCTTATTCTGTGCCACTAATAGTTTTCTTTTGGGGAAAACGTTTCAATTCATCAACACATTATGGACTTCTCCATAAAGTCATGTTCTCTGATGTTAAGATCATGTATTAATTAAAATCTTTTACTTTCATCACCACAGGAGTACAGTCTCCCCCAGGTGCAGCAGCAGGAGGGACGGGCTGGCCGGGACAAAGTGCTCGTTTTCTTCACACCACTCCCGGCCTGCACCGGTACTACTGTCAGACCAGGTCCGTGCATGACACTGTGGTGGCCAGACTCACACCAGAAGACATCAAGAAGGCCAGGGAGGCCAAGCAGGCCCTAGCCAAACCTGTCAGACAAAAGGTTGGTACAATGGCTAGATCTGCTAGTGAACTACAATTAAAAGAAAAACAAAACCAATAGCAGAGTGATTGCAGACTATGTAGATTTTGTTTTATTATAAACAGTGCAGTTGTGTTGGTTTATGGCAGAAATGAACCTCAATTGGACATAACACGTTTTTTTTTATTATTCTAAATTGCTGTCTAACTCAAATGCTGCAAATATGACAGATGCAGATATGACTTTCTGGTGTGATTGATTAGTTTTTGTATGGTCTATGTATGTTTTTATCTGCATGCCTGTGTAATTGAAAGTTAATTAGGTTACTTTGTGGGAATGTCCTTTTTTTTTTTTCGTGTTTCCTTTTAGTAAACACTAATAAATGACAATTGTTTGTTCTGGTATGCCTTCCCTTAGCTGAGTGACCGTGCCAGAGAGCGGAAGGTACCTGCCACTAGGATCAGCAGGCTTGTTAACTTTGGGGGTAAGAACACTGGACTCCAGTTTGTCAGTGTACCAATTGTATCACACACTGGAGCCCCAATAAAAATCATTCATTCCACTTTAGATTGTCACATGGTTCAACAGGAGAAACAAGACCATGTTTAAAAAATACATCTAGCTCACTCAAAAGTTTACTTTCTACTGTTAATTGTTAAATTAACAGTAGCTCTCAACGCAAATTATATAATTACACATTAGCAGTAAGATCAACCCTTACCCTTACAGTAAAAGATACAAGATTTCAAATATGATTTTGCTGTTCAGTTAGCAGCAGTAGCAGCTGTCACAGATCAGTGTCACAGGACCATTAAAGTTGAAACCACTTTTGTGTGTCTTTGCTGCAGGACTGGCAGTAGGGCTGGGGATTGGTGCCATTGCAGAAGTGGCCAAACAGTCACTGGGAGGCAAACAGAAAGGAGGTAAAAAGTATTCCCTTCATTCCCTCTCCAGCCTTCTGCTTTCTCTTCTCCCATCCTGTAAAATAGCTTTTGGTCCACTGCACAGCAGGCTGATGGACAGCTGGCCAGCCCTGGAGACATTTTTAATGTGTCACCTGCCAAGCTGTTAGTGGCTTTTAAACCTAAACCCATTAACAAGAATTTCAACAGACACCCTGTTATGTGTCTAATGAAAAGTGATTCATGATGTACCACTGCCCTAGTTTTTACTCTCTACTTCCCACACTTGGTAAAATTTATAGCTGAAGCACAGTTCTTTACAGAATGTGTAGTATCTTAAAGATAAGATACTTTTTTTTGTTGCTGTTTTACTTGTTGTGCCATAACTCTGTGTGTGCTGTTGCTTTTGTAGACATCGGTGCTTTGTTAGATTCTCCTCTCCTGTCAGAGGCCAATGCTGAGAGAATAGTCAACACGCTGTGTAAGGTTCGCGGTGCTGCATTGAAGATAGGACAGATGCTTAGCATTCAAGGTATGTACCGTAGTGACTGCATCGCTGTGAAATGATGTTCTAAGTCACAAATAGGATTTCTAGGCAGTGGATTGTCTTTTTTTCTGACGACTTCTCAATTTTTTTCCCTCTCTCCAGACAATTCATTTATTAACCCTCAGCTGCAGAAGATTTTTGAGAGGGTCCGGCAGAGTGCAGACTTCATGCCTCTCTGGCAAATGAATGTAAGCAGGATTGATGACCTCGTAGAGCTATTATGTGATGTAGTCATTCTATGAACATTAAATATATTGTTTCATAAAATATGAGGCTTTCATAGTTTTGGCGTGCATGAATGTATGCTTGTGTGTAGAAAGTTTTAGAGGAGCAGCTGGGTCCAGGCTGGCGGGAGAAACTAACCTGCTTTGAAGACAAACCATTTGCTGCGGCCTCCATCGGCCAGGTGCATTATGGAGTATTAAAAGATGGTAGAGAAATAGCCATGAAGATCCAGGTAGGTGACACCTGGTACAGACTCTATTCCTGTCACTTTCACAGTGCGTCTTTTCCTCTCTGCATTGATATGACCTTCTTCTTTTTGTCATATTCTTCTTAGTATCCTGGAGTGGCAGAGAGTATCCACAGTGACATAAACAACCTGATGTCTGTACTGAAAATGAGTCTGGTACTGCCAGAAGGTAACAACTGCATCAGTGTTAGCGCTTTTTTACATTTGCAGGTTGAGGAGTGTGTGTTGCAATACCTAATGACACACAATTGTTAAAAGTTAATCCACAGTAAGCAATACTTATTATAATAGATTCAAAATCAGGTATTTTTACTCAAAATTATTCTGTCATTGCAGAATAATTTTTGACTTCCTCTCTTTAAACTGCGAACTTTCTAAATTTTGTCCCACTGATTTGTTTCCCTTCTCTTATTCCAGTAATTTTACTGTTTTCCCCATTGACCACTAGGTGGTGCTATAGTTGCGGGTCAAACCTCAGTAACGTTGTCTCCAAGTATATACAGTAAATACATCTGCCCAAAACCTAAACTTGCCATCTGACCCACACCTGCACACTACTTAAAACATTAAACAATTTATTATAACTAATGATTATAATGTTTACTTGAAATAAATGCACATACACCTCATGAATCTGACCAATTGTGACGATGAAAAATCATTTACGCAAATAACTGAGTTATAAGTGATTAAGGACTGCTGATTTTTCACAGTAGTAAATATAACTGTCACAGTAATTTTTCATAGATATAGAGAGCAGCCGAGTCAGTTAAATACTGCATATCGTGAGTCAGTATATTAAAGCCTGTTACACACCCACAGACCACAGTTTGGTCACTTCCGTAGATTGTGTTTTAAAGGTTTGTTTAGGCAAGGCATGTTTCAGTGCTAAAACCATTGTTTTATGTCCGATTCAAATTTGTTCCTTCTCATTTAATCCAGAGTACAGACTCACTTGTAAACCTCCCGTCCTTTGTTGAGGAACAAACAGAGTTTATTTGTTTTCTTTGCTTTTCGACGCTGACTTTTGGATTATATATTTTTCCACAGGTCTGTTTGCAGACAGCAGCTTAGAGGTTCTGCAGAGGGAGCTGGCATGGGAGTGTGACTACAAGAGGGAAGCAGAATGTGCCAAGAAGTTCAAGTATGTGACATGTTTATGTGACGTATTGACCCATGTTTTCTCTTTTGGTTTAACGGTACAGAGCAGAACCCACACTAACTTTTTAAGCCTCACGTTCATGGTTACTCTATAATCAGTTAGCGGTTTTACTGAGTGTTTGTTATTGCTGTTATTGCTACAAATTGTATATTTTGCACACCTTGTGTGTGTTTTTAAGTTTTGTGTTGCTTTGGTTGTTAACGTTTAGTACTTCCTATTTACTGTAACCTATTTAATATTATTGTTTTATGGTTATGGATCATAGTTGTTAATAGTTTAATCACAATGTTTCCTCATCTTTATGTAAAGAAGGTGAATAGAATTCACAAATTCTCTTTATAATGTTTTGCTATTTGTGTCTGGACTGCAGGTCCCTGCTGGAAGGAGATGAGTTCTTTCAAGTCCCTGAGGTGATTGATGAGCTGTCAGGACAGAAGGTTCTGGCCATGGAGCTGGTACAGGGAGTCCCATTGGACCGCTGCGTCAACCTAGACCAGGACACCAGGAACCGGGTATGCGTTAATGGAATTCATCAATGTCATTAAAATGTCAGTGGTTCATAAGAGACTGGAATAATCGTGAAATTTGATTGGTCGCTGACCTTTTAAGGCATTAGAGAGGATGTTTCTGTTGGCTGACATTATCGGAATATAGCTTGATAAGCTGACATTATCAGTAATTTTATTTCATGAAAGGTTGTTGTTCAGTTGTGTTTTCTCTCAAATGAAGCTATGTCAGGTCAGGAAACAAGCAAGGAATAATTACATTTAAATCATTCTCTGTTTCTGCATATTGATGGAAAGTCGATTAAATGGATCACAAGTGTGAGACATGGTGACAATTGTGCATAAGACAATAAGAAGCTGGGAGGTTTACTGTGACAAACTCTATACCTTCGTCTCCAGTGTATTTTATTCATATGGCTTGTTGGTTGTTTGTTGGACATTCACGCTCTGTTGGTTGAACGAATCATAATATAATTAGTTACGTTTGTTGTTCGTCACATATGCTACAGTGTGAAAAGCACAGCACTATCCTCAGTCCTGTTCTAGCCAATGAGACAGGGCCACAAACACATGGAAAGGACAGCTGCATTGAAGATGAGATTTCATGCATCAGATTGTTAGAAGAGCTAGAAGTGTAAAAATATCACATTTATAAAAACAGCGTGATGGTAACAAATAAATTCTCCTTTTCCATCCCTTCAGATCTGTTTCAACATCCTCCAGTTGTGTCTCAGGGAGCTGTTTGAGTTCAGGTTCATGCAGACAGATCCAAACTGGGCAAACTTCTTCTACAACTCAGACACTGACAAGGTGAAGGGATCCTCCTTAGAAGACATAAATGAATTGTCTGACACATAAAGGAATCTTCATAGAATTGTAATCGTATTACATGCAGTGGGTACATAACACTTTTTTATTTTTACACCCAGGTTTTTCTCCTGGACTTTGGAGCATGTAGAGGTTACCCAGAGTCATTCACAGATGACTACATACAGGTAATGATGAATGTAAAAGTATCCTAGTAAACCACACAACTGAATGTCTGGTGGTTTCTGTTCATGAAGTACTGGAATCACTGGCTAAATCTTAAAACAGCAAATGAAAAATTTTCACAAACTATCACATATACACATCCATTCCGCTGCTTGCAGCTAATTCACTCTGCTAGTACCCTAAAGGATGCTCTGTAAATAAACAGGATTACCTATATGCCTTTTGGTTTATGTGTTCAGGTGGTGCATGCAGCTTCAGTGGGTGATCGAGCAACTGTTCTTTCTAAATCAAAGGACCTGAAGTTCCTGACAGGCTTCGAGGCCAAGGTAAGATATTTTAGTCTCTGCTGCTGTGCTCATTTATTTTTAATATGGTTTATCCTTCTCTGTCTCCATCTATTTATTTGTGTCTTGCCATACCTCAGTTTCACTCCCTGCGCTTGATGCTGATTCCATACACCCAGGGTGTTTTCACACCTGTGATTTTTAATCTTGTAAAATTAGACTCTGGTTTATTCTCCCTGTTGGTTTTCTTTCTTCAGGCAGGTGTAAAAACAGTAATCGCACTAGGGTGCAGGCTAAGTCAAAAGCATTGAGACCTTTGAGGGGAGGTGGTTGCAAATCTAGTCTGAAAAAGAAATGAAAAGAAACAGTTTCTCGGTTTATAGTTTTGCAGAGCAAACAAACTATAAGTGTAAAACAACATTCCCAAGCCATTTGACCCTTCTTCTTTTTTTATACCTGTTTGATTTGTGGTTTTATTTAAGAGGTCATATTTTCAGCTCTGTTTTATAAAGATGGCTCAACATTTATAAATTGATGTAAGAAATTGTGTGATGTTATTCTAAGTAATGTTGGAAACAATGGGAATGTATACTGTATGTACACATACGGTAAAACCAAATATACTGGGGCAGTAGTTACATACAGTACTGTGTACACATCTCTAACATTTCTCCAGACTGCCTTAGAGTAGTGATTTAATCGTAACACTGCTTCTTGTTCCCCATCAGGCCTTTGAAGATGCGCATGTAGAGGCAGTTATGATTCTTGGTGAAGCCTTTGCCTCTGCCGAGCCATTTGACTTTGGCACCCAGAGCACCACCCAGCGTATCCAGAGCCTTATTCCCATCATGTTGCGCCACCGGCTCACCCCTCCACCTGAGGAGAGCTACTCCCTCCACCGCAAGATGGCCGGTTCATTCCTCATCTGCTCCAAGTTAAAGGCCTGCATATCATGCAAGGACATGTTTCTGGATGTGTACAATGCGTATGACCAGAGACGGCGGGCAGAGCAGGCAGCTCGGGACAGTGTATAGACACTCAGGTACAAGAGCTACTCAAATCTACCCAGGACCATTTCATAATCGGTCTCTAACTAATGGAGAAAGGTATTGAGCCTTGACTCCAAAGGGATGAGATGTAACCAAACCTTACACCATGTCAATATGTAACTGACAGAATGCTTTAATGAGGACGATGAGTGAGTTTGACTTTCTGTGCCTGTCTGACTGACTTGGACTTTAAATAATAAATATGATGTGACACTTCTTTTCAAGAAATATATGTTGAAGACCAAGTATCTTTTTTCTTATATGTATAAATACTAAGAGAAGAATAAGTAAGTGAAGTAATTAATTTTGACCACTGGTGTGTGTATGTGTGTGTGTAATTATTAATTGTATCGATCTGTAAACACAACATGATGCGGCTGTAAACTGAGATAAGCTTTGCTTTACATTTTCATAAAGTAAAATGTATGTTTCCTTTGTGCACCAATGGCTAACGTTATTTCATTAATTCATTCTGACCACCTGCTCACACTGACAGCAAGATCCATCACGTTTGCAAGAAAATGGTTTTATTCTGTCTTTAAGGACGGATAATAGGCCCTGCTTTGCCAAGATGATGCTGCCAAGTGCTCTTTCTTGTCAGAAGGGCTGTCTATTGCCTGATGAGTTGGTGAATGAAGCTTTCTCTTCGGGCAAGATGAGCGGATGAGAGGGAATTGTGAATTGTGAAGGCACAGTCGTCATAAAACTCCCTTATGTGAAATACTGACAGCATTTTTTATGCACCTTTAAACATGCCGTTTTAAAATCAAAAGTGAAAAAGATTTATATGCATTACAAATTTAGGTTTACTGGCAAGTGTCAAGGAGATGCTATAAGCCAAGGATTCCTTCCACTCTCTATCGATCTTTCCATTTCAATTCCAGACCTCTTTGGGATAAGCCATTAACTGGAGGCTATGTTTTTATAGAGGTTCTCATTCTCCTCCTACGCTGTTATTGTATTGACCAACTGACCAATAAGCATCATGGTACAATGGTTTTGGCTCAAATAATGTAAGACTGTATTGAATAGATGGTGGCATTGAGACATCTATTTTTTTCAGGCGGCTATTTCTGTTTTAAGCGTTATTGTCTTATTCTGTCTTCAGTCAGGCCCCTACACCACAATAAGACTGTCTGCAAGCTGCTCACAAAAAATGTATGTTCAAATCTGAAATGAGATGTCTTCACTAACATAGAAACAATCTGATGGGCAAAATTGCAGCCTTTTAATATCCCTCATTTAGTGCTGTTTGTGGCCCTCCTCTGGATGAGGTTGTTTTTGATACACTACATCAAAATCAGAGTTTGGGAATTTGGCCCCAGTTAATGACTGCAGCACATGTTGAAAGAGGGACAGAGGGAAGCACATTCTTCTTTTGTAGTTTTACGCAATGGAAAGTTGGAGCGTTCCTCTGCACATAAGAAGCAGCTGGCTTCACTTTATTGGAGGAGAACTGGCTCTTTTTGGAGCCGGGCTCGGACTTTTTCATTCTGGTTCATGTTTAACTCATGATGAGGACAAATCACTAATTAAGTAAAAAAAAAAACACGGCACAACATTTCTTGAATCAGTGTTTACAATTTGTTTGTGCCATGAGAAATCAGCATATGAAGCTGGTAGGTTTTTATCATTGTTGCTGTTTTTTGTAGAATGAACAGTGTTGTGGTTTTGCACTTCTTCAGAGGACCAGTGTCATCACCACATTATCTTGGGAGCCTCAGTGGTAATAATGACTGCAGTGGATTTATTGATATCGTCTTTATTTTGTTACTACTTGAGCTCCTATGGCATAGTTGTAATATTTATCATTGGCCCCACTGCAATTCAGAGAGAAATATTCATATTAACTCCACTATATCATATATATTGTACAATTACTGTCCATACTGTAGGGGGGATTATAAAATATGATGCAATATGCTGTTAGAATGAGGTAAATACCTAACTCCTGCGCTACCTGTCCGAAATGTGCTTTGAACAAATACAACCAAACAATTAACTGAAACTGTTTTTAGAGTTTTACTTTGGTGTCAAAGTTCACAGAGAGTAAAAGTTGTCCAGAGTGAGAGTGCAGTTTGTGTCTTTATCTTCCCATCAGAGTGAAGGGGAATCAAGGCAGGTCACTGGCTCGAGGCTACAGCGCGTGCAGCTTGGTGTAAACAGACAGTGGACTCACAGCCTGGTTAAGTGTCTGACTGCTCACACACAGCCTGTGAAGCTGACTGTGCGTCCTTGCAGGGGACACCTGCTCCCCGGAGCTGTGCAGAGGCTGGAGTGACTCGGTATCACAGCGGGTAATTCCCCACACGGTGGCGCAGTGCAGTGTCTGACACAGACCCCTGCGCTATTTTTTTTCCTTCTGTGGAAAACATCAATGGGGAGAGAGGATTTGCATGTCCGGCGGTGTGTGCCAATGGGCGCACTGGAGAGGCTGTGTTAGCGGGTGGAGCCCGGAGGGAAGCGCACAGCCAACAACCACAGCATCCACACATTACTACTGATCCACCGCTCTCCAGCGAGCTCCCGTTCAAAACCGTGTTTTGGTTTCGACTGCACGAGCGAGGCTGAGCCTTCCTGTTTGTGCGCGCGTTGGTGTACAGGCGTGCGTGTGCGCGCGCGAACCGACCAGGTTGATTTGCGGCTCCGCGTCGCCTCGACACCGCGTTGACGGTGCGGATGAGGAGGATCCCGTGGGGTCGGCAGCAGATCCGTGGTGCGCGCGCTGTGTGTGTGGACTGGCACCGGGGAGGAGCGGCCAGCTGATCATCCGTCCATCTCTCGGGTGAGTTCACCGGATGATGGTCCACTCTCTGGCGTCCCCCCTGTTTGCTGTGCCACTTTCAGGCTGAGTTGGAGAGCGGGCAGTGTCCTCATTATGAATGAATGAATGAATGAATGAATGAATGAATGAATGAATGAATGAATGAATGAGTCCGCAATGGAGACGTGAGGGCTATGCTCAAAACCATATGAGACTGTTGACTGAGTTTCAGGGCAGAGTAATAATCGTGTGTGTGTGTGTGTGTGTGTGTACGCCTGCATCGCCAGTGGGCCCATGTGTGTGAAATGAATGAAATGAGAAAGCTCCATCCTTTCTGATGACGCCTCGTGTCCCTGATCCATAATGACAGATGAACTCAATGACAGGGTCCGACACACAGTTATCAGTAATGTGGCTGCAGACCTCGAAGATGCCACATTGTATTAAGACCTGGAACTTTGTACCGCTCTGTCGTCGTCATTACAACTGTAATGACGTCATTATTGGCGTGGGAATGGGATAATGTGGTATCGACTGAGCCGCTTAGGGTCACGTTGATTATTGGATAATCGTTGGTTCATAAGTTTGCTTTGATTGCGCTGTTTCCATGTATTTTCTCTCCGGGACAGCGTGGGCTCTCTCACACTCACACACACACACACACACACACACACACACACACACACACACACACACGCTACACGCGCGTGCGCACGCTTATGCACTTGGCACATGCCTTCATATCTGGACCCAGTAAATTCATGCTGCTCTATTGTCTGAGGAGCCCCATCTGTTCTGTGACATGGCATTCCTCTGACATGCTGTTGGGGGAGGGGGGGGCAATGGATCAGACAGAGGGAGTCACATGGGATGCATTAAGAGTAGGTGCAGGGCTCAGGGTGTCTCAGACCACAAGCTGTAGACCACCTGCGTGGACAGATCCTGCATGGTGCCTGGGTGGGGAGCTGCTGGGCTTGGGTCAGGGTGGCTTTGGTGACTGGTGTGAGGTTGGGCTGTAGGATGTCAGTTGGGTTTGGAGTGTTCTCTACATAAAGGAGTGTGTTGGTTTATTTCCTCCAAAGCTAAGGCAAGAGAAGAGCAGAGCAGGGCCTGGTCTGTCTGTGGCTGTGGCTTAACGGGCCCATTAGGGTTTAGGGTTTGGTTCAAACGCGGGTTGAGGTGAGGAGACTAAGATGGTAACGTTTGAAATCAGAACCACAGGGTCGCTGGATAGAAATTGGCAGTGATGTAGCTAATCACTGGTGCAACTCAGTCATCACAACGAGAACATAATTACACCACCCCCATCCTCACAGTACTACACATAAACACACATACACACACACACACACTCCATTTCCCCTTAGACCATTTCCCCTCTACCACAGCTCTGATTGCTGCATTAGGACTTGGCTGTCTTTTGTTGTTCACACACACATACACACACACACACTCACATTCACATGGGGAGGGCTGGCCCAGCTGAGACCACAATACAGCGGGGATCAAAGGTCATCCAGCTGGCCAATCAGGGTGCTGTCTGGGTTGGCTGGTGGCGTAGGGGGCGTTGCCTCTGCTTTGTGCTGACCAGGGTGTGTCTGCTAAACAAGTGACTCCACTTCCAGCTCCGCTGCTGGCAGCAGCCTCACTGTGCTTCCTCAGAGCCTCTGGACACAGACTGCTGCAGGTCAGACTGTCTCCTTCACAGGAAGTCCCTTATTTTTAGTCTGTGTCCAGAGTCTGATGATTATATAAATATTTTTAAATCAGCTGGTCCTGAAAACTTTACTTGACCCTTCACTGAGAGACACTGCAGTTTAAAGTATAAACAATCTATACAACAGCACTGAGGTATATTTGCTTAGATGACTGGCATGTAGCACAATGGTTGATGGTACTGTGCTTGAAGGTCAATTTGTAATACACTGTATTTTTGTTGTTATTTAATGAAAATCAACTAAACCCTAAAACTGATTATAGAATCATGTTTCTGGCAGTGGGATTAGTTAATTGAAAAAAAGGACAATGACATTTTACAGAAATGGATGGAGAAGAGAGCATGGAAGCAAAGAGAGGAGTGGAGATGAGAGGATGCGGGTGTAGACTGAGAGAAAGGTGCTGAGGAGGAGAGAGAAAAACAAGATAGCAGGAATCAGGATGGAGGAGGAGAGAGAGAACGAGAGAGTGATAATGTAAAAGAACACGAGGTGAAGATATACTGGGAGAGTGAAAACTGGGGAATGGCCTCCAGGGAAATTTGTGGGAACCATTTGTACCCTGGTCATTGTCTTAATTCTGATGTGGAGGTGATACTTGTCTTCTTATTTATACATCCATGTCACACTCATTCTCACTTTCTAACACACACACACACACACACACACACACACACACACACACACACACACACACACACACACACACACACACACACACACACACAGTTTGGCTGTCTGATGCCTAAGTGCCTTTAGTATGTGCTGAGTGGAGTTATCTGATTTCTGCTGGCTAGTTAAATGCAGCCACTCCTCCCTCTCTCTTACAGTAGCGCCATTAGTGCACACACTAATGGCGCGCTCACAGTGCAAAGACATGGGCCTGTTGTTGTGTCAGTATGTGTGACTGTGAAAATTCATTACACTTTTGTGGACTGACGATTGACCAGAGCAAAGTATTTGAATGCCGGCCCACTCACGTGTGAAGGCAGGATTGAGTGTTTTTCTGTGTTTGATCATGCATGTTTGTAGAGGGATGCTCACTGTGGATACAGTAAGTGTGTGTGTGTGTGTGTGTGTGTGTGTGTGTGTGTGTGTGAGTATGCCTGTTTCCCTAGTGATCAGCAGTTTTTTTTCTTTGCTTCAGTGGCTTTTTTCTGTGCTGATAATAAGGGAAGTGGAATTGAATTGTTTTGTCATAGTTAGTCCCAAATTACTTTTAGCATCTACTCTGGACATTCAGTACAGAGAGGTTTTAACCCCACTATTCCTAATGCTGGATGAACACAGTCATGTGCTGTCTTTGCCCCATTTAAATGTGGCCTGCCTAAGGAGGAGGCTCAGCACAGTATGAGATTCATGGCAGAAAGACAAAATTACCAAATGTCTGTCCATTAAATAAAGGACTACAGTACAGGCGGAGTTAATTATCTCATCTGACTCCTGGGACCAAAGCAAATACATGAATTTCCCAAAGTGTCAAACAGTTTTGTCAAAGATGTACGATGATTGTATCAGACTGGAACCAACAAAGGAGGACTCAGATGCACGACTCAGAAACACAAGGACATTACTGAGACAAAAGGGACGCTACACACAAATCAGCCCACAAATTCAAGTGAAGGTATCAAAAGGAGTCAGCAACATGCAGGGTCAAAAAACAACAACACAAAAATCAGGTCAAATATCAAGAGAACACAAGCAAACAAACTACTGATGGGATCACTCAATCAGCTCTGACAAACTGACGCAAACACAGCGCAGCACGAGGACTAAGTACACAAATGATAATGAGGGACAGGTGAAACCAATCAGGGCGCGGCAGGTGATCACGCAGGAGGCAAACAGGAAATAAAGCACCTAAAACAAGAAACAAGTGAGTACCAAAATAAAACAGGAAACAATGACAAGAACGGAAAACAAGCAAGACACAACCTTAATCGAGACCTCCGGGTGAGACGGATTAGAAATATTGTATAAACTTAAAAAATAAATGTGAAATAAATAATGTTCTTCTATCTACAGTATATCCAATAACTGAAGGATCACTGAACAGCATGTAATATAATCTGTCTGATAGAGGATTGTGGTCAGTCTCGGCTGTGAGTGATGGTGTTTAGCTGTGACTTAAGCAGTGCACATGCTCTCAACTTTTCCTGGATTAAAAAAAAATCATCCATATTGCATAATCAGGAATCTCCATTTGATCTATAAACTGAGGTTAAAATGAGCCCAGATGGTCTGTGTTTGCGCAATAATGCATGGGAGGATCGCTGCCATTGTTATTTCCTACTCATGTGTTATATGCGGTACCTCGGCCCAAGTGCAGCAGCTGATCTGTACACTGTGACTCCAGAGTGAGGCCTGGAGAGAGAGACTGTTAGCAACAGACAGAGCCCAAGTCAAAAAGGCTGTGTCTTCTGTAACCAATTTTAGGGATTTAAAAAGAATTACAGTATATAAATAGATCAAATTAATAATGGGACCAATATCAGAAAAAACTAAATTCGCTAGGAGCCAATGTCGAGCAACCAATAATGATTCAGACAAGAAACTTGAGTTTGAGTAGCCACTCGTGTATTGCACAGAAAAATAAGAAAATGGCTACCTGGTAGAAAAATATACAATATACCAAAAATTACACAAAACAAAACATGTAAACAAAGCAACCATAAAATGTCCAAAAAGTGTCAAACGAATGTCCAAAAAGAGTCCAAAAAAAAAGTGTGCACGTTGGGGCCCTTTAATAGTAAAGTGTTGTAGGTACCTGTTTCTCCCTTGAACCTCAGGAAGGTGTATGTATGTTTATGTGTATGTGTTGCCTTCAATATGATCTGTCTTCACTCCTCTGGCTCGCCATCTGCCAAGATCTGGGTTTTCCCCGTCTCCTTAAAACCTGACCTATAGACAAGGTCATATAAGTCATACGCTCTATTCAATCTATATTCTCTATCAGATGCTATTTAGTCCAGCAATCAGATGCTGATTGAATTTCTTTGTCGCCTCTATCATGCTAACAAGTCCTGTTTCTTGTGTGCCCCACATTCTCTGGACAAGACTTTCCCTTAATGAAACATTCAATCTTTTTATCAGTGCTATGACTCATGGTTGCCATGGCGAGGGACTCTGACAGCAACACAGCTGATCGGGAGCATCTGACTCCACATGACTGACCTCCCTTCATCTCTACTCCGTCAGTCTCAATATTTGTGTTAACCGTTTGTGCGAGAATCGTGGTACCCCCCCCGCCCCCCCGCACATCTCCTATCATTCCTTTCTGCAGCTCTCAGCAGCCTTTAATATTTCCTGCTACCCCCCCTCAGTCCCCTGTATCTGCCTGTCCATCCAGGGAGGCCAGCTGTGCACCAGATGCAGTCCACTCTCCCAGCTGTTGGCATCATGATCATAAAATGGAAATGATCTCTGTCTTGAAGACAAGACACAGTAATCCTTATAATAAATGTGGGAAGGGTGAATATATAAAACTATTAGAAGGAAGGAAGAACATATGAAAAAGCAAACCAACACTATTAATCAAAGCCTAGTACAGGAATGTTTTATGGTATTCAAATGAAGCCACTCATAAACACAACACTGAGCACCATGGACACACTGTAAATCCCTACAGGACCATTACAGAGATGCCACGGTAGATAAACACGGTGTTAAATTGAGTAAGGTCACTTTTGACGCCAGCAGACAGACTTTACTGTAAGGCCCTGTTATGACATTTGAAGTTTAGGCTAATTTAAAACCATAGAGCAGAAACACAGAGAAATATGAGGCGTTAACAGGAAGAGGAGTATCAGTGCACAGTTACAGCTTGGGAAATATGCTTATTTGATACATGGAGGAGGATATAGCTGTGTGTTTAGACTGGGGCATCTGTCTCTGTCAAGCAGCATCTAAAGCCCAGTCATCAATATTCTGTAGCTCATTTGTTTCAGCTGTGCAAAACAGGCCAGCGTCAGTCACGTCTATAGTGTTCTGACCAGGAGCATGACCAGAGACTCCGAGTGAGTCCACTGAACGCCACAGCAGGTCCTTCCTTCCTGTGGACATCCAGTTATACAATCCTCCGTCAGTCCTCTGCTGTTTAACTACCGATGACCCACTTTTCATTCACTCGACTCCACTCACTGTGATCCAGTCTGTGATTCCACTTTACACAGTCGTTTTTGCACATTTGCACATTTGGGCTAATTTTATTCATATTATTTTAAGTGTTTTTAAGTTTGTTTATATCCATTTTCTCTTATTCCTAGTTATTGCGATTCTGTCCTGTTCCAGTCTTCTAGATGAGCAGAGCGAACACGCTGCCCCGTCAACGTTTCTAAGAATGTAGACGGCACAACATATATATATGTATATAACATCATAACACAATTGTAGTATTAATCATTATTAGTCATTTATAGCATAAAATATACTTTAGGCGTTATTTATGGCGTTCTTTATGTATTATAGTTTGGTCTAACATTTGCTCATAACCATAACTTCACATTATTTTTCGTTTTTGTGTTTCTCATAAGCCCTGCCATCCCACAGGACCATCTAAGGTTTATTATTATGTGATAGAGTAGCTATGCGCTTCAGAAGCTAGAATGTGTTACGTCTGCTGCAAAAGCTGTTGTCCGTAGGGAATGAAATGAAATGAAATGTAAGACACAGAACAAAAAAAATCACAGCATTTTAACAAGGGGGGAAAAATCTGGGAAATGAATGTGAGGGGTACGTACAGTCTGTGCTGGGACAGATGGATGACGCTTGGGGCCAAAAGGAAAGAGGTGAGGAGCCATTGTAGGTTCTGGGGGAGATGGACGGAGCACAGGCAAAGATGAAAGGAGGGCAAGATGGACGAGGGAGCCGATCTGTTTTGCAGGAGAGCTGCTGCAAAACGCCACGGCGTCTGAAGAACGGAAAGCACGGCGGAGGTGGAGAGTGTTGATCGTGGATTGTTCCTGCAGTGCCTGCTTAGGGAGTGTGAGGCAAATACATTGTGAAAAGGTCAATAGAGAGCAACACTTCTGGCTGATTCTGTGCGACTGTTGAAGATGTTTGCCTACATACAGCTCATAGCCAGTAACTGACCTGGAGACCTTTTTCTCAACACGCGATTTCCTCCTCTATTTTCTGTAATTCCTTCTAATTTCAACAACTTCTTCCCAACCCTGGGTCTTTCTCAGTCTTCTCCCATTTCTCTCCAAACATCCAGTCCTTCATCCACCTCTCCTTCCCCACTCCCCCCTCTGTCTGTCTCTCAGTCAGGGGAAGTGGCCGGCTCGGCCTGCTGGCTCCCACAGGAACAGACCGGCCTTTGTCTGTCTGAACCGTAAGAAGATGAGTAGCCCGCCAGCCCAGTAAACCCAGCAAGCCCAGTAGGGATTTGACTGTGGCAAGCGATCCAACCAGAACGCCTGTAAATCTGCCAGCTACTCAGGCCGGGGCCACACTGCTCTGTTCAGCCGGCAGTCAGGTATTATGTCAGGCACTGACGGCAGTTGTGAAGAGTGGATGAGAGAGTGCGATGCAGAGGGAGACAGAGACCACAGACCTGGGTCAAATGTTTTCCAGCCATAACCCAACTGTACAATGACTTTAAAACCTGAACAGAGGGCCCTGCTGTTCTCAGATGGCCCCTGCTTCCTTGGACTATTTCCAAACAATGAAATCATCGCAGCCCAATTCATCATAGTGCAGGAAGCACTGTGATGATTGAATCGAACGCAACTGGATTTTTGGTTTTTTGCCCTTTTGAAGACGTTTCACCTCTCATCCAAGAGGCTTCATCAGTTCATGCTCGCTGACCAGGCTGGGACTGGTCAGCGATTCAGTCTCCTCGAGATAACTGTGACCTGCATGAATGAGAATAATCACAGGCCTGGGATGATTTATAATGCTCAGTGTTCACAGTGACTTTGTCACGAGAACTAGTGACTTGTTTAGACTCACACTCAGCCAAGCTGAATATACAAGTGTGATGTGGTGACTCCTGGACCCGCGTATCACTCTCTCAGCAACAGGAATGAACACGTTTTTTTAAACATGACAAACTATTCTTTAATTTTTAAGGAATAGTTTGTCATTTAAAAAAAAAAAAAAGTTTCTCCATAAAACAGTTATTATAGATTATTAATAAGTCAACAGTGTAAAGATCCCTGGTGACAACTCTTAACTACGAGATATAAATAGATAGATAGATAGAAAAAAAAAGCAGTGATTTCTACTCCAAACCACATCCAAGCTCTCTCAGGACAGAAACCCAAAAACATCCAGTAACATTGATTTTCTATTGCATTTCATTGCTGAAACTGCTTTGCATCACTGTGCACAACCGAATCCTTCTGAAGTCCTTTGCACAGCTTCTGAAAGGAGCTCCAGCCACCTCAGGCCTCAGCAAGCTTTAACCAGGAGATCAATAGAGAGCACAGATACTGTCCACTCACAGGCTGTGTCAGATCTTGTCTCGGATCACAGAGGAATAATTTGGAGATGCCAGGGAGACAGACAACAAGCGCGGGGATTATATGATGTAATGGGAACACAGTGGTGTGATTACCCTTCGTTTCTCATGCCGTGCTACCAGTCAATATGTCAGCGGATGTGTGCACGCGTCTCCTGAAGCCTCCCTTACTTTGACATCACCTCTTTGTCTCTTGTTTTTCCTCGCTTTTTTGTTTTGTCGCTTTTGAAGAAGGGTGCGAGTGTTGGAGTAGAGTATGATGGAGGAGAGGAGGACGACAGGGACAATCAGCAGTTGTGAGGGGAACTGGAATAAATGGCTCCGGGGCTGGACAACAGTCTCCCTCAGTCACATCATGGATGGGCCCGTTCACCAGATGGCTGCTTGATATGTGCTGGGAGAACAGGCCAAGGCACACCACACTCTCTGTTTGTGTGTGTGTGTTTACATGCTATCTGCCCGATGTTGCTCACTGTGCTTCACATAGGGAATGTGTTATTGCTCTTGCTCTGCATTCTTGAGAGCCAGGGGAAAATCTCAACCTCTCTTAACCCCGCCCCCCCCTCTCAGCTGTAGACCAGCTTTGAAGCCTCTCTCTCTCTCTCTCTCTCTCTCTCTCTCCCTGTCACACAAACACCACACAGCTTCTTCCCTCACATGGATTTGTTTACGTCCTGGCACAGTACATGGCTCCGACACAGGCTGTATGGAAGACATACTTCTTGTTCAAGCGATAAAGTGCTGCGTAGTCAAGCTGCGTTTGCACCAGATGATGACCCGGTTACAGCCTGTTTTGACGTTTTGATGCAAATGCATGCTGAAAGAGTGGCTGGTTGTTAGCACGGGGACGGACGTCAACGTGGCGTGTTGGTTTCTTTCTCCTGTCCATCCCTTTCCCTGGTGAGGTGATGTGATGGACAGGTCCATCGCCTGCAGAGCAGCTGTGAGACACTAACACTCCTGCACTATGTCTATAGACAATGAGGAGGATGGAGATGCTGCTGTGTGGCAACACGATAATCACTTGATCACCCTATTACCTCAAATGACAACATGTGTTTTTGTATCTAGTTTTGTGAGTAAGATCAAATCTGTAGAGATTTAATGAGGTGTGTGTATAAGCCATGTGTACATAAGCCTACAAATAATGTACGCACATTCATTTGACCATTATGCTGCATTTCTTTTTAATAAATCTTCTGTTAAAACTATCTTACTATCTGTACAGTGCGCAGTGTAAAATGAGCACACCCCAACAGATTTGCCAGAAACCCATTTGTTTCCCTACAGAATTAACACTGTCTATGGGACGCTACACTACAAAATACCCCCGCATTTGTTTCAGTGAATTTGTGCACAGAAAAACGTAAAAAACAAATCCTGATAAATTCATTCAAGACCGTGTTGCACAACCGCTAATGAAAGCCTCATAAGCAAAGCTACATTTTAGAGTAAACAAGAAACCAACCACAGGTGAGTCTGATTATTAATTAGAGTCGTGTCCAGCAGACAGCTGGAAACTGATTGACTGCTTGCGTTCAGTGCTTGGTTTCCATAGGGGTTGTACTCATATAAGCTGAGCACTGTCAACAAAGTCTTGTACAGTGTTTGCCTGAGGCTCTGGTGGGATTTGGTACAGTGTGTGTTTTAAGCCACTGTCAATAGTAAAGAAAACAGACTTATACATTTACAGTTTGAAATAGGAAGTTCAATAAATAGTAAAATTATTATTATTTAAAAAAAAAAAAAAGCAAAACTGTTACCAGAGGCGAGGAGCGGGTTAGCAATGAAACAATAGATAAACTATTCCTGGAAATCCTTGGACTTTAAAGGGGGATCACACACAAAACAGTTTGAATATATACATGCAAAAAGTTGTACTCTCACAACTCACAGTAGCTCTTTCTACTCACAACACACTCCCATCAAAACCAGGCAAAGGCAGACAGGCAGTTTATGTATATACGTATGTGGCGATTTATAATTTATAAATTAACAATTGATACTGTTATCTTATGGTTATATTAAGTTATTAGTGTGTCCTGTGGGGGAAATATAAAATAGATTCAATACTTAGTAAATAAACTCCCTCTAATGATAACAGCAGAATGCAGCTCAGGACTCACTGCACTGCTGCAGTGACTCTCCTGACTCCCACACACCTGCCTGGGCCTTGACTAATATGACTCCTTTCTCTATAACATCAGCCTGTTGGCCTTGGTCTTTTCTCTCGCTTCTCTCTGCTTCTCCCTTTCCTGTATTATTCTCCTCCGACGCAGCTGATTCAACCTTGCTGCTTACACAAGCTGGAGCACTGAAGACCAACAGAGCTTGAATCAGTTGCTCTGTGGAGGCACTTAATTTTGCCATCGACTGAATAAGTGTTTCTGAAGTGATACTAGCTGCAGCAGACATTGTTTCATTGTTTGAGTGAATTCAGAGCTGGCGTGTGCTGATCTGCTGTCACCCTGGGTGAATGGAGCTGGTAACAGCCAGGAGTCACCCTCTCTCTTCCAAGAGGCCTGGTGTGAGAAGAACGAGGAGCTCTGTTGGAATCACATGGTTTTTGGAAAAGCCCAACACTATTAATGAAGTTTCCACTGTAGAGATACATTGTGCTATATAATTTGGCATAATGGTTTAAAAACATATTAAAATTTTTTTCCTGTCGCCTCACAGTCGTGTGTGAGTCACAGCGCTGAGCCGTAGTGATGTGTCCAGGGAACAGGTCTGTGGGTTTGGAGAAGTCAGAGGAGACTTGTTTGGTGACGTCTGGTTAAGAATAGTTATACATTGTTTCACCACAGTTGTCTCCATCACTGTGTTATGGAGCAATCAGAGAGGCGACTCTCCTCCTGCTGACAGATGGTGGTGTGTGATGGTGGTGTGTGTGTGTTTCTGCTGACATTTGGGTGAGGTTTTGGGTTCTTGGGGGGAGGGGAGGCAGGGTTTTGGAGAGGAAGAGGAGGTGGAGAAGTGTGGGGAGAGGTCAGCGGAGGCACAGCTGGTGAGACCCCCACTCCAACCAGCTGCTGCCTCAAAAGACCCTGTCAGCAGCCTGCCTGCCTGGCTGTGTGTCCCGGCCCCTCCCTCTGTCCTCCGTCCCCCTGCAGCTTCAGCCCAGCTGTTCCAAACTTCTCCTCTCTCCTCCCCCACCACTCTGCACCCTGACCTCCACAGTAAAAAAGAAGCCTCCTCCCTGCATTAACAGACAGGCAAGAATGCTTTTGAGTGCACACACACACACACACACACACACACACACACACACACACACACACACACACACGTCCCCCTGCAGCTTCAGCCCAGCTGTTCCAAACTTCTCCTCTCTCCTCCCCCACCACTCTGCACCCTGACCTCCACAGTAAAAAAGAAGCCTCCTCCCTGCATTAACAGACAGGCAAGAATGCTTTTGAGTGCACACACACACACACACACACACACACACACACACACACACACACACACACACACACACACGAGCATTTATGAACTTGCTCCCGTTCAGACAGTTCCATGGTGTGGAGGTGTCCCAGGAGTGGTGGTGTATCTGTAAGGGCTGATCAGGAGCCTGAGGCTGGAGTTAATCCACCAGCTGGGTCTGGGCCCTCTCCTTCCAGCTCACTGTTTGGTTGTGGGCATCAGTTATTCTCTATGTGATAAGGGCCAGGGCCTTTCTGCTGATTCTGCTACAAATACTAAACAGTCGACGTCACCGCTGACCTTTTCTTCCCCAGATTTGGAGCATGATGCTTGAGACATGTAATTATTTGTAACATTTGAGCTAATGTTTTAGTGGCCTATTCCAGTCCTTGGTGACATTTTATTGCTAGGCGACCCCTAGTGGCCACTCAGGAACTGAGCGTCAAATATTAAATTCCCAGAAAGCACCAAGCAGAAGAACTAAACCTTGCATCAGCTTTAATTATAATGGATTAGTGACTTCAAGCAGATTTCATTTCTCTGTGAGTCCATTAGCCCACTGAATGACTCCAGAAGCTGTCTTTAAGTCTTTCTGAAGACAAATGGCAGCTTTTCACACAGTCTAATTGTCTAACTTGAACCCGTGTGTCGCTGACGGGCTGACAGAGGTAGATCTTTGAATCTGGAGATAAAGAGAAGATTAACCTCATCATCAAATGTACACATCGCAGGCAAAGTGCTGATGGATGTTTGTCCTCATCATAATGATGGATTTATGGCTGTTTGCTCGTGATGTGTCCTCCATTACAATAAATCAACCTTTCAAGTTCAAATCTGCAGCCGAGGCCACCCAGGATGCACCCTGACATCCCCTGTTGCAGTAGGTGCAGGGGTGCCACACCCTCTCCCTCCCCCAGTGCCATTGTTCCCTGGATGATAAGGCCCACGTGTCCCCCTATTCAGCATCCTGGTGGGGGGTAGGCGGGCTCTTTGTCTGGCTGCCATTGTCCTAGACACACGCTTCCATTTGACGGACACACGCGCTGACAAAAGAGAAAGGGAACGTGGGGAGGAGGGGGAGGGCCCACCACTGGCCATTATTCGCGATGGTGGTGGCGGTGAAAAGACGAGACGCGTTGGCCATCTGTGGTGTGTGTCTGTAATCTGCAGTGATGGGGTGTGTGTGTGTGTGTGTATGTGTGTGTGTGTTACTGCGCACACACATAAACACACACGCTTCTCGGTTTCCAAAAGAGTCCCTCTCTTTTGTCTCGCCACACTTTTGTCGGGGCAGGGCGCCTATTGAGGGGTCGTCCCTTTGCTTTTGATGGGTGTTTGTGTTTCTTCTGCTGAAGTGCGGTGTGGAAAGAGAAAGGGAGAAATGTGTGTGTGTGTGTGTGTGAGAGAGAGAGAGAGAGCAGTCTGGTTGAAGGTGAACCTACTGTCTCGAAAAAAGGAAGTGTCTACATGAATGTTTTATATCTTCTCCTCTCAGCTACATGTCAGAGTGACTATGGCCGAGTGCTTCTCTTCCAGCAACAGGCCGAAACATAAGTCCACTTGTGTTTGCACTGGGATTCTCTCTCTCTATGGCCTCGGTTGATCCACCTCTGCTCAAACGTCTTCACCTCTGCCTCTTCACAACCCGCCTCCACTTCCTTTTCTTCTGGAGGCACCATGATGTTCTCAGCACTGGAGGCTCTAACATGGGAGAGGAACCTTCTTGTTATAAAATGAAGAGAATCAAGGCACAGTGTATAATTTGATGATGATTCAGATCTTTCAGCAGCATGCAGCAGTATAAATCATTATATTTTATAATTGCACTCATATATTAGTGTTCAATGGCTATTCAAAATTGGACATACCAGTGCAAATGCTCTGGTGCCAGTATACACAGTGTAATTGAGCGTCAACACAATGCATGTGTGTTATTTGCTCTGTGTGTGTCTCTGTGTGACCAGCTTGAGCTTTTAGTGCTGGTCGATAAGACATGACCAGCCCCTGAAGGTCATTTAGTCTGACCTATCCACATCAGCCCTCCAGAATCACTGAAGAGTCGGCCACTGCTCATTGGCTCACTGTTAAAAACAGATTGACTTTAATTATTATATTTAATTATATTTAATGCCATGTCATTGTTTTTTTTTTTAATAATGCAAAGGCCTTAGAGGTATTTTTGTTTCGCTTCGGTTGTGAGATTCTGTGTCATCAGATTTTGCCGCAAGTAGGAGTGTTGTGATGCAGGCAGGAGGAGGACAGGGCTGCTTCCTCGTGGCCTAGAAAAAGCTGCAAGTTTCACTCACTGAGGACAGATTTCGGGGCAGAGAGACAGATGGCTGATGTCACAAAGGCAAAGACATAGACTGACATGGAGATGGATTAGCAAAACGGACAGATAGCAGATGCATATAGAGTGAGCATCATTTATTTAGGAGGTGGCCAAGTTCAAGAAGAAAAATAGCAGCCATACTCTCATACTGTAATTGCAAGTCTGAATGTTAGTGTCATATAATGGAGGGCATATATGAACACTGAGACGTTCTCCAGTGTTTCCTGTTCAGGAATGTGTGGATCAAGACAGATGGACAAGCAGTGAGTGAGAGAGAGAGAGAGAGAGAGAGAGAGAGAGAGAGAGAGAGAGAGAGAGAGATGGAGTGGATGTTAAAAGCTCTAAAAGCTTCATTGATTTCCAAGTTCTGGCCTGGTATTGCAGGAGGAGGACAGGGCTGCTTCCTCGTGGCCTAGAAAAAGCTGCAAGTTTCACTCACTGAGGACAGATTTCGGGGCAGAGAGACAGATGGCTGATGTCACAAAGGCAAAGACATAGACTGACATGGAGATGGATTAGCAAAACGGACAGATAGCAGATGCATATAGAGTGAGCATCATTTATTTAGGAGGTGGCCAAGTTCAAGAAGAAAAATAGCAACCATACTCTCATACTGTAATTGCAAGTCTGAATGTTAGTGTCATATAATGGAGGCCATATATGAACACTGAGACGTTTTCCTGTGTTTCCTGTTCAGGAATGCGTGGATCAAGACAGATGGACAAGCAGTGAGTGAGAGAGAGAGAGAGAGAGAGAGAGAGAGAGATGGAGTGGATGTTAAAAGCTCTAAAAGCTTCATTGATTTCCAAGTTCTGGCCTTGTATTTAGTTGCTTGATGTGCATAAAGCTGCATTATGCATGAATGCTCTGTGTTGACAACTGACACGCACAATCTGAAGAAACACTAAAACACACGTTTAGGATTTGGTGATGTTGAGACAGCGTGTGCACATGTCAGCACACTGGAGTCAGAAAAACTCTTCCTGTCTGTGCAGATCTGATAAAGGGTCAGAGGTGAGAGGATACAGAAACAACACGGATAATGGCACAAACAGACACACACACACAAATCCACAACAGTCAGCACAGTCACATAGGTCAGTATGTTTTACTGCTTCAAACCAGTAGGGGCGCTGTTACACAGGCAACAACAATCAGTGCATTGCCTCTCCTATGTTAAAATCCATTCAGTAGCACAGAACATGAAGAACATTGGAGCATCATAATAATCACACAGAAATGACGTGCCACTTTTGCTGTGTGGACATAAATAGAAAACTTGCTGAACTTCTAAGTAAGACTGACTTTCTTGTATCTGCTGCTACATACCCTACTGGTATGTGTCATATATAAAAAATATTTGCATTGTAATTGAAAGATAATAATCTTAACTCTGACCAGAAATAATTTAAAGGCCTATATTTATTTCTCTCTGCCACTGTTTGTTGCTTCTCCTGTATCTTGTCTTGCTTGTCCCTCAACAGGAAGACCTCAGAGAGATCCTGGTCTCCTCTCAGCTGCAGTGTTGTCACTGTCTCGCTCGCTCTCCTCACACACATCTATAACAGTGTGTGTGTGCGTGCGTGTGTGTGTGTGTGCGTGCACACGTGTGTTCATGCTGATCCCACACTTTCCCTGTCATCCTCTCTCTTTCTGTTTTTGCTCTTTCACAGTGTTGCCATCTTTCTCCCTTACACCCGTCATCCCCTTCTTTTCTTCCACTCCTCTCTATTTCTCAACCCCCCCTCCCTCTCTCTCTTTCTCTGCCTCTCTTTCTATCTCTCAGCCCACAAAAACCCCATACCATCGGTTGCCATGGGATCCGGTTGCCATGCAGCAGCAAGGTTTTCACATTGCTGGTACATGTATGTCTACTGTAGTGTGACAGAATTTAGTGCCACACACACACGCACACACAGGCACACACACATCCTGAGATAGCTATTGATCATGTAATCATGTCTCGAGGTTGTGTGTCTCCAAAACCCCTTGAAGGGACAGCCACACCGTCTTCCATCATCTTACAGTTGGCCAATCAGGCTCTGTCTGTAACTACGGGCCGTGTGTGGCAAAGAAAGATAAGTCTGAGATAATGGAGACGTATGACGATGGAGAGTCCCTGAGAGGAGAGATGGATGACAGGCGGGAGAGAAAGAAGAAAAAGAGAGTGGTATTGACCGGAGGCAGAAATCGATCGGCAGCCTGTCAGGATAAGGCAGTGGATTTGGCCGTCCTGCCTCACAGTGGGACAGTGTGTCCAGCAGGTTGCACTGTAACAGAATGGGACTGGATGAAAACGAAGGCTGGTTCTTTGGTTCTTGATTTTTTTTGTGGCAGAGGTGAGTGGCTAATCAAAATGCATCATGGCTCTCTCATCAGCAGCTGATTGGATAGCTGGTGTGTAGTTTAGCAGGGGTCACTGAGGTGGTGCGATAACACCGGTAAGTGATGGAGCAGCTGCCATCACGTACCTGTTTCTGTGGAGATACAGTCGCTGACATCTCTGCACCTGGTTGGACTGCTTGTTGTAGATTTTTTTCATATGGCTACATTACGTGCCATTATGTTCAAGCTGCACTGATGGATACTTTGACTTTACAGTGGATTTAATGATAAATAATGATAAATAGTAATGATGAATTTAATTCATGTAATTTAAGATGTGGTCGCTCTCTCTTAGGAATCAGGTGACAGACTTTTGTTTAAAGTTTGTTTTTTTCCACAACAGTTAGTACACACACACACACACGCACACACACACCATTGAGGTTTTTCTTGCATGCCTGAAGAATGTGGTGTTAAGAAATGGTGTCATAGAAAGTGCTTGGTCACTCAATTAGTCTTAGTCACAGTAAAGAATTTAAAAAACCACTGTAAACATAAACTTCATTTTGTTTTCTTCTGTGTTAAATGTATACATTAGCTTGGTTTGATCAGATTATGAAAGAGTAACAGGGAGCAGGGTTAGAGAAAAGGGGAATGGCGTGGTATTGTTGTCCAGCAGTTAGATTATTTGTTACGTTCACTGTTGCCAAATTTCGATGTATCCTTGAAACATAACAAATATGTTACACATTTTTCCTTCCTCAGACAACAGAGCAGTTTATTTTATAGTGTTTACTCGCCAATACTTGCCAATGAAAACATCATTTTAACATGAGTTTAGTATATTAACATTTAAAAAAAGCTGCTTTCAGGGGAATTTAATTGAAATGAACTTGTACTAAATGAAGGACTTACTCAGTAGCCACACTTCATTTATTTCAAAGTCATTACAGTTTCCAGTGAGGATTCAGGAAGTAGGTCATTGGTTATCACTCTGTGCAAGTGTGTGGCTTGAGGGCCTGTTGGAAGATTTCTTATTTGTACATAAAGTTACTGCCCATTTGTAATGCGACAAATCATCAGCTGTGGTTGTGTGTGTGTGTGTGTGTGTTTGCATGTTTCTGTGTGTAACCCATTTGCACCCAGACAGTGTAGGTTAAAATAACAGGCTGTTGAAGTCACTGAGGCATGGCAGCCTTAAAACCACAGAGTCCCAGACTCAACATGTTCACACACACACACACACACACGCACACGCACACACACACACACACACTGGCGGCATGATTGGGTTTCTCTGTTTGTCCTCTAACTGATGGGAAGGCTCAGTTGACACATGTGCCAGAGGGCTTACTGCTCAGGAACAGGAAGTGTGTCTGCCACCACCTGGCCAGTGAGATCATTCGGTTTCATAACTATGCAGCAGATGTATTCAAATGGTTTACACTGGAGTCTGCACATGTGGACAGATACACACATTCGGCAGATAAAAATGCATGCACAAGCAGATGCCTGCACACATACACACACAGACACACACACACACACATACACACACACACACGACAAAACATTAAAATCCACTGCACCTTCCTCTGACTAGTTTACAATTCTGGCTCCTTTGTCGTCCTCTGTGGCTTTGTCTTCCATGGGCTCTGCTTATTTTTAGATCCACTTCTTTCTCACCATACTCTTCTCTCTGTCTGCATCTCACTCCTGGAGGAGTGAAGAAGAAAAGGAAAACAAAAGAAGAAATAAGAGAATAGAAGTGGATCAGTTTTCATTCACCATACCACTGTTTTCCTTAAAGAAAAAAAAGTCTTAACAGTCAGGACGAACCTGACTTTGCCCTTAGAGCCTTCTATATTTCCCCCAGGTTTGTTTTTTCAGTTATGACATGTGATAACAGCATTAGGTCTTTCCATTTGGTCTGATGAGGGAATTCGATTCGTTTGTTTATGCTGGTAATAGCTGCATAGGGTCGTGGGCTCATTTGTTTGCGGTGGATGTTTATTCACGATGCCTTCTCTCATTAAGGCAAATCTGTGAACACTGAGTCATGGTTCCCCGCTGGGACATTGAAGTACATTTGAATCAGGATGCCAGTCAGCTTTGAACATCACCACTGCCAACTCCAGACAACTGACAATGAGCACAGAGTGAGATGGCGCTGATTGCTGCCAGTTAGAAACAAATACCCAGAATGCTGTGTCTGGAACAGACACGCGAACAAAGCCAGAGCACAACAAGGACGACTTTGATCCCTCTGACTCTCATCCATTGTTGATCTCTGGCTCTGGTGTTGCAGGGTAAACAGCTTAGGGGATGAACTGACATTGGGGAAAGATGTGTGAAGAGAGAGAGAGATATAGCATTAACACACAACTCTACATGAGCCTCAGTATCTCAGGGCTCAGCCTCAGTTGAAATCCGATTGCATCACAGAGGTGCGACCAGGTTGTTTCATTTCATAAAACAACATATGATACAAGAATATTCTTTTGAATATAATTATCAGGCTTCAGCTCCCTCATATAGCTCCACGTGTTTGGGAAGGTGGAAGAAGGTGGTTTCTGAACTGGCACACAGCTAATAACTGGCCAGTTATTGGACTCTGGGACAGTTCAACATTCACCCTACACTATGTGTGTGTTCCTGGACTACTTACCCTGATCATGACTGATCCCACTGTGTTAAAAGTACATTTATACGCCCACTCAGCCAAACCCAACCGCCAGCAGCCAACAGGCTTCTTTGGTTTCCAGTGTTAGAGAAACTGATCCATGAGTTCGCAGGTTTATTTAAGAGTTTTATAGAATTATGAATAAGAATTTTACTGCTGCAAATGTTTCCCAATAAATATTTCATTGATGTTTTTTTTAGTCAGTCAACTGTTAAAGAGTGACGTTACCAGGACCAGCTACTGTACCAAAATATATAGGACATCATTTACATGCTTCCCATTTGCATATTTAGTGGACATGCAATGATTTCCAATACACTGCAGTGCAGTTAAAGAGACAGAGCAGCAATGACAGTCTGACGTCTGATGTGCAGTTAAAAAGTTGAGCTAAAGATTATGGAAATTAGAGCATGTCCCACAAACCCCATGGAACTACCAAGCCTTTATAAACATACTTTGAAACCACAGGAACTCTTACATGAACATACTTTCAGGGCCACCTCTGAAACACTTGTACAACTATGTGCTCATGCAGGTTGGTGCTGTGGGCACAGCACCTGGATAAAGTGCTACTTTATCATCTGCTGTGAAAATGCTGCCGGCTGTATTTCTGTAGTCGGCCCCTCAGCATCTGGGAGGCGGCGTGCTCCATCATGTCCTGCAATGCCCTGCAATGCCCCACTGGAAACAGACAGGATGAGGTCCAGTCCTCAGGTTAAACAGATCATCCAGGCCCAGCCTGATTCTCCAGGTCCAGAACTGGCTGCTCTCCCCGGGCTTCAGCCCCAGACCTCGCCCTCTCCCCCAGTGCACTCTTGACCAGCGCGCCCATAGCAGATGGAGAAACTGTGTCACCACCCGCCATGACATGCATAACCAACCCCTCCCCTTTTCTCTCCCTCTCTTTCTATCCTCCCACTCCCCCCCTCCTTGGATTTGGAGCATCAAACATTGATTTGTCTGTATTTTTAGCGCAGCTGTGAGTGTATGTGTTTACGTACAGTACTTGTTTGTGTGTCTGCGTACCAGATGCTCATGCAGGCTGGGTCGTGGGCACCCTGGTTGTGTTTGGGTGCATCACTGTATATGTGTGTATATGTGCATATTTGCAAGTGTGTCAGGGCTCCTTTTTCCAAGTTAATCCCTTAAGAAGAGGTGTGGTTCTCTCTCTCTCTCTCTCTCTCTCTCTCTCCGTCGCTCTGCGCTTCCTCTCCTCTCTGTTCCTCGTTCTCAAACGCTATATCATCACATGCTCTCTCGCGCCTCTCATCTCCTCCTCTCATCTTTTTCCTTGCACTGCTGTTAACTGCTGTGGCCGCCAGTCTGCGGGGGGGTTCTCGCTCTCAGCCCGCGTCTCCTGTCGTCTGCTGCCGTTCCTGTGTGAGATGAGTTCTTGTGGCGAGATGGGGGAGGCCATCGAGCTTAGGTGAGTCAAACAGGTGGGAACTTGGTGTGTGTCTGTTCAGGGACTGGCGGACAACATCCGGCGTTGGCATATTCACTGTGAGGGTGTTTCTGCACAGACTCATCAGTGTCCTCTGGAATCCGCGTGTGTGTCATTGTGCACCTGGATGTGTTTAAGTTTCCAACTGGGTCGACGGTTACTGTAGCAATCAGCACCTTGGGCTGTTTTTCTCAGTCTCACCTCTTTTCTCTGTTGACCCTGTTTCAACTAGGCAGGAATCTGCAGGCTCTATAGACGTCAACAGGAGACTGGCAGTTTTCATGATAGTAATAACTGGAGTTTGTTGTTGTTTGTTGTTGTTGTTGTTGTTGTTGTTAGGGTACTGGCTACAGTGGTAATTGAACTCGCTGCCAAACGTATAATGGTCTCGTCTAGCCTGTATCCACAGGGCTCATAGCAGCTAATGGCCTTAGCAGCTGCATTAGCCCTCATGCCCATATGGAAGAGATTAAAGCTGCTAAATTGATCCCTGCATAGTGTCAGTATCTGCACATGCTGTTGTGAGCCTGTATCGGTATGAAGGTGTTCACGTTCCTGTGTGCACGAGCAGCACCTGCACCAGCATGCACCTTCTCATCCAGTCTCCAAGCCTGGTCCGGATGAAGTCAGGCACCACTCTGCTTCGATTCCCTCTGGAGTTCCACACTGTCTGATTTGCGGACGTCCTTGCTCTCTGGCCGCCTGTATGATTAGATCACTGAGAGGGACGGCTCTCTCGTGTCTTAGAAAATAGGAAATGAACAAGGCGAGTAATGAGAGTGCTGCGGACGACAGAGACCTACGTAATGAGCAAAACGAGGACAGATTCGGAGAGGTGAAGAGGAGGCTCAACAGGAGGGAGAAGATTAGCGGAGGGATGCAACATTAAGAGATTGGTTGAAGGAGGGGATTGTAAAAAAAAATGGGAAGAGATTGTATTCAAGCAAAGAAGTCAAGTTCATTTAGATGTGTCACGGAGAAAATGTGCATTTCCTCTCATTTTCTGTTGAGCAAACAGATTTGGTTTATTATCCAAATTCAGTATTCTTATCCCACTAATGATGCAAATTCCTGTTCCCGTTAATATAATCCAGAAACCGGACTGTTAAAACAAAACAACCCTTGAAACGATAGGAAGTGACGAAACCAGAGAAACCCGAACCAGTAAACATCAGTAGAACCAGAGAAACTAAAGGGACCAGTGGTTTCAGGGTTGAACAGTTACTCTTGCTGGATTTTTAAAGTGAACATAAGCACCATGGGTCTGAGGGAAAGACTCTGAACTGAAGCCATGGGCAGTTGTGTAACGGCTGTATATCTGAGTGCAGACGTGCAGGTTCGAACAGACGCGGAGTAAATTTGGATGTAAGGAGGGATGGGACAGTATTTGAGAGCGGGGCCAGGGTTTTGAGAGAAAAGCCTCACAAAATCTGACGATGAAACGAAGAAATAATGCTCTTGAAATGAAAGATCACGCTCGTGATAGAGGAGGTGGAGGAGAAACTGGAGGGTAATGTGGTGCAGATGAGAAGTTGGCCTGTGGCACTGGGCTCGAGCAGTGGGAGGGAATACAGAGTGGGATCACTGAATGACAGTACGATACATGAGCATATTGACAAGACTGCCCTACTTCATGCCTGGCTGCTCTGTGTTGAGATTAGACTCACACACACATGCACACATACACACAAATACAAAAAGTTGTCTCGTCACAGTTGTAGAGATTGGTATGCAGGCGTGCACAAGCACTGACACAGATGCAGCCACAATAACCACACATGGTGCTAGCGTGGTCTGTATCCTCTCTGCCTGCTGTTCCAAGGGCATAAGGGGATTTGGATATTGTTATGTTAATCTGCCTCCCTTTTGTATCTTGGATCCCATTCAGACATGCACGTACACACAGACACACACAGACACACACCTCTGTGCACAGATGCAGCAAACAATTTTGCTTGCAAAAATCGTTAAGAGGAAAGTCACTCTGCAAAATCACACACGAGCGTATGCACACGCACACACACACACACACACACAAAGACAATCTTCTCTAGGCTTAACTTGGGTGGGTGGGACATGACACAATGGCAGCAGTGCCAGCAACGCAGCACCATAATGAGCCTGGAGGAAGCGGATAATAGGTGTGGGAGGTGTGTTTCACGTGTGTGTGTGTGTGTTCTCTGCTGTTGACAGTGCACCATGTGTGTGCATGAGTGAATGTGCATGTGCCAGGTCACCAGCGCACAACTGTTTCAGGCTTCACATTCTCCCTCTGCAAAGCTAATGCGATGTCGTTTGAAATTTCCCAGCTACATCCCGGTTTCAGGAAAGACTAGGAAGCAGATCATTTTAAATGCAGGATGTGTTTGGAGGGTCCCGGCTTCGACAGCCTCACCCCCTCATTCAGGAACCTGACCAGTGGCTAGAACTGTTTCTCCACATTGTTTCTCTGCTTCTCTCTGGATTTTAAAATTTGGTTTCATTGGCGACTTCCATTGAATTTAGCTGTGTCTACAGTGTTAGTATCTAATGATCTGAATGGCAACACACTGTGGTTTTGCTCATGTCTGCTAGTGTGAGCATGATAATGTGTGTGTGGAGTGCTGCTGTCAAAACATGACCTAAACAGACTCGACAGAACATCATACACCAACACACCTTTTTTTGTCTGGTGCTTGTGGGTGTTTTTTTTCTATTTGCCTCAGATATGAACTGCATAAATACAACTGCATTGGGAATGTTATTATGCAGAGATGTTATGATTCAACAACACAGTGTCAGTGACAGGCTGCAGACAAGTGTCAATGACAGAGCTGCATATTCAGACTGAGTCACCTCCTAATCCATCCATAACAACAACACTCTCCTGCTGCATTCACCTGTTGATGTGACATTGCACTAAATTCCCACTAAGTCTGGGCTGCAGCTGCAAAGGGCTGTTCAATCTCATTATGCAAGCTATACCCCACCCCCACCCCCCACCCCCCACATACACACACACACAGAGGCTCTAATTATATTAGCTGTCATGCTTCACGCTGCCCAGAAACCAACCGAATGATCGTATTGCACTGGAGGGTCAGAGGAAGGACAGGGTTGTGTTTGTGGGTCTGTCAGTCAGTGTCAAGCAAATTGGCTTCTGTTAAGCATGTTGACATGGTGACACGTCACACACCAAGCACACACTCTCAGTCCCTCTCCTCTCTTTATCATTCATCTGGCTCATCCTCCTCAGACACTGATGAGAGCTCATATAAGCTACTGCAGGGGTGGGCAAACTTTTTGGACTGAGGGGCACAATTGGTTTTTAAAACTCACAGGTGGCCAGACCATCATTAGATGATGTGAAAAAAGAACAGTTCACTGTTTGCTGACAGCTCGACACTCGCTGTCGAACTCCCACTTTTTTTATTTTACCGCTCAGGTAAAGGGTCATCAGGTCAAGAGAAGAAGAGTGACTTTGTTAAAAAAGGCCCATAGTAGTCGCGATGCGCCACCTGGTGAGACCAATTAAGTATCTCGGGTAAAATAACAGTGAAATGAATACTACCGGTTCAAATATATTATTGGATTGTTGCTAATGCAAACAGCTGGTGGGCCGCATTAAACAATGCCTCGGGCCGAATGGGGGACGCGGGCCGTAGTTTGCCCAGGTCTGACCTACTGTATAATAACTGTGTGGCAGGAAAAGAAATATCAGCTATTGCTATCTATCAAAAAGACCACAGTGCATTTCCTTGAGTCTGTACAAATACATTTTAGCCACAATTGCAGCACTCTTGCTGAGTCAAATGTTCCAGGAAATGACTTTCCAGTGTCCCTTCGGAACATAAAAAATAAGGTTTTAGTGCTGCTGTTTCGCAGGTTTTCTCGAATAATTTGTTGACAATGAATTTAGACAGCGAGTGTTTCTCCTCTATGTGGACATCCTTTGCTTTTCCCTGTGAAATTTAGAAAATATTAACCTCACAGTAAACACCCTGGTGGCTATGATGGACAGTAAACAGAATTGAGTCCATAAATAATGTAGTTTTAGTATGAAACAAAAATTCAAGGTCAAGGCTTCATATAAGTCATGTTGACTGGCAGTGCAGTATGAGGAGACGTATATAAAAACGTATATGAAATGTGGATTGGTCCTCAGTTTCATTGCCAGTGAGATATATGAACCTACGACCCCTTTTTTATGTGGACCCTCTTTTGTAGTACATTGTGTGTGTCTGTGCGTGCGTGTGTGTGTGCGTGTGTGAGTGCCTCTGTCCGTCACTTTCTTGACTCTCAGTCCTCATCGTGGCAGAAGAAGCTGCAGGAAGAGACCTTATTGATGCAAGTGGTCGTTTTTGCCTGCAGACACATTAGTGTGCCTCATAAGCCACCTACACATTGTGCTGTATACAGCCTTTCACTGATCTGTGTGTGTGTGTGTGTGTGTGTGTGTGTGTGTGTGTGTGTCTGCACTGCCTCATACACCACCGCAGTGAAGATGGGAAGAAGGCCATCCTGTCCTGGGTCAGTCTTCAGTCTAAACAAAAGTGCCCTGGTTTTTGTTCACTGCACCACACTCCTCACACATACACGTATAAATGTGTGTGCACACACACTGACAGAGAGAGAGAGAGAGAGAGGGACAGAGACACCACCTGTCTCGTCCTCGCTGTGTGTGAGTGAGGAGTGAGACAGAGAGGTTTGATGATAACAGTGTCAGAGTCTGTATCCGGATCACTCAGTGTCAGTTAGAGTCTGCAGGGCACAGGAACTGGGTCAGTTTTCAGCCTGTGTTATGTGTATTGTGTGTGTGTGTGCAGGTATGGGAGTCAGCGTCTGCATAATGTGTGTGTGTGTGTATCTACCATGTTTCTGATTTATTCTGTTAATTCTATGAAGGACTCATATTGGCCCAGAGAATGATCACCTCTGAAATGACATTTAATGCTGGTTGTAAAATGAATGGAGAGCCTTTGTGTGTATACTGTGTGTGTGTGTGTGGTGGTGGTCATAGCCTGTGATGTGGTGAAATAGATGGAATATTAACATGACGCCCTGAAACAGAAGTGCTGATAGCACATGAACAGAAGTGCTGATAATGCTGTCTGGCTCAGCTACAGTATGATTAATGACTAGCCACTGATTTATAGTTAAACATGGTCACTTTTTTCTCTTCAAATAAGTGTGTCCAATTTTTTTTTCCTTTTCTAGTAAAACTTTTGGAACTCTGTTGTTATAAACTTTGAGTTGATAAAAAACTGAGATCTTATACAGCACTTTCAAATGATCTTCAGTGTACACAACTCCATAATAATGATGTAAGCCTGATGTTAATGAAGAGTTATTAAGTGATATTGCTAATAAGTAATAAAATCATTGGTTCCACCCTGCAGACATCAGTGATTATTTTAAATACACTGCATACTTGATGTTAAGCAACAGGCTACACTGACATGTTATAACCCACCACCTCATAATTGTTCAGTGTGCACTGTGCTTATAGCTGTGTTTTTGTCATTAACCTGACAATAACATCGAGTTCTGTATGTAGCTGTGCTGACACTGACCTTTACACATTCTGTTTTCCCCTGAATACAACGTCCGATTCACTTTGAATATCGGTGTTTGAGTTGTTGGGAGACACCGCTTGAATTCTGCGGAACTGAGAGGGAGGTACATTGTGTCCATGTTAAGTGGTCAGCTCAGTGATGACTAAGCCACGACAATCCCCGGCTGCAAAGTACAAACGTGCACATGTGTGTGCGCGTGCACACACGCCCCCTCCTCTTTTCTTTAGCGCATCAGATATTTATGGCTTACCGTAATGCGAGGTGGCAATGACTCAGTGTGTGTGTGGGCGGGTGTGTGTGGGCGGGTGTGTGTGGTCTAGGTATTATTGCAGTAATTGGGAATAAAAACACAACTAACTATAATGTAAAACATTATATTTTATAGTGATGACATGTTTGAAGGTTCGGGTAATGAACCTTACTCTAAGCAGCCAAGTAGTAGTTATGGTAGAAGTTGTAGTCATGGAGACGCAGCTGTGTGTATTTGTCTGTTTCTGACAACATCAGCCCTTCGTTCCCATACTCCTCCCCCTCCTCTGTCTCCCTCTTTGTATGAGGTGTGTTCACGAGCATCTGGTGGTGAGGAAGTGTGAGGGAGGAGCGTGTCCCATTTGCCAAAATCTCCGAGCCGCTGTTGAACACAGAACATCTGGATCAGGGAGGAACATTGTGTGAGTGTATTAGCATGTGCGAAAGGGAGGGAGCGGGCCAAACATATCAATCACACTCACATCTGTCCAGCACAAAGCACAGCTGGACAGACATGAGTTAATGCAGTCTCAGCACAGATTATATGGGTGAATACATAACGACGGCATTTTAACCCCACTTTGAATACGGCCTAATAAACTGATGTTAAGGACATAAACATCTCTCACACACACACGCATTGTTATTGACAATATCACCAACCTAGTAACAGCTGAACAACAACATAACAAACTGAACAAAACAATCACATTCTTCCCCCCATTTAAATAGTCAGCATGTGTGGGCGAACTTTTCATGCTAAATTCATCCCTGCAAAACCTATTTCCTCACATTCCCACTGCCGGAGCTGCAGATATTTCGCTTCAGGCTCATTACTCTGGGTTCGTTGTTGCGTGTTTCGGACAGAGCAGAGAGGAGACGTGCTGTATAAACAGTAGAGAAGAAGAAGAATGGAGGGACTGGAAAGGGAAGGAAGCAGCGATGGAGAGAAGTCAACCGGGGTGAACGAACTTAAGTCAGTGGCTTAGCGTCATATGATCATCGGTCGTCCCCACTGCTATTTGCTCTGAGCTGAACGGCTGACAACTCAAACACATCAGGACCAGCTATGTGTTTTTTGTTATTTTGGGCACCCGGCCTGCTGTTTGTGTAGTCTGCACTGAAGTGCACGTGAGTTTTGCGTGGGTTATGATGAGAGTGGGATTTCATTTGTACGGTTGATTTACGCATTTATTTTGTTTTGCACGTCTGCCAAACGAACTCTGTCTGTTTTTATTTCTCTTGTCTTTTTTTTTTTCTCTCTCCGTGCAGATGTTTCTTGTTGTGGCGGTGAAGTCACTGCGATGCAAGAGCTTTACGTGGTGCATGCTGGGTAATGTCTCCACCCTGATGTGTCTCTGTGTAGACGCATAGCATTTACTAGCAGATTTCAGTTCTTTTGTTTTCATCGCAGTTTGTCTCAAGTCATATTTTATGTACTGTCACTATGATATATGTAGATTTGTATATAATCTTTGTGTCTGCGTGAGTATATGTTTGATCACAATAAAGAAAATCATCTGAAAAAAAGCACACTAATTTCCACTCCACTGTTAGTGAATATATTTTGAGTACATTTCCCTACATGAAGCATTTTAACTATATAATCAAAAGAAATTGTTTATATTATTTGGGGAAAAGTAAAATTGGCAAAACTCATCACCTTTACACCCAACTTTTTCTTAATCTACATTATGGTTAGCATCTGTATTCTGTACAAAACATAAAACCTGTACACTACCAAGTACACTACATAAGATTACTCGAGTCTCCATTGGCAGCCATTCGGAGCAAAGAAATAGTCTGCGACATGAGCCAACATAAAAAGCTAATTGTCTGTTTGGAACCAGGTGGGTTTGTGTTGACCTGTAGACGGGTCCAGACCTGCTCTCTCCCCAGCCTTCAGTCTTTATGCCGAGCTAAGCTGAGCAGTTGCTTTGTGTTTCAGTCAACTCTCACCAAAAGCATCTCCTAATGTTGTCATGCTTCACCTTCACGCTGCAGCCTTTATATTCATGCTCCCTTTTGTGTCATCTTGCATATTTCAGCTGATCTATATGTTAGCTTATGTTGGCGTTGTGAAAATCTGACTCAGCTGTTGGTGGTCTGGCTCTTTTTCTTTCTCACTAAACGTTGCATTACAACATCCACCCATTCTCCAGCTACACACTGTGCTGGAAACCATTAGCGTTGTTTGCATTTCATGTTACTACTGATTTGTTGATATGGCCGTCTCTTTTGGTCTGTATCTCACTGTCAGGCTGTTAAACTATATCTGCATCAAGCTCTGTGTTTTCCATATGTTTCCACTTCTGTCTCCTGTATGGAGAACAGTATCATTTGGTGGTTTGTGACACGGATGTTATCTTTTATCACCTCATTACTTATTATTATCTTTTCACTTCCTGCTTTTTTGTTGTCCTTGTCCAATCAGTTCACCTGTTGAGTTTCTGTCTCTCCTCATGGCCTGGTATCAGATGCCAGTCTCACTCTGTCACTGCCCCTGCTCTGCTGCTGCCCCAAACCATATGAGGGCAGTTACAGGACATCATGTATTCCCCATCCACACGCCTTCACTCCACCCTGCCCACACTCCATTTCTCTCTTCCACCTCCCTAGTGGGCTATAACACACACACATACACACACACACACACACACACAGAGCAATTGCCAAATGACTGGCAACCAGGTGCCAGTCGTTTGGCGCTCTTCCCAGAAATGATTGGCACAGGCCTCGACATGTGCGCAAAGATAACTGCAGATGGGATCTATCTGTATTTTGGTATGTGTGTGTTTGTGCATGCCTGTGTGCGTGTGTGTGTATGGACACATGCCTCACACACCAGTGGAATGAGTAATGCCACTTGAGCTGTGTCATTTTAAATTCTCTTCATTACACACACGTTTGCGTGTGTGTGTGTGTGTGTGTGTGTGTGTGTGTGTGTGTGTGTGTGTGTGTGTGCGTGCGTGTGTGTGTCTGTGTGTGTGTGTCCGTATTAGCTTGCAGCATGCCAGTCTGGCACGAGTTGCCAGTAACACAAATGATTATGAGAAGTGATGAGTCTGTTGCTGTGTGTGTGTGCGTGTGTGTGTGTGTGTATATATATATATGTGTGTGTGTGTATATTCCTTTAAACACTGACCTGTGTGTAGAGTGAAGATTTCCTCGCTTCCAGACACAGAACACAACCTTCCATATGGACGTTACATTTCTTCAGTGTAATATTTATGTTCTTTCACACCCTGTTAGAACCAGGATGCCAATTCATGGAACAGCCAGATGGTAAGACAAATAATGACTGCATAGTATTTACTCAGATTAGCCAAAGACATATGGAGGACTAAAAATACGAGGGAACATTTCACATACATATTTCGTAGTTTTTTCATAGTTTGCACTGATGCTGTATTTAAATGAGTTTTGCTGTGTCTCTGATTGTCTTGTTGTGCTTTAGTGGTTGGTTTTAAAGTTGTGGATTTAGGAATCGAAGCTTGCTGGTGCTTCTCTTTATCAGATCAGCGTGCCATTAACATGTCTTGAATATTAAAAGAAATGGATGGAGATTGCGATGCACAGGGAACAGGGATATACACAGTGATAGTGGCTGTTATTAAGGTTGTTAATAGACAAGCCTGGTGTGTAGTTAAGTCAGCCTGGATAAGCACAGGTTTTTTTTGTACTCCAGATTTTGTGTTGAGGGGGGGCGAGACTGTAGAGGAATGAAAACAGTCATTATCACTTTTATGCAGGTCATGTTTTGATGGCATCATGTTGCATTATGCTTGAAAATTAGCATCGCTGAGGAGGCCAGCAGGCTGAATGGTCTAATTAAGCAGCGGAGAGAGGACTGTGTGTGCTCAGTGTGTGTGTGTGCTCAGTTTGTGCTCAGTGTGTGTGTGTGTGTGTGATCAGTATTCCGTTTTTTGGATAGATGAAAGCATGCCCTGTGCTTTGTGTTCATTAGTGTTTACACTCTACCTGTATGGTTTATATGGGCTGAACTCTCTGAATGCAGAGTCAATGAGGCATCATGGTGGGAAGTGTTGTCCTGAGTGCCTTGTTAGAAATGATTATTGCATAATGAGCGTTGAGCTGCTCAGTGAAACCAATAGGAACACTCATAATCATGGAACACGTGACACAGCTTGTGTACAAAGCTCTGATCTTTATTTAAATTATAATCACCACTTCTGTAGTAACTTAGCTTTTAATGAGTCTCACTGTTCGCTGAGTCAATTAATGCTGTTTCAGTGCTTGTTTGTTACAGAGAATAATTTGCTTGTTTGACTTGTTTTAGCTTTTTTTTTTGTTTTGTTATGTTTTTATATTAACATTGCCATGGTTTCCTTGTCTGTCTGTGCAGTACCAGGGAGCACGTGACCCCGGAGATGAACAAGCTTCGTCAGAGCCTGAGGAGGAAGAAGCCCACCTACGTACCCGAGGCCAGCAGACCGCACCAGTGGCAGGCTGACGAGGAGGCTGTACGCAAGGGCAAATGTAACTTCTCTGTGCGGGTGAGTTCTGCTGCAAATGTGAATCTGGAGCCAGAGGCGAAAAAGATATACCCATACATATATATGTGTCATTATTGTTGTTTACCCTACATAAAGTTTATTTCGGGTAAACCTAATAATTAATACCCTAAATAAAGTTTAGAGTACAGTATTTATATTTTAGGCCGCATGGTATCATACATCATGTGGTTTCTCTGAGAGAGATTTCAGCTCGCTGTTTAATGCCGCATATTAAATAAAGGCAGAAGACACATTGGTAATGGCCCAGTTTGCTGATAACCATCTCTCATCGGTGTCAGCGAGAGTCAAGATGATTTGTTGAAGAGCTGGAGAGATGAGATGATAACAGTGGGAGATGGGGGGCAGAGAGGGAGGAATGACAACGAGGTGAAGCCGTAGATTATGGAGACCACAGGAAATGACAGGGTGAGGGATGAGCGCACACAGCAGGGACAGGGACATGTTGGGAGGTATGAAATGAAAATGTGGGAGATATAGAACTGGATAAGAGGAGAGATGGAAGAGTGGAGCCAGGAGTAAGAGGGGGAGAAAAGGATGAGAACATTGGAAGATGTGAGTGGGTGAAAGTGAGAGAGTGGTGGACAGTGAAGTACAGCCCAGAGCTTTACATCAAGATACTGATTTTTTTTTTAAAAAGAAGAAGCTCTTGCTTCATTGCTGCTTTTCCTCTCCATCGTTCCTCTGCTCATCTCCTCCTTCTCATTTCTCTGCTTCTCTCTGGGTTTCTCAGAAATATATTGCGATTGGTGCATTATTAATGGATCTTTATGAGCTGCTGCACAGTACAAGGCAAAAACGCTCTATAATTCTAATGGTCTCCCACATGATATTAACCAGGTGGCTACATGCTGATAGCTGATCATGCACTCCGAGCTGAAAGGGTGGTTTCCTCCTTTTTTCATCATTTGCTCCTGTGATTTTCTGATCTGGATCGACGACCACTCTGCTGCGTCACCATTTTTACTCCCGGGACAAACCTCCCCCAAAACACAGAGCTCTCACTGAAACCCATCTCCCCATTTGCTCCTTACTCGACCTCTGACACCAGCTGTGCTACAGGAGTTTTAATTGTGTCTCTGTGGGCTCTCCATACACCACACACCACAGAGCAGAGCACTGCAGAGACAATGAGAGCGGATGTGAAGCTGTGAATGACTCCAGTCCTCATCTATCTCCCTCTCCTCTCTTTGTTAGCAGCAGCTACACGCGGCTGTAAATCCAGTATGGGAGCATATTAGCAGCTGGTCGTTATCATAGCACTTATAGAAATATTGACAGCGACGAATGATGCTTCAGCTGCTATTATGTCTCTTCTCTCTGACACGGTTCTCAGCTCAGTCTCAGTCTGCTGCGTTGTCAGGGAGTTGAGATGAAGAGTCCTGCTGAAACCTTAAGAATGATAAGTAATAAACAATGTAATAAACCTGCAGCGTGTGTTTGGTTCTGATTTGTAATGTTTGTGCTGTGTGTGCTGCCTCTGCAGTATCTCGGGTTGGTGGAGGTGGAGGAGTCGAGAGGGATGCACGTATGTGAGGAGGCAGTGAAGAAGCTAAAAGTCGTAAGTACGCCAAACACATACACACACACACACACACTTGTCTTTACCCCTTTAATCTCCCACATCATCTCTCCCACTATGGTCAAGAGAGCAGAGAATGACATGTGGTCTAACATACACACATGGAAACACCCACAGACCCACTCAGGCCTCGGGAAGCATCCCCCGACATCCTCTTTCAGCTTCTGTCGCCATCTTCACCTTCTTCTCTCCTATCCTCTACTCCTTTATGTTTCTTTACCTCCATTCTCACTCCCTCTCTCCCTCTCAGTGGGATTATGCCAAAACTGAGACTTCTCATCGCTTTGCTGTTGAGTTCAAAGCCATTTCCTGCAGCGCTGCGACTTTGTGTTTCCGTTATTCACCACACGCACACACACACACAAACAGAGTCCATGTATTTTTAGCATGGCCCATGCTGAGTGTGTTATTAGCACTGCCTGGTGCCCTCCTCTGGTGAAATAATTCCCAGGGCCAGCTGGCACAGTTTCCACCTCAGCCCGCCTCTCCACTCTCCATCCAGAGCCCCCTCATTTGCTTGTAAGGGTGTAATGATCACTTTACATAACCACAGATAAAAGCAGTGAAAGAGGCTTTTCATGCTAATAGCCTGTTGACTGCAACTCTGCAAGAGTCACTTGGTGTAGCACCTGGTGTAATGAGCAAATGATTCAAGTGCATTTACTATGCAACTCGGTCGCATGTCTCGGAATCTCTACATTATTATTGCATTATTTACCCTCTCCTCTCTGTGTTTGTTCAGAGCGGGAAGAAGACGGTGAAGGCAGTGTTGTGGGTTTCAGCTGATGGACTCAGGGTGGTCGATGACAAAACTAAGGTAAGAAAACATTTCTTGTGAATGTGTGGCCACTTTCACTCTTTTACCACATTGTTTTTTTCGCAAGGAGGACAATGTGTGTCTTGCAGTCATGTGCAGTACACAACACAACCCTAACCCTAACCCACACCAAAACCCAAACCCCAACTCAGGCCCAAACCCTAAACCTAACCCTGACCCTGACACTAATCCTAAACCTAACCCTGACCCTAACCATAAACCTAGGTTATACAGGTGAGTTGATATAGTATGATGGTCAACAGATGACAATAGTGTCTCCTAAAGCCCCAGTTCTCCTGGATTATATCATTGACCCAGTTTGATGACACCTACGTAAGTCTGAAAGCAGAAGGAGCTAAGATCCATCCCCCGTCCTGTTGCTTCCTGTAGAGAACTGGATCCTATGTGTGCTCTTACCGAAGGTGGGGGAGGGAGACTCAACACACACACACACACACACACGCACCTGAGCATTGTCTGGTACCCTGGGAGGCCTCCAGTAGAGTGTGTGCAGTGAGCTGCGGTTCTGTTGACAGAAGATCAGGATAAAGTGCAGCACAGAATCAAGCTCACTAGAGCAGCAACTCCCTCACTGTCCTGGTCCAAAACCCACTGAAGATGCACTGTTACAATGCACTGAGACTTTCATTACTCTGGACGTTTTTACATCACCCAACCATAATTATCATTTGGGTTAAAATAGTCCGTCTGTCCCACTCACTTCTTTTTACCAACCTACACTTCATCTATTCTTCATGGGGTGTTGTTTTTCTGGGAGATGTTAGAAGTGTAAAGTGGAGGAGAAGGGGAGTGAACTTCAAATAAAAGCCAGTGTTGCAAAGACATTAGTTATAAGCCCCCCCCCTCCATCTATGAATCAGGAAACATGCGCTCAGCACCACCCACTCACCCATGATTCAAAGCTGTTCCTGAAGTCAACGTATGGGATCTACGGGTCAATGTGTGTGTGTGTGTGTGGGGGGGGGTAGCGAGACAGTTCCTCATGACCTTCATGATGCATCAATAGAAAGAAAGAGTCAAGTCTTTTTTCTGCCCAGTACTTTGTCTGAGAGAGAGAGAGAGAGAGAGAGAAGGGCACCCTGAGTCATTTGCTCCTGTGCTGTGTTCTTGCTTTCAGTAATGTAAGGACATGATTTGAGTCATCATTTAATTTCACGCGCACACACACACACACACACACACACACACTGCCTGTCACCTCGGTACCACCATCCCCCCTTCAGGCCCTAATTGGCCCACTATGAATGGACTGTTATTCTTCCACCTCTTCCCTCCCTCGTTTCTCGTCCTTTCCCGTCCTCGTCCTCCCTCTTCCTCCACCCTCCTCCCGCCCGCTCTTTGCTCTTTGTGTTCGCCGACACTGGAGGAGAGGAAGGAAGTGCCTCGATGAGAGTGTGAATGCCTCTTTATCCTTTTCCCCCTTTCTTCTCCCCCTCACCACTTGTTGTCCTGCTCTTTTTGTTTCTGGTGAGTCAGAGAGGTGAGCTGAGGGCCCCTAATGTACACAGAGAAGAAGAAGGCCCCCTCTATAGTGTCTATAGTGACAGTGAAACCGCCTGAATAACCCTTTCATAGAAGGGAAGGGCAAGTAGTGGAAATATCCTCGAGGTGGGTGAAAGGCTTCAGAGTCATTAGTCTGCCATCACGTTGTGTCATTAGTGTTTGTGTAAATAGGCTCGAGTAGGAAGATTACACAGGGTTAACCGAGGATGAATCAGAATCCAACTTCATGACCTTTGGACTGAAGCTGCTTAGATTTCCTGTCTTTGGTTAAAGTGAACTGGCTCCATTGTGAGCTGGTGAGTCTGATTCTATTTCCCTCTTTGGCGCTTTCAGGACCTCATTGTGGACCAGACCATAGAGAAGGTTTCATTCTGTGCCCCTGACCGGAACTATGACAAGGCCTTCTCCTACATCTGCCGAGACGGGACCACCAGACGGTGGATGTGCCACTGCTTCATGGCTCTCAAAGACTCGGTAAGACAGCTGTGAGGTAGAAATGCTTGTTGAGTGTCATCATGGTGCACTGTGGTTTTAGTCTCCGTCACGGCTTACAACTTGATTTGGATTATTAAAGTGGAAGAGAGATCAGCCTTTCTACGACTGTGATACCTATGTTTAAATGACTGGTTTACACTCCACCAGGGGGAGAGACTGAGCCATGCGGTTGGTTGTGCCTTTGCCGCCTGTCTGGAGAGGAAGCAGCGCAGGGAGAAGGAGTGCGGTGTGACCGCGTCCTTCGACGCCAGCCGCACCTCATTTGTTCGCGAGGGCTCCTTCCGTGCAAACTCCTCCTGCAGCCAACAGGGCGGCAGTAGTGATGACAAATTGCAGGACAAGAAGAAAGGTAAGGGGGGGTCCCTTAAAAGCATGCACACATTTTTCAAAAAGATGGAAATATATTGTCATTATAGGTTATAAGTCATCATAAGACTTATGTCTCAACTGATTTTCCCCATGCAACTCCGTCCATCTACAGACCAGCCCTGTTGTATCCCAGCTCTTCCACCTGGCACTGCCTCCCCACCCGAGGGTGCGGCATCCCCGATGGACCGTCCAGAACCAGGCGGGCCTCACGCTATCCCTCGCCGCCACGCACCGATCGAGCAGTTGGTGCGTCAGGGCTCATTCAGAGGATTCCCAGCCCTCAGCCAGAAGAACTCGCCCTTCAAGAGGCAACTGTCACTCCGCCTCAATGACCTGCCATCCACACTGCAACGCAAGACTGACTTCCAGGCCAAGAACCCTGGTGAGTTTAGAACGAAGTTAGAGTCACCGGTGAACTCATCAGGGGACCTGCCTCTGCTATGTACTTGCTTTTATCTGCTGTTTACTGGGGTCAGAAGGTCCCAACTTTGGCCACGATGTCAGCTTAATTAAGCAATATTGATAAATATTGATGGAATATAATAATGATTAATTGATTAATTAGGAATTTGATACACATTATATGCGTCAAATTCCTCTCCAATTCCCACAGTGAAACCAAAGGAGATCTCTGCTAAAGAAATGGGAAAATGTTTTTTTCATAAACTCAAATCCCCAAATGATTTTCTGTATTTCAAATATTTACAGCATTTCACTGTTTGTACGCACAAACAGAAACTACATGTGGGGAGTGTGCATCACTGTTGTTTGCTGAGTGAGGCATCATTTAGATTCTGCATTTGGTTTCAGTGTGAGAGGTCTTCATGCATACAGGGTGTAATTCTTCAGTTTTATCCAGACTCTTACTTCTGGTCCAATGTGGGCTGAGATAAAAAGCAGATATGTGAAGTGCTGTTAAAAGCAGAGCGACACTGAAACCCCCCTCAAGCATTTCACTAAGGACAATTAATAATAACTGACTTACCCCTCATAGGTTGATGTGCACACATACGTACATGGAAACACTTGTATATAGACACACCCACTCAGTGTGGTGCCACAGGATCGGAGTGCTCAGGCTGATTATAGTCATTACAGGAGATGAGAGAGTTGACTCTCTTCACTGACTGGAACACCGAACCACAACATTCACCTCCCACTCTCACTTCATCTCTCATGTTCTCTCATTTCCATTTGTTATTTTCAAATGAAGGTTATTGAATACTACCTGCATAGTAATCTCTCACCTTCTGTCACAAACAAACACACACACACAGGCAGATACAAAGCAGAAGCAGCCAAATCCACTGCCAATGAACAGTTGTTGTATTGATTTTTGTGTTCAGTCAACTGTCCTGGTTAGGCTGACGACAGAACACATTCCACCAGCACTTACAACTGCACAGTAAAACACACACAAACAAACATATACTCACAGGCATATACATATGTATTCAAAGTACTTCACTACTCTGTGGGAAGTTTCTGTGCTTGTGATATTAGATGGGTCTGTTACACAAATCAACGAATATTGTCTCTTTGCTCTTTTTCCACCTCTCTGTCCCATCTGTGCTTCTCTTCCCGGCTAGTATCAGAGATGGATATGGGGTTGCCAGGTGATGGAGACTGTAGTATTAATGCCCTGTGCAGTCAGATCAACGCCTCTTTCACTAAGCCATCGGAAGAGCTCTTCTCCAATCCCTCTATGTCTGCAAATGGTCCGCCTTCCTTCCCTGTGCCCCCTGTCCTGCCCCCACCGCCTGCACCTCTGCAGGGTAAGATAGACTGCATCCGATCAACAGAAAGATTCAACTACCCTCAGTGGTGAAGCACTGATTACACCTTCTAAATCTTTTGTTTTATGTCCTTAGCAACTTCTTCTTGGGTGCAGCCGGAGCCTCCACTGCATTCCCCTCCTGCAGGTTCTGTGGCAATGCAGATGCAGAGCGGACACAAACGCACACCGTCAGAGGCAGAAAGGTGGCTGGAGGAGGTGTCCAAGGCTGTCAAGGCTCAACAGACCCCTCCCCCAGGTCCCACCATCCCCACCATCCCTGGACCACCCACTTTGTCAGGTCATCAGATGGCCAGTCAGGCAGCCATATCAGCTGCCCCAGTGTCCACTGTCTCTGTGCCTCTTGGCACCGTGCCCAAACCCCTCATCCCGGGCCCCCCTGGCCTGTCAAGTCAAGCCCCAATGCCCCTTCCACCCATGTCTATATCATCAGTTCCCCTAATACCAGGTCCTCCAGTGTCAGGGCCACCTATGTCCCTGCCTTCCATGTCCATTCCCACAATGTCTGGTCCAAGCATGTCTGGGGCTCCCATGATCCACCCAGGGCACCCTGGCTCCCTTCCAAGTTCCATACAGCCCTTCCCCTTGGCTTTTGATGCGACTCCGGCTCCAGTGGGAATGTTCCCCAGCCAGCCTGTCCAGCCAGCATTTGTGTCCATGCAGACCTACATGCCAGGCCTGGCCAGCAGTATGACCTACCCCAATGCCAGTGTTCCTGTCGTGGGTATCACTCCCTCGCAAATGGTGGCCAATGTCTTCTGCACCGCCACAGGCACATCTGGTGCAGGTGGAGCCATGGGCTCAGCTGGAGGAGGACCTAAAGTGGGGACACTTGCAACAGTGTGTCAACACCATTCTTACCAAGGAGCAGCTGGAGCAGTTGGTTCCACTGGAGGGTTTTCTACACCACCGTTCTCCTCCACGCCGCCTTTGTCAACAGCCATTAATGGCCTCCCTCCACATAGCAGTGCCATGATGGCCCTTCAGAATGGCATCTCCAGCAGTGGTGGGAATGGTGGCAGCAGTAGCAGCTGGCCGCCAGACGGCAGCCAGCTGACAGCACCAGTGGCCAGCGATTCTCAAGATGATGATCGTTTTGAGGCCAAGTGGGCAGCACTGGAGACCAAAACTGTGCCCCAGCAAACGGGGAACAAGGAGCCAGCAGCAGCAGCCAATCCGTTTTCCAACAATCTGCAAAAAACGTTTGAGATTGAACTCTAAGACAGATTTAGCCTCCCAAGGCTAAAGCACTAGCCCCAGAGTTAAATCCTAAGAATGTCAGGCAGTAATTCCCGGATCTCTGCTCAGACTGGAATACTGATCTCTTCAGTCAGCCTTGCATCTGATCTGCGGCAGTCTAGTAACTGGTTAAAATCTCTCATAGGAGTCAGTACTATAATGATATTACTTGCTTTCTTTCCACTCCCACGAGGGCTTGGGAGAAGGTTGGCTAGTTGCTAGGCTGCCATCGCAGGATCAGGCCTCTCTTCCCCGCTTTCCCCGCTCTACTCTGGCTTTACTTTAGCTGCTGCACGTCCCTGGATCTACTGGATGTGCCCCTATAAGAACATTGCTGGGGACACAGTTCAGTGGTTTCTTTCTTTAATGGGGGACTTTGCTCAGATGCATTCCAATCCCAAGAGATGGTTTTGGTGGTTGTATGTGGAGATTTTGGTGAACAAGGCTACACCACAAGATTCGTAGAGAAGCAGAGAGCTGATTTGTTGACTAACGAGCAGACTTTTGTTGCTCTTAGCCAAGCACCACAGAAGCTGGATATCTGAAAGGCCTAGCCAATGATGTATGACCCCGACCCTACTAACCCAAAAAGGACATGCTTACCAATAGTAGAGATTTATGGCCAAAACTATTTTATTTATTGTATTTTATTTTTTATTTTTAACAAGTTATATATACTTAAATATCATTTGAAAAGCAATGTTTTGGGAGTTTATTGTTTGCTATCCCCATATTTATTTTTGTCAAACATTAAAGGAGGAGGTAAAACTACTTGTAGAAGTTAAGTAACAGGTATGACTGGACAGCAGTAGTGGGAAAGAACTGTTGGAAAGTGAGTCTTGTAACATGATCCAAATAGTCAGGGCTGACAGACAAACAGTGTGTAGTTACTTGTGAAACCACAAGTGTATATAGTGGCATGTTTCTTCCACTCTTTACGTGAATATGCTCAACTACAGCTGAGGCCAGCCGGGTCAGTTTCGGCTACACACTGGCTTTGTTGCCCATTTCAGTTGCTAAAGCCTCCCCACGGGGGCACTCAGACATGAAAAGACGCTTCAGGATATCCAGCACACAGACACACTCCACAATGCAGCACAACAGTCCTATGGACTCCATCAACTTCGGACAAACCCAATGAACTTAAACAACTCAGTGGAAGTAAAGAAACAGAACTACAGCACTGTGCAACTGGTTGAAAGGAGATGCACTACATTCCAGCATTCATAAATCCTTTATTGTGTTCTGACACAGGGTATAGTCTCATCACATTTACAGTATGATTGTGTATTTACCTCTGGTGTACTGCTGCACCAGTTGCAGTTGGACTCCACTCATAATGGATGTTGGGATTGATGAATTAGAAGTGGAGAGGAGAGGGACATGTGCAGACACAGAGTGAGGCAGGACAAATGAAAAAAACAAGAGACACAAAGCCGGTATAGAAAGATAAAATATAGAACAGCTGAGGAGTTAATGCGAAATAGAAAGGAAATCCTGTATGTTAGAGATTGAAGGAGGGAATTGAGCGGTACCTTTAAAAATGAGATGGAGGAAGTCTGAAGGAAGGAATATAAGATAATATGTGAAAAAAGTGAGCGCAAGATTGTGTGAAAATATAGAGAACAAAGACTCTTTCATCGGGCAGCACACAAACAGAGCACTGTCCGCAGTTTTACATCTATTTTTTGTCAGGGCCAAGCCAGTCCCATTTCAGCACCATGTTCCTCGACTCTTCAAACATCACAAACTTTTAATTCTGTTTTAAATATATATATATGTTGCCTCATATGTAATTGCAGTCGCAGTGTCCGTGTTGAAAAAAATCAGGAATGGCAGCACAGGTTTTCTGAGTCATAAAAGTAGAAATGTTCTTTAGCTAAGGGCTTTGTCTCCTGTAATCTGGCCAGAAATCCTCATATGTTTCTTGGGAATTGAGATGTATGGAGATGAACCAGGTCACTGACCAGGTCTGTTCATTAACTTCTCATAGTTTACTGTCTTTCCTTCTGTGGCAGCCATCTTCTTTGGTAGGCTGCTTTCTTGGAGAACCTACAATTTCTGTTCCACCAGCCAAAGTTATAACTTCTCTGCTCCCTCCAGGATTTTAAGTCAATATATCAAATTATAAGTGCTCACTCTACAGGACAAGACTGATTCCCTTTACAAATCAGTGCTTTCTCTCACTGAAAATATATTTTAGCATTTGCACAGCCTCCAATTACAAACATAGGTTAATTGTTCTGCGTTCAAGCAAACTAAATGTCCTGAACTTGACTGTAAAACCATAATTGATGTTAATTGATGGTAACAAAGCAAACCAGTTTATTTTTAATCTTTATTTACAGAATTTTTGTATTTAAACCTACATATTTGTATTGTAATTACATTGTACAAAAGATAAATAAAGTAATATAATGTTACACCTGCTCCTGTTGTGTGAACAAATAACTAATAGTTGTTTTCTTTCAGACTTTTCATCGATACCTTTTCTTATGAATACCTTTATTTATTTTTTATTACCCACTGGCTGCTGGGTGTACTGCTGTCAAACCAGCGCTGTCCTCAAGTCAGCTGGGCCGAGCAGTGCTCAGGTCATTAATGAAACTAAACAAGGCCTCTTTTCTTCTTAAGGGCCGTGAGAAATGGGGCGAATGTGCACATGCGTAGAAACACACACACACACACACACACACACACACAGAAGTACTGAGCTCTGGTGTGGTGGTAACTCACCCAGCCATTGTCCTCTGATCTGAGGTCAGAGTTAGTGAGTGTGTGTTGCAGAGGAGTCAAGGAGAAAGATTAGTGGAAAGACTCTAGTGGACAGCCATTTGTTCTCCAGTGGGGATAGCGCCATCATTGTTTCACCAAAGCCTTCAGTGCTGCTTGGTTACTGTAATTCATTGATTGTATGTTGTGCTGCTCATGTGAAAGCTGCATCAAAGTTTTAATTATTAGGTGGCATCATTTTATGCACAGCAGATTCTTTTGGTCAGGGCTTACTCTTTAAAAATACTTTGTTCGGTATAGAAAAGTTGGTTACACAAGCTTACATCGTAGATGGAGATGCTTGGTTGCCATGGAGGCATGGTGAAACTAATTTAAAACTGGAAATAATCTGGAAATGCAGTGAACTGAAAAACCTGCCTTCAGTGCATATAAATTACTGTGCCAGAAGGTAATAAGAGTAGTTGAAAATACAATATTATCTTAATGGATTGTCACTGCAAGTGTATATGTGTCTGTATGTGAATGTGTTGGAGCAGTAAAGGTGCAGGGGTATTAGCTGGTCACCTTCAGTTAGAGCTGATCGGTTGCTGAATCACTGTCTGTTCACCCTACCCAAACTCCAGATAAACCCCCAACACAATTTTGTTTGGTTGACAAATCAAGACGCTTTCGAATCAATTAACAGTAGCTCACAAAACAAATGCATCAGCTGATATGATTTTGCCTAATGACAACACAGGACTGCAAACTCAGTATTGACCAGGGGGAGCAGCAGCTTAAACATTATGTTGTCATAATGTTACAGACTAGAATCTACACATATGGTTTGAACATTCAATGTGTGTAAAACTATAGTCTGGTCAGGAAGCTTAGCAAGTGTCACAAGATGTGTCCCATACACACAAACAAGTCAAACATGATTCTTATACGCACACCTGTGGTCAATATTGTACCAATTAGCACTAAATGCACCACAACCTGTGCCTGGTCTGCAGAATCAGTCACAGCTGGTGGTAATGAAGCCTAATGAGGATACCTGTTTGTTCTGTTTTTTTTTTTCTGCTGGATTTAATGAATATAAAATCCTGCAGATATTATTATACACACACACACACACACACACACACACACACATAATGCAAAAATGTTTACAGCACCAGAGCCCTTTTGTGTGTCCATTAAAATTTTCAACATTGTATTATTATTAATAATTATTGCCGGATTTGTTTGTTACTGAACATGTTTGATAATAACATGTTATAAAAAGAATCATAGTTAATCATTGATAAGACAAGACAAGACAAGACAAGACAAGACAAGACAAAACAAAAGCCTCAGCCTAACCCAAAAAACTTTGTGTTACAGAAGATACACCCCGTCCTGTCTCCCCCTTGCTGTAGCATCAATGCTCCCATCGGGATGCGAAATGCCCCCCACCACCCCCCAATGACCATAAAAACATTGCATCATTTTTGACAATTATTTTGGATCATTTCTAACTATTATGTGTTTTTGGTCATTTTTGAAGTTATGTGTGACTCAGGACTGAATCCCAGAGCAGAGACAGAGACGGAAGAGTAAGTCTATAGTCTTTACTTTCAAGACCAAACAAAGTAACGAACAAAAGGAGGCAGTCAGGAAGACTCACATCAGAAAGCATTGGCTGGAGGCAGAGCAATACTCATACTCATACTCAATATCATAGACTTTGCTACCATCCACAGTCTTGAATCTATAATTATCTCCATAGATGCTGAAAAAGCATTTGACAAAGTTAACTGGAAATTCCTTATATCTACATTACAAAATTTGGATTTGGAAGCTAATTCATCAACTCGATCAAAACACTATACAACTCTCCAAATGCGTCGGTCAGAACAGGCAATCAAACTTCCCTGAGCTTCTCCCTACAGAGGGGAACTGGGCAGGGCTGCCCACTATCACCTTCACTTTTTGCAATATTTATTGAACCTCTAGCAGCAGCAATACAGCAAAAATAAAAACATAAAAGGAATTCAACCTGCTAATATAAGCCATAAAATAAGTGTTTTTGCACATGTTGTGTTACTTTTCCTAGAAAACTCACAAACCACCATCACAGAGACTGCTACTCTCATCAATATATTCTCAGCGCTGTCAGACTACACTGTGAATTGGAACAAATCAACGGTGTTACCCGTCAACTGCAATTTCCAGAGCACGTCACCTATTCCCCTTCGGACAGGAAACATTAAATATCTGGGTATCAGTATTTCCCCAAGCTATCAGAGTTGACACAGTTGAATTATACACCATTACTAAATAAAATACAAGATGACTTGTTTCAGTGGCAAAATCTACCTATTTCATTACTAGGAAGAGTCTCAACTATTAAGATGATGGTTTATCTCTTCTCAATGATTCCCCCCCAACCACCTCCCTTGTGGTCCAAAACATTAAACACTAGCATCTCAAAATTCCTCTGGAAAAACAAACTACCACAAATTAGTTTCAAGATCTTACAGAAATCCAAGAAACTAGGAATTTGAGAACTACCTAATTTCCACAATTATTTCTTGGCAAACAGAGTGCAACGTATCCTTAAATGGATCAGGTCTACCTTGTTAGACCAGACATGGCTGGATGTAGAACAAACACTTTTGTAAAGACACTAAGCTGTCTGACCTCTCAAATTAGCCCTGCCATTAAAAAGACCAAGTGTTTCAAAAGTACCCAATACTTATATACATGTGGTTTGGCACTGTACTCGAGTAAATGCCTTTACAGATCTATCAACACACTTTGGATATACAGTTCCACCCTCACCCACTCTATCTCTGCTTGGCGACCTCATTAGTATTACAACTAAGTAAAGGCCCGGCATACATGATAGATAACCCTAAGCATCGCAAAAAAACCTATCCTCATAAACTGGAAATCAAAAGCAAATTTAAATATACAGTTCAAAAACCAATTACCATACCACATCGCAGTGGAGAGAATGTCTGCTTCTACAAGGCATCAACTAACACAATTTGAGATTACCTGGGCTCCACTCATAAACTATGTAACATGGGTATGACTGGGTCTTGCTGACACCTTCTGGCTGACATCTTGTGGCCTATGCCCCTGGGGGTGAGCTATGGATGTGCGGGCTACTGGGTCGGGGGGGGTGGGGGGGGGGGTCCAGCAGAGTCCCTGGTCCTTGGGGCCCTGGGTCCTGCGGGCTCTGCTTGGGCTGGGCGGCGGCCTTGACGGTTATCAGGGCCCCCGGACCCCTACGCATCGTGGGGCTTCCCCTGTGGTGGGGACGTGTACGTGTGCCCATACGCACATACACGCATGTGCATGGGCACATGGCTATACTCACTTGTACACAAACACACAGGCATATGTATACACAATCTAATAGAAAACCAAGTGCATGTACACACTTTCATGCAATAGGCATCAGATCCAAAATCTCACTCCACAATGTAACACACACCCACACCTAGACTCTTACAGTACAACAAAAACAAACAGCAACTGCCAAATCCATCCCATCAAGTAATCATATTAGCAAATAGGAGCTGACAGAGGTACACAATCCAAAAACCTGCTGGAATGTCTTTTTTTTTGGTCATTAGGATCATTTGGTGATGGCTAATACAGTCAATACAAGCGTCATATCATATCTTGTTACTGTTACTACTGTTGTTATAATTATTAATATCAATATTGCTATTATTATTAGCAGTAATAGGAGAAGAAGTACTAGTATTTACATCAGTATTATTAGTATTAATAATTATATTCCTATTATTATTATTATACTGGTTGCTGTATTTTTTGTCTTGTCCAGTCTGTTTTCTCTCTTTCCCCCTATCTTTTTTCTCTTCTCTTTTGTTTTCTTTTTCCCCTCTCCCATCCCCTCCCCTTACCTACCTCTCTATCTTGATCTCTGTTGCAGAGTAAAAACTGTCAGGCAAAATGGGCCTTTAGTTCTCGAGTGCTATAGGCCCATAAGGTGGACAGGACAGGTTTAAAAAAAAAAGCAAATGCATTTGAGCAGCAGAACAACACAGGACTGCAAACTGTTCCCAGTATTGACCAGGGGTAGCAGCAGCTTAAACATTATGTTGTCATAATGTTACAGACTAGAATCTACACATATGGTTTGAAAATTCAATGTGTGTAAAACTATAGTCTGGTCAGGAAGCTTAGCAAGCGTCACAAGATGTGTCCCATACACACAAACAAGTCAAACATGATTCTTATATGCACACCTGTGGTCAATATTGTACCAATTAGCACTAAATGCACCACAACCTGTGCCTGGTCTGCAGAATCAGTCACAGCTGGTGGTAATGAAGCCTAATGAGGATACCTGTTTGTTCTGTTTTTTTTTTCTGCAGGATTTAATGAATATAAAATCCTGCAGATATTATTATACACACACACACACACACACACACACACACACATAATGCAAAAATGTTTACAGCACCAGAGCCCTTTTGTGTGTCCATTAGACGTGCTGCAGAGCCTGCCGGCACCTCCACAGCTGTGTTTACTTATGTGAAATGGCCGGCCGGTCGGCCGGCGGGGTAAAGGGGGGGGGCGGAAATGCTCATTACACTCGTGATCTCAACCCCTACGGTGTGTCAAGAGGGACAAGAGGGACAAAAGGCAATTCACCATAATAAACTCTAATTTTAGCATGGTGTTATAGCGACATCTGGTGGCACAATGTATGCACAATGGCACAATGAATGTATGGTCTGATTTACGTCGAAATTCGCTTACGACACATTCTCAGGAACGGATCTCCGACGTAATTCGAGGACCCCCTGTATATATATATATATATATATATATATATGTATATGTGTGTGTGTGTGTGTGTGCGTTCCCAGTTTCTAATGCTGAGGGTAATCTAGAAAACAGGACAAAATGAACAGTCTTAGAAAACCAATCTACAATAGTCAGAATATCTGTATTAACTTCTGAGCGAGGTAATCCGGTAACAAAGTCAATGGCAATATGAGACCAGGGGCCGTGAGGGATGGGTAAGGGACGATGCAAACCAGCCGGGGTCTGATGTGAAGACTTACGAGCACAGGCTGAGCAGGCAGCGACAAACTCCTTAACATCCGCCGACATCGAAGGCCACCAAAAGCGTTGACATCCTTCTGGAACTGTCTGTCTGGATAGCGCCTCCTGGACCATCTGCTCCACCTCTCATCTGGCTGCTCCTACCACACAGGCTGGTGTGACGATGGTATCTAGAGGAGTGGTTTCTACCGGAGGGGCATACTGACGAGAAAGGGCATCCGGCTTGATGTTCCTGGATCCAGGGCGGTAGGTAAGGGTGAACTGGAAATGATCCATGAACAGTGCCCATCTAGCCTCGCGAAAGTCGAGTCTGTGAGCTGAGTGGAGGTAAGCGAGATTCTTGTGATCATTCCAAACTATGAATGGGTGTGTCTAGCCCTCCAGCCAATGACACCATTCCTGGAGTGCAAGGACCACCAGAAGCTCCTAATTGCCAATATCGTAATTCTTTTCCGCAGGAGACAGACGTCGAGAGAAGAACCCACAGGGATGCAGCTTGTGGTCAGTGGCCGAGCGCTGAGACAACACCGTCCCCACCCCTGAATCTGAAGCGTCTACTTCTACAATAAACTGGAGATAAGGGTCAGGGTGAATTAAAACAGGGCAGAGGAAAAAAGTTCAAGTTTCTTAAATGCTTTTTTAGCTTCCAAAGACCAACAAAAAGGAAACTTAACGGAGGTTAGCTTAGTCAGCAGTGTAGCAACTTGGCTATAGTTCCGAATAAATCTGTTATAGAAGTTGGCAAAACCAAGGAACCGCTGAAATTGCTTTCTTGTTGTAGGGGTTGGCCACTCGACCACTCCTTTTTAGCAGGATCAGAACGTAGTTGTCCCCTCTCAATGACAAAACCCCAAAACTGTACAGATTCTTTGTGGAATTCACACTTTTCAGCTTTTACATAGTCTGTTTTGTAACAGACGTTACAATACCATTCTAACATGTTGTACATGCTCAGTTTGAGAATGGGAGAAAATCATGTTGTCCAGGTATACAAACAGAAACTTATCACGTAATACATTGCTGACTAACTTTTGGAAGACTGCAGGAGCATTAGTAAGCCCAAAGGGCATCACAAGATATTCAAAGTGTCCCAGGTGAGTACTCAATGCAGTCTTCCATTAGTCTCCCTCCTTGATTCTGATAAGATGGTAAGCGTTGCGTAAGTCTAATTTTGGAAATATAGTTGCTTCATATAAGGGCCAAAAGCAGAGTCAGCTAATGGCAATGGGTATTTGTTTTTGACCGTAATATCATTTAACCCCTGAAAATCAATACAAGGGCGTAACATTTTGTCTTTCTTATCTACAAAAAAGAACCAGTGCCTAGAGGAGAGGAAAATGGACAGATTAAAGCAGCAACAAGAGAGTCCTTGATGTTCTGTCCCATTGCCTCTTTTTCAGGTTCAGAAAGATTATATAGTTTACTTGTGGGCAATTTAGAACCAGAAATTAATTGGGTGCCACAATTATATGGTCAATGAGGTGGTAAAGATAATGCTTTGTCCTTGTTGAACACTTCCTGTAAGTCATGAAATGGAGGACCAGTCAATATGAGGATTATGTAACTTTAACCAAGGATGACCTAGAACAATCTGCGCTGAAGGAGAAGTAATAACAAAGTGTGAAATATTTTCATGATGGTTACCTGAGATGAGCAGAGTGAGAGGCACTATTCTATGAGTAACTTCCGCCTATTAGCATCCATCTAAAGCAAAAAACTTCTTTGAAATAGACAAAGGTTCAGTATCAATGTGCATCCTAGAAACTAACCAAACGTCAATGAAGTTCTCATCTGCCCCAGAGTCACTGAGTACTTGAGTTTCGTGTGAATCCTGGGCCCATGAGAGAGTTCTGCAATCTGGATGCAGTTGGAGAGGGAAGCAAAAATGGAGGTAGAAACAGAGATGCAGCTGTGTGCTGCGATGAGTCTGAGTCACCCAATCTGCATCGGCTCATCGGGGGTTGATTACGTAGCTGCTGGAGGATGACCGGAAGGAGAATATACTCCTAGAGCCAGCGAGAGCGGGGGCGCAAGATGGCTCGACGTTTGACAACATTGATACAGACCCAGGAATGGACATGACCATGAGCAAGTAAACGGCACATGAGATAACGACAGCAGCAGACCACTCACTTCAGGTGTGCACCTGTGGCTGGGTGAAAATAACATCATTAAGGGGGTTGAGAATCCACCAAGGAAAGAGAGGGCGCTTGAGAGAGCAGAGACAAGGGCCTCACATTGACCAGTACTTCGTACGAAGCAACCACTCAAGTCAACCAATTAAAGGACAGCGACGGGACAAAAACTAAAGTTCTCAGAGCATCAGCACCCCTGTTGCTGAGGAGGATAGTACAAGCACAGAAATGCTGGGAGAGGAACTCACCCAACCACAGAGACCTCCCAAGGAGGAAAAGATCAAAGGGCACAGACCGAGGGTGAAGGGGCTGTTGAAAAGAGCCTCTGATGCAGAGAGAGAAAGTCTCATGATACTCCACGGGAACATCCAGTGTCGGTTAGCAACCTTGAGAAGAGCAGAGAATTTGAGGAAACTACGCAAGAAGGAACACAATAGAACATGCTTCTTTAAAAACCCCATCAAGTTTGTTAAAGACCACTTGGCTGAGGAAAAAAGCAGTACCCCAAAGCAGGAACTGGAAGAACATCTGGAAAAGGTCCACCATGACAACAAAAGGTACGAACGACCAGTTATCCCACATGACATCCCAACCTCCTGGATTCAACATGGAGACTGGCCCTCCAAAACTGAAGGAAGTAGACAATATAGTTTGACATGGACGCTATTTTTGGGAGCTTATGAGAATAGCGTGGCAGCAGGGAATAATACTTGAGGTTTGACGAAGGGCTGGAGGGGTGTTAATTCCCAAGGAGAAGGATGCAACAGATATAAGTCAGTTCTGGCCAATCTGCCCATTTAACGTTGAGGGCAAAATCTTCAGTGTGATTGCACAGAGGTTGTCCACCTACCTGGAGAAGTACACAACAAGTATGTGGATACCTCTGTACAGAAGGCTGGCATTCCTGGGTTTTCTGGTTGCCTGGAACATACTAGTATGATCTGACACCAGATCCAAGCGGTGAAGAAAGACAAAAGAGACATCAAGGTCATCTTTCTCCCATGGATCAGGTCCCCATAGCCTCCTTTGGGAATCCTTCAATTTTGTCTTTGTTCCCTCATTAGTCACTAATTTAGTGAAAGCATACATCGAAGACCTGCAATTGTCCTTTACAACAGCCCACTTTACAACATCAGGGTAGCGCGTGGAAGTAGGCATCATGGCAGGTTGTACAATCTCACCCCTGGCCTTCACAATGGCCATGGAGGTCATCATCAGGGCCTCAAGTTGGGTGATGGGGGGTGAACGAATCAAGAATGGGATCTGCCTTCCACCCATCCGAGCATACAAGGATGACATGACCATTCTGACCACTACTGCAGCATGCACCATGCGACTACTTGGAAAACTGCAGGAGACCATCAAGTGTGCCCGGATGAAAATCAAGCCGAAAAAGTCGCGCAGCATCTTTATAGTCAAGGGACATCTCAAGATGTCAGGATGTGAAGTTCTGCATTGGTGCCAACCTAATAATAACAGTGTCTGAACAGCTTGTCAAAATCCTGGGCAGATGGTATAACGCAAGCCTAGGGGATAAAGACCAAGTACAGCAAATAAGACAGGACATCATCAACAGTCTGGAAAATATCAACAAAACCCTACTTCCAGGAAAACTAAAGCTTTGGTGCCTGCAATCTGGACTTCTTCCTCGGGTAATGTGGCCATTCAGTATTTACAAACTCCCAATTACAACTTTGCAGAAGATGGAGCAAACCATAACTTCTTATGTGAAGAAATGGCTCGCTGTCCCAAGCTGTCCAATTAACATCAGCCTATACAAGGCAAAGGAGTCCTTGAATTGCCTATCACAAGCCTCACCGAAGAGTACAAGTGTGCTAAAGTGAGATTCCAGATGACTTTGAAGGACTCCAGAGACCAGGCCATCAGCAATGCTGCTCCACTCCTGTTAACTGGACGGAAATGGACACCATCTGATTTGGTGCAGCAGGCTACATCAACTCTGAGGCATAGCGACATTGTGGGGCACATCCAACTGGGAAGAGGAGGCTTTGGTCTTACAACAAGTAAGCCAACGTGGCGTAAGGCCAGGAAAATTGTGGTTGAGGAGGTGCGCCGTCAGGAGGGGGCAGAAAGACGCGCAAAAGACTCTCTCTTGCCAAGCAGGGACAATGGATGAGGTGGGAAGGCCTGGAGAGGAGAAAGCTCAGTTGGAAGAACCTCTGGGAAATGGAGGCAAGCAACATCAGCTTCATCATGATGTGCTCCCATCTCCAAAAAACCTCCGCCAGTGGTATGGCGAGGACCCAACCTGTGCTCTCTGCCCTAACCCAGCCAATCTCAGAAGAGGCCTATGAGCGCAAGAAGCTGCGCTACACAGAGTTGGCAGCGGATGCTCAACAACATGGATGGAATACAAAAATCTATAACGTTGAAGTGGGCTGCAGAGGTTTTGTGGCTACTTCCATCATCAGGATGCTGAAAGACCTTGATATCCATGGACAAGCTCTGTGACAGACAGTTAGAGCAGTCTCTGAAGTGGCCGAAAGAAGAAGCCAGTGAATATGGATCAAGCAGAAGGACCCTCGCTGGGCTCAAAGAACATCAACATGACCTACTCAATAATCCTCCCGTCCTCCCACTTGTGAACCAGGTCATACGTTGTTCATGGGGTGAACAAGGTATGTAGTCAGCTTTAGGCCTGACTGAGGGAAGAGGACTCCCCAGCCCTGCATAGTCCCGTGAGCTGTGAAACAACTAGACAATTCTCATAATTGGGGATGAGACACAAGCTCAGATCACCCTGAAATTTCAATCTTTCCCATATCTGAGATGCAGCTCTCATTCCACTCTCAACATCAAGACAAACCTCATGTATATACCATCCATTGGTACAAAGGACACCTAACCATCACCGTCTCGTGTTTCATGATTCTGTTCTTCTGCCTAGTCTTTCTTTCTCTACGTCTCTCTAATCTAAACCATTAGCCAAATGGATGGATAAAGAAATGAAATCCTATAAACTATTAGTCTCATCTCTAGCAGCCAATTTATCCTTTATGTTGTCATTTAATCCTTTCAAAAACACCCCCTGTAAAGCATTATCATCCCATCCACTTTCTGTAACCAATATGCAAAAATCAATAGTATTGAGTATTGAGAAACAGAGGAACTGCCTTGTGTTAGTGATAGGAGTTTACGAGCAGTCTCCTTACCTTGAAATGGAATGAAAACCTTACGACGTTCAGCCAGAAATGCCGAATAGGAATGATAAACAGGGGAAATAGAGTTAGCAATGGCAGTGGCCCAGGCTGCGGACTTGCCGGTAAACAAACTACACATGAAGGCTAGTATAGATTTATCAGAATAATAGGTTTGACTTACCCTAACTCTAACCCTAACCCTAACCCTTGATCAAATACTAGAGAACATTGATGAATTAATTGTTTGCAAGTTTCCAGAGAATTTTTCAGGAGTGGAGACGTAAGGTTCATGATGATGTGTACACAGGATCAATGGATGACCAGAAGTTGTAGAGGTAGTCGGAGTGGAAGCAGGCCCCACCGGAGTCAAACTTGGAGGATTAGCTGTGTTGGCTCCCATGTTGGTGTTGGTGAGAAGCATAGTCATCTGAAACACATGACCGTCGAGCATGGTTAGACTGGTAGCAAGGTGACCAAGCTTAGCTGTAAGATCGTGTAACAAAGCCTCCTGATGACCTACTCGAGCTCCTTGAAAAGACAAAGCTTGTTTCAGTTGATCTGCCTCTGCTGGGTTCATCTTGGCCAGATAATTCTGTTACGTGTGACTCAGGACTGAATCCCAGAGCAGAGACAGGGACGGAAGCGTAACATGGTTTAAAGTCTTTACTTTCAAGACCAAACCAAGTAACAAACAAATCGGAGAGGACTGGTAACCAGTAATAGTGGAGACAGTCAGGAAAAATCACATCAGGAAGCATTGGGGTGCCACAGAGGCAGAGATCGAGGCACACTGAAACAAAAACACAAGTAAGAACAAAGTAACAAAATAACAATCTTGACTTGGCAAGAGCAAAGCAAGAGAGTGGCTAGACATACTGAGTAGATAGAATTATCTGGCAGTGTCGTCGAGTCTGACTCGAGCTTACATGGAACCATGAAGAGCTGATTGAAACCAGGTGTGTCTCGTCAGATGCCAACTGGAGAAGTCAACTCCGCCCTCAATCTACGAACCAGAAACTAAAAGAAACAGAAACAAAAAGAAAACAAAAACAGAGACCAAGCACTCGATCCATACGGATCATTACAGAAGTCTTACTATACGATAGCGTTTTTTCTATATTTGAACAGCATACTCAATTTCATTGATTAATTACATATGTTTGCTATTGATTCGTGTCGCATTATTGTTTAGCATCCAGCTGGTTCTAACAGAGTGAATGTAATTTACTTGTGAACAAAAACATTTGAAAAATGGGAAGCAGTGATCCATGTTAATGTGTGTGCTAAGCAAACGGGCCATGACAAGGTACCTGTGTGTGTGTGTTTAGAAAAAAAAACTGACTTTGACATTCAGGGTTTAAGTGGTCTGGTCTCAAATGCCACGGCAAGGGTACACACACACACACACACACACACGCACACACACACACACAGTGTCAGCGTCTACCACCCCCTGGCAACAGCTGTCACTCATCAGTGCTGGGTGCCACAGAGGACCAGGCCAGTCTGCTCTCACTCAACCTTTGTTTTCTGTCCTCTAATGGCCACTGAAGCAGAAACCAGTTTTAGGTTTTCTGTATGCTGCACTACAACCAATAAGCCTTAAAAGGAAGGATTCCATGATATGAAAATGAAGTCATGCTCTGGATTGGAGTATTACTCACAAGCTTCATCACACTCTTACTCACTGGTTGGCACCATGTGCACGACAGATTGTCAGTAATATGAGTAACTGCTGTAATATTTATATATTATATATTTTTATATATTATATTTATTTATATCTTCCTTTTAAATGGCAGATTTGATTGTGATGGTGTGTTACCATATGCTGACTCAGTCACCTCTGCTGGATTTACCTGTCAGCTGTGTAGGTACATACTGGGTATATACTCGACCCTGCACTGTATTGGCATTGGTACTATCGGCATAAGATCTGGATATGAAGCATGTTACACAACATTAGTAACTCACTGGCAGGAAAGATGCACATTTCTCACTTTCAAATAGGACAAGTTAATCGTTCAATCCCCCGCTGGGACTCACCCAGGACAGTTAACAGTTGGTGGTCGCATGAAAAATGTATTATGGCGCAGCTACCATATTTATGTTCCTCTAGCGCTTCCTAGTGAGCACAAAAGGCATTACAACATGTACCTTACCACCACTATTATCCTGCGATAAAGAAGATGTCATGTGATGTAGAATCAAGCCTGTTAAAAATCTAGTAAATATCCCTTGTGAAAAATGCCCAAATGCATACGAAATGTAAAAACAATATGTAAAAGACACTGTTTTACACAGATGGCTACTGTTCCAATGTCCACAGTGTAAAATTAAAGAAAATGGCTACTAATTCTAGTTCTAGTTTCACAATAAATCATATGTACACAACTAAGTGTGGCAGCTCTGCAGTGGAAGAATGAGCACAGAGCAGCAGCTGAAGGAAGAGGACTTTAACATACAGCTGGTGATGATAAAGCCCACAGTTTTTTTTTATTTACCTCAAGATGATTTGATTCATTCGAAATGTAATTGATTGTGATGTGTCCTGGGTCTTCTCTGTCTACTGCCGCCATGTATAATCGGTGACTGCGAGGTTGAAATCAATTTAGGTGTGCATAATTCATTTATGAAGGAAATGAATGCTGCTTCATGCATCATAACCAGCGATGCATTGGTTCCCTGGACACAAATAACCATGACCTTCAGCTCACCCTCTGTGAATGAAACAGTGTTTCTAGAAATGTTGCAGGCCTACAATTTGATTGTTGAACACACACACACAGCTGGACAGTTATACAAATTTTAAAAAATTATATTCTTGAATTCCGTTGTCATCCTTGTAATGTCCAGAATCACTCCCTTTTGCTAGATAGAGCACTGTATCGATTGTGGAACATTTTTGAGTGTCTCGATTCTGAGTGTGAAATGTACCATCAAACATTCCACACAATGAAGTGGAAAACTATGGTTCTTAGCATTTACGATTGTTTTTGCTGCAATCCCATAATTCAGTGCATAGCATTTCATAGCTGCAACGAAGTGTTGTGTGACACTGCACCCGTCAATAGTAGAACAATGATTCATTTGTGTCAGTGGTGCGCAGTAAAGACAGGTTGTTATCAGGCAGCCATTGTATTCATGTTGCATCAGATACTTTTCAACGATGTTTAATGTTTAAAGCAATAAGTGTAACAAAAATGCAGCAAGTGAATAATTACATTTAGAAAGACAAAACATCAATCTGTTTTCTTTATTTGGATGAGTTTTGTTTTTTAATGAAAAAAAATAAGATTGTCAGTTGCTGAATTTCACTGAACAACACCATTATACTTGAACTGGTTATTTCTAGAGAGAAAATCAACAGCTCCAATGCACCCATTATGTTTCAGAGAAATAATGTCCATATCATTGCACTTTACTTGACACTGCAAATCATTTATTAAGCCTCTTCAGAACATCTGTCCAGTTGAAAGTGTGTTTTCATTGCATGTAGAATTTTGATATAATGAATAGAAATATAGCTCAGACCAGTCCCTTCTTATCAGAACAATATCAGGCACATTTATACCAATACAAAGGTATGTCCATATATTGGAATGTCTATTAATGTATTACGCTACAGATTTTATTTTGATGTCCATTTACAATACTGTAGATATGAGTTAGAAGAGCAAGGCTATATATAAAATACATAAAATACAACAGGTTTAATTAGGCACAAATTATCTAATTAATCCTTTCACATAATATAAAAGCCCCCCCCAAAACAAATCTTAGGTGCTGAGGAAATGGAAATTAAAATTCCCTGGAAGGCACACACTGCTGTAGCTCTTTCTGCCCGAGCACTGCAGATGAAAGCAAATTACAGCTTTAACAAAACATCAGAATATCTCTGGACAGCAACAGAGAGAGACTTGATTCTCTTTGAAACAGAGGTATGAAAATAATTTAATGTTTAAACTCTCCCACTATTCTCCTTACATCTCTTTCACTTCTTTGTGTTATTTTTGGCTTACAAATTGTTTGGGATACCGGCAGCCTGCCTCAGAGCTGAGCAAATAAATGAACAACAAAGACTCCTAAGTGCGCTGAAGAGTTTATAGTCTGCTCTTACAAGAACTGAGAGCAGCTGTATGTCTTAATAGTTAAAATTAATTAATAACACATGTCCATATTTCTTCTTTTAATCAATCTTAAAGCAGTTTGACTGTACTGACAATGTAAGAAGTCTCGTAAGTGATGTGATATGCTAGGGATGTTAAAGAAGCCTGCTGAGAAAGAAAGCTGATCCAAAGTCAGTGATAGAGAAAAAGTCTTCAGCTAAAAAGTTCTCCAGGAAAACACACCGCCGCAAACACTTAAAATGCATTATTTGTGGATACAAAAACAGTTCCTGTATCCAACTCTTCAAACGGATGCCCTCCAAAAGTCAATGGATTCTTACTCTCACCAAACATGGAAATCAATTCAGTAATTTCTGAGTAATCCTGCTAAAAAAACAAACACGCAAACACACAGACACACAGACAATCAAACAGACACGCAGAGGCACAGAAAACTTCTCCTTGGTGCAGGTAATTCAGGTGGTGATCATTTCGTTCTCATGTAGCAGCAGGGCCATGATTCACAGTGTTTTGTTGATCATCAGAGGAAGACTGAGTGCTCTTTCTGATAAGTTCTTGTGGATGTAAAAAAAAATCACAAACTGTCTTTACGGGCGTGACAGCTGTCACACACTCTGACTGGGTGGTCCCAGCCTCTGGAAGGCACAGGCCTGATGTGTGTGGAACAGGGACCACACACACCCTGTCCGCAGGCCCTGCAGTGGTGCTTGGACATGACAGGAGTAAAGGTTTTAGAGCACTGGTGACACTGGGTGATGTCCTGGTCTGGCACCCAGTAATCTGGTCGAGCTACGTCTTTCACAAACCCTACGGGAGGTGGACAGAAAAGAAAATAATTAAATGTTTTTTGAAGCAATTGAATTCTTACAGGTGTATCATCAAAGTGCCAATGTGGTAAAGTCCAGTAGTAATAAAAATATATCAATATAATATGGATGACATATTGTTATCAGAACAATATATAATAAATGGTTTTGCTCTGTAAAACAGATAATTACAGTCAAAAAACACATCTGACTAGTCAGAAGCTACTTGACCTAGAGATAACATGCAAGTGTGGGATAAGTTGCAGGTGCACTCACAGAGAGGATAGTCTACAGCTGTGCTGACCATATCCATTGTCGTCTGAGCCGCCTCTGTCACCCTGCGAGCAATTAGACCCCGAGGCTCCACTTTGCACACTGAACAAATCATTGAGTACGTGTGGGAAAGAAAGACACACAGGTTTGCAGAAGCAGCAATAACAATATAAAACAGTCTCCTTTTCCACAATAGGAATATTTCAGTTCAAATAAAAAAATAACTAATTGACAAAAAAGAGAAACAGGACATCCATCATGCATATTGAATTTTCTGTATTAATACTGACTTGAGTCTGTGGGTAAAATCTAAGTTGGGTGGTTGAATGTATCTTACCCTGACTGTTAGTCTCAGTTGGTCCCCCCTGTCGGTAGCAGTGCTTGCACACCCTGACAGGGCCATTACCCCAACCCCTTTCTGGAACCGGCATCCTATGGCTGGAGCAGGGATGGCAGAACCCCTCCCCACACGATCGGCAATGGTGCTTCCTCTCTGCCTCCTCAAACACTTTCTGGCAGCCATGACAGGCCTGCGGGGATACAATAATGGAAGAACAGACATGACTATATTATTAATTAAAGATCATTTTAAAAGAATTAAAAACTGTGTGCTAAATTGTACTTTCTGATAATTTTCAGTAAGCCGAATTGTTGTGCGTGTGCTGTGTGTCTTCCTACTCACAGTGATCTCAGTATTGGGTCTCCAGTAGGTGGGTGCCACCTGATCAGTGATCCAGGCAGTGGCAGCTTTAGTGGGACCAGCGCTATATTGTGATACAGACTGAATCATGTAGTTCATCCCATCCAGGACCCTCTGGGCAGCGTTCTGGTGGTTTGTCAGGAATGTGTCTGACTAAAAGAGTCATGAAAAATAGTATAAAACGTGGAGGGTGGGCAGGTGCTACATGTGGTTTAAAAAACAGGATCATGAAAACTGTTTCCAAAGGTAAAATCAAATCCAGACAGTGTCTGTGTACACACCCCCTCCCAGACGTGCTTGACCTCAGATCGCACTATACTGCTCTCAGGATCTTGGTTTCCCATCCAGTACTGCCTGCTGCGGTAGATGACACCACAACTAGCGCACTCCAACACATAACTGAAAGAGGAAAGAAAGAAGAAAGGTACAGGACAACAGACAGTTAAGGTTTGCTTGTGCCTACATCTTCAAATCTGTGCACAGGGACCACACACACCTGTCTCATCCACCAGTTTCAATTGTGCACTTAATCTCTCACAATCACACTGATTTTGTGCCCTGTGGAGAACTAGTACTGTTCTTCAAAAGATACATTATGCAATATTCTTCTTCTTCACCACCCTCAATTAAATTTCTTCTCTAGTCCCTCCAAAAACTGTTGTGTCTGCGCATGGCATGCATGAGTCTTAACATGAGTCTTAATATGAGTTTGTGTGTGTGTGTGTGTGTGTGTGTGTGTGTGTGTGCGCGCGTGTGTGTGTGTGTGTGTGTGTGTGTGTGTGTGTGTCTACCCACCCTGACCACGCATACTTGGCCAGCCCAAACCATGGGTTGTCATTGGAAGCTGATGTCTTGGGCACAACAATCACCTCTCGACCTCCCTCATAGCACCGCTTGAAAAAACAACACATTGATGGTAACGTGGAAAACAATTTCAGCTCTTGAATTATTATTTTAAAACTGACAAGACAATTAGTAAAAAGACAATAAACAAAATCTGAGCCCAATAAATCATGCCACATCTCAAACTGTCGAACTGGCTGATGATAGGAATCACTCTTACTTTGCAGATGAGAACCTTGTTGTTGAACTGATGTGCATACTGGCAAAGTCCATCTGCCATGTGAGGGACCCTGTCTCTCAAATGGTTCATTCCATTTCTGCAGCGAATGCTGGAAATGAGATAGCAAACCTGCTCAGACAACACAATAGAGTTCAACTGAGAGATGACTTCGTTATTCAAGACCTGACTTTTTTAGCATCACTGTTATGATTTCTCAAGATCTCTTTCCATAAAATAGAAAACCAAACAGTGAGGGACTTCCATGTCTCCTGTCCAAAAAGATGGAAAAGACATCACGTCCACAAGAGCAGGAATAACTTCTAATACTGTGATTCTGTCAATTGCCTGACTGTTGATAGTCTCTGAAGATTCAGAGGATGAGAAATGTTTCTTGACTCAGGCTTTGTTTTGTTACATTTAGTTAAAATCCTGAAGGATTAAAAAATCACGTTTGACATATACTTAAAATAATACTGTCAGAAAACTTTTTTAAATGATATTGCCTGATACGGTTTAAAATTGTCATAAGCCCAGCTCAATGACACTATGCTTTGTGAAACAGTAGTTTGGTATGGTCGGGGAACTCAGATCAGTAAAAATCCTCAGTAAAAATTGAGGTGTACCATATAGTCATTTTGATACAGATTTCAGGTTCTATTCAGTCTCTAGAAATGATGTGAAGACAACAAAGAAAATAAATGATCAAAAAAGTCTGGAATGACCTACTTGCAGCTTCGACAGACAGCAGAGCAGGTGAAGTACTCATCAGGGAAGAAGGTGTGCAGGGTCATCTTGTCGTCTGATAGTTCCCCACAAAAACGTTCACTCAGGGCCTGGGGAGACAACGAGCAATAGTTTTTCATCTCTCTGTCAAATTACTGTAAAACTTTCTTTGAAGAGGCACCCATTTACCTCCAGTGCATGAAACACTATGCCTGGCTGGCGGGGGGAGCGTGTGTGAGTGTTGGCCACTTGCTGCTTTACAGCCTCCCGCAAGGTGTTGTAGTTTGTGGGGGGCGTGATGGTCTGGGTGCCTACATACTGCACGGAGCTGAAGGCCTCTGAGGCCAAGCCCAGGTCATGGAAACGCTTCTTGAGCAGAGTGTCTGCATTCCCTGCCACCTTAGAGTCTACAAGGGAAAGGAAACAACAAAAACATAGTAAGACATTAACCCAATTAAAATAACCAATTAAAATACATAACTTTATGGGAAGATGCAAAACAAAGACATGTTTTAATAATTATATACAGTAAATGGATGCTTTTAGTATACCATAACCCAGCAACTGAGTATATGTTGTCTCTTGGAAGACAATGACAGCAGGGCCAAGAGAAGAGATGGGCACATCCAGACCACAGCGACTGGACAGGGCTCTGAGTTCTGGGGTGAAATACTTCAGGTAGGCCGCTGAGGCACTGCTCAGGAAGTGGAACATGTCATTGTGGAGGCGTTCAGCTCGTGTACGGTAGATTACAATATCAGACACAGCTAGTACCTTGAAAAGAGAGAAAGTAGCTGAATGAGATAGTGAGAATGAGATAGTGAGTACATGATCTGTGAATATAGTAACAGAATTTGGATTTCTTAAAAGATTAAGGGACCTAAAGCTGATTACAAAAAAATTACCTACTAGGTAATTTGCAGCAAAACACACAAACCAACTTCATGCCATTTTTTCAATTGCAATAATAGACATAAAATGTGAAGGGAACTGTGATTTACCTTCAATAACAGACGCATTCTCTGGTTCTGATTGGCTGCAGCTCCCAACAGGCCTTCAGTGTCCAGGGCTATTAGGCTGAGGGTGGGATCATAGGCAGCCCATACTCCCACCGTACATGAACTTGGGGACTTTGAGGTGAGGAAGACACTCTCACCACCAAAAAGGATGTGGTTGAGTGTGTGGGACTTGCCATCACCAGTGTTACCAAAGATGGAGAGGACCTTGACACCTGCAATGTCCCCACAGCCAAGTCTTTCCACAAACTCACATTCATCATGAACCTGTAGGAGAGAGACAAGAACACTGACTAGAGTCTGAATTGCTGGACTGTATTGACATGATGTCACGGACCTCCCTGCTAACTGCGCTGAATCAAAGGGAACTATTTGAAAAGCTGAATGGGTTTAAAATTGAATTCAGTCATGTTATGAATTTGAATACACACCAACAACTAACAAAACTACCTAATATATGGCTCGCTATCCACCTGACAGTGAAGTGATTCCAAAAACAGAATAATTGAGAATACAGATTCAATCATTAATATTAATCTACTGTGCTCTCACATGCACAACAATGACTGTGCAGAAATACCAGGCTACCTGGATAAGCAGAAATCCTTATCGACAATAGCTGTAACAACAATACAAATAGACTCCCTCCCTCGGGTCAGCTGACCTCTATGACTCATCAGGGATCTTCCCAGATAGACACCCATTCACTACGCTGTCTGCCTGCGTATAAGTGAATATCTTTCATCTCTCTGTCATGTCATTAACCCTGGTTACCGAAAGTATAACGTCAGTTAACACGATCAATGAAACATCGCAAATGATTATGTGACAAACACATATAGTCCGTCATAAGCTAACTTTATGCCGTTGACGATATTAACTTTACTTTAGCTCGGTGTTTACTAAGCTAGTTGGATAGATGTCCTCACTGCACCTGTTAGCATCAGTAACAACCCATAATTAATGGCCTTCATTTGTATGTACGCTGTCTCCCTCTTCTTCTTAGCCTAGCAGCTAAGTGTTAGCAACGCTTAGCTCACTTGGTGTTAGCTAACTTTACCTGCAGGTTTTCTTGATCATTCACCAGCAGGAAGCTCCGGACATCGCCCCGACGCTCCTCTGGCTTCACGGGACTGACGGATAGACTCTCCATTTCCTTCATCAGTATTTCAGACATAGTTTTTCAGTCTCTCAGAACATATTACTGGCGGCGAGGATGCAAAACAAAACTTCAACATGACTCCCGTCCGTCAATCATCATAGCGCTTGTGTTTACTGATGGTGCAGTGGGAGGAGCAAAGGACGTGACGTAAGACGCACAATGTCTGTCAACGCGTGATAAACTCGGTTAATTTTACAAACTCGAGTTACTCTGAGAGTCACTCACCAAAGTGATCTGGTTCATGTGAATCACTCGAGTCATTTTATGTCGTCATGGACATAAACATACTGAAATGTTTCATTGACACAACATTTGCATTTAATGATTCCACTGTTTTTCACATTTGTCAAAAAGCTACGTTGAAGTTGAAAACTGAGTTGTAATGAAACAAAGAAACCGCTCAAATCAAGTGTTGTAAAGTCTGCAAATAACTTGTAACAGAATCACACGAGTCCACGGAGTTTCCAGTGAGTCCACTTGCTCGCCGACGAGCTCTCGTGTTGTTGGCTGGCGCATTATCCCCACCACGTGGTCAAACCGTGGAACAACTCAACAACCCGCTATTTAATTCATCAAGTCACTGAAGGACTTCTGAGCGGCGCCACTGCTGACCTGACATGGAGGATAAATTTCAACATTGCTGCTCTGGACAAACAAACGGCGCATAAACTGTATGGAGGCAACATGCAGGAATCTCCACTCTCAGCAACGAGCCCAGCGGACCATTTCCTGTTGGCACGTGGCTCCACCTCACTCGCCTGGAAATGGCTCGGTCGGTTCGTCGGTCGAAATAACGTTATGTGGAACGTTTTCTCCTTTCATCCTATGGGAGGATAATCAAGTGCTAACAATGTATTCGGAGCAGAATCACACACATACACACAGACACATGCTCACACGCAGACACCCGGGTTGCTAATTGGAGCTGTTGCTCCCCTGCTTGGTGTCATCAGCCCCCTCCTGCTGGAAGTGCAGCTTTGCAATGCATGATGATTACAATGCAAACGTGCAGTCACACGAATGTGTATGTGTGGGTATGTAGACACTTAAACACGCAAATTGTGAGTGTGATGCGCTCATGTTGTGTGTGCATACTGCACGTGTGATACAGTTGGGGAAGTTTAAACTTTTCCTTTGTATCTCAGACAGATGTTTGATTATGCATGTGGATGTTTGAGTTTTTTTTTTTTTTTTTTTACAAGTTGTGTGTGTGTGTTTCAGTCGTGTTGAGTTTTGCTTGGCTGGACAGACTGATCCAGTTAAGCACGTTTGGCCCATACTTTATTATTGAATTATGAAGCACTATTGATTGTCCCCTACATTCCTACAACAGCATTATAAATACTTACAGTGGTGATGGAGATGAGTCCAAAGTTTCCACTTTCTGTGATGACAGAGGAGATTTCTCTATTTGAACGTCTCAGTTTAGCAGAGTCTCTTTTCAGAGTGTGGCAGGAACACAGTATAGATCTGTATGTATGAAACTCATCCCACCTGGCTTCTGCACTCTCTCTCTTACCTGGACTAAACAAGATCCAGACATCACCTTTGGTGAACTAACATTTCAGTTCGAGATTTTATTTAATGCTACTGATGTTACATAACAGTGGCTCAACTAAATAAAGACCAAGAAAACGGAAGTATGGAAAAATTTAAAAAAGCGGTTGAGGTAGTTTGTTATTTTACAATTAAATGCAGATCTGTATAGTATATTTTGTAATAATGTGTTTTGACATTGAACAGGGGAGTGGGAAATGGGAATCACAGCACTTTTATATGAGTGGGAACAGACATGGGGAACAGCTGGAAAAAAACACTGGACCTGCATTACATGCATCTGCTCAGGAAGTGAGTTTGTGGTTTTACTCTGATAGTTTCCTGTCAACAGCCA
>JAFBJQ010000222.1:0-53694 GCA_016785345.1 Trinectes maculatus | reverse complement strand
AACAACCCGCTATTTAATTCATCAAGTCACTGAAGGACTTCTGAGCGGCGCCACTGCTGACCTGACATGGAGGATAAATTCCAACATTGCTGCTCTGGACAAACAAACGGCGCATAAACTGTATGGAGGCAACATGCAGGAATCTCCACTCTCAGCAACGAGCCCAGCGGACCATTTCCTGGTGGCACGTGGCTCCACCTCACTCGCCTGGAAATGGTTCGGTCGAAATAACGTTATCTGGAACGTTTTCTCCTTCCATCCTATGGGAGGATAATCAAGTGCTAACAATGTATTCGGAGCAGAATCACACACATACACACAGACACATGCTCACACGCAGACACCAGGGTTACTAATTGGAGCTGTTGCTCCCCTGCTTGGTGTCATCAGCCCCCTCCTGCTGGAAGTGCAGCTTTGCAATGCATGATGATTACAATGCAAACGTGCAGTCACACGAATGTGTATGTGTGGGTATGTAGACAATTAAACACGCAAATTGTGAGTGTGATGCACTCATGTTGTGTGTGCATACAGCACGTGTGATACAGTTGGGGAAGTTTAAACTTTTCCTTTGTATCTCAGACAGATGTTTGATTATGCACGTGGATGTTTGAGTTTTTTTTACAAGTTGTGTGTGTGTATTTCAGTCGTGTTGAGTTTTGCTTGGCTGGACAGACTGATCCAGTTTAGCACATTTGGCCCATACTTTATTATTGAATTATGAAGCACTATTGATTGTCCCCAAATTCCTCCAACAGCATTATAAATACTTACAGTGGTGACGGAGATGAGTCCAAAGTTTCCACTCACTGTGATGACAGATGAGATTTCTCCATTTGAACGTCTCAGTTTAGCAGAGTCTCTTGTCAGAGTGAGGCAGGAACACAGTACAGACCTGTATGTAAGAAACTCATCCCACCTGGCTTCTTCACTCTCTCTCTTACCTGGACTAAACAAGATCCACACATCACCTTTGGTGAACTAACATTTCAGTTAGAGATTTTATTTAATGCTGCTGATGTTACATAACAGTGGATCTGCTCAACTAAATAAAGACCAAGAAAAACGGAAGTATGGAAAAATTTCAAAAGCGGTTGAGGTAGTTTGTTATTTTACAATTAAATGCAGATCTGTATAGTTTTATAATGTTGTAATAATGTGTTTTGACATTAAACAGGGGAGTGGGAAATGGGAATCACAGCACTTTTATATGAGTGGGAACAGACATGGGGAACAGCTGGAAAAAAAACACTGGACCTGCATTACATGCATCAGTTCAGGAAGTGAGTTTGTGGTTTTCCTGAGATAAACACTACTGCTTCCAGCCACAATATGTTACTCCAATTCTGTTGGCGGTTGTGCATGATACTTTGATATTTTCATTGTTGCCCAAAGGCTAACTTTGCCCATGGGTAATTTTTTTTTACCTTTCCCCCTCATTATTAATTTATATTTTTTTATAATGCAACATTAAACCTTTCACTGTCTGAGCTGCTTTTGCACAGAGCTAAAATTTCTGTCACAGCTCTTATGTTAAAGGTTACTTCGAATTCAAAGTTAGATTAAGCCATATTTGTACTTTAAATGTATTTTTTAATTTGCAACATACAGTATGGTTGCAACAATTAACATTTTAATGAGCATAACAGTTACTATACTATCTAACACCACTTCCCCTCAGACTGTGGAGGAATGTATATAGCTGCAGAATGGCCCAGCTGAATGACACTGTGCTTTGTGAAACAGCAGAGCACTGTTTTCCTCCTCTTTGTATGTTTTCGTGTCAAACTTCCCGTCTCTCTTCACAACGCGGAGTGTATTGTTGTTAGATGGGTAACGTATTTTGTGTGGAGTAGAGAGAACATGGTTATTCCTTTTGTTTATGAGTGGACTGCACATGTCAGAAGGATGGAGTCGTGATATTATGTGTACAATAACCACATATTGTATTTTATTTCATATTTGATTGTGATTAGAGGCAAAATGATTGTGTTGAATGTAAGCATAATTAATATGGGAGCAACATTCATGTGCGAATTATTTGTGAAACTACTTGTTTTTATTCTGTAGTTTTCACTGTGAGAGCCAGAGGGGAAGAATAAACAACACCCGTTAGAAACTCTCTGCGTCTTGATGATTGAATCCAAGGGACCGCTACACCAATCCAGACAGTGTCTGGACTTACTCACCCCCTCCCAGACGTGCTTGACCTCAGATCGCACCACACTGCTCTTAGGATCCTGGTTTCCAATCCAGTACTGCCTGATGCAATGGATGACACTACAACTAGCGCACTCCAACATGTAACTGATTTGACTGTGAAAGGTTTGCTTGTGCCTACATCTTCAAATCTGTGCACAGGGACCACACACACCTGTCTCATCCACCAGTATCAATTGTGCAGTTATCGTCAAGCTATTCATTTCTCCCATGCAATGTCCCCACTTGAAAGATGAGTTTGCTACTTGGAGGTCCCTGGATCCACTCAAATGATCAAACAGGTTTTCCCATTTTCTCTTCCACTTCACTGGTTTTGGCATCAGGTAATTTAGCCATCCAATCATATAGGTAGGTGAAAAACCTTCCAAACAAATTACACAAAAGACATGTTCAAGTCAAAGTTTCATTTCATTATTACATAATTTCTTAATATTTTAACAAAAAATGAGCTTTAAGACTAACTCAAAGCTCCTAATCAGCAATTATTTAGAATTTAATTCAAAATGAATTACCTTATACTATCAATTATGATTTTCTGGTTATATTTAACAACAACTACAACTGAAGCTAAACTATACTATCATTATACTACTAAATAATCTATCACTTCCGCCTGTCTACACTGCACAAGAATCAACCAAGTTGTGCTTCCTCAGGGCAGTGATGAGTAAACCTCAGATCCCAGCTGTCATCTAATTGTAACGGTTTCATTCCTCAGACTGAGGCTTCTCTAAGGAAGGAGGGAGAATCCCAGATGGTCCTGTGCTTTAGTCACTGCTCGCCGGGGAAACCCTGGACAAGAAGGTAGAACCCAAGGAGGAAGAGCCAAAGAGTAAGTGTCAGGGGAGACTCACTTGAGTCTGTAGACATGATGTGAAGACAACAAAGAGAGTAAATGTTCAAAAAAGTCTGGAATGACCTACTTACAGCTTTGGCAGACAGCAGAGCAGGTGAAGTACTCATCTGGGAAGAAGGTGTGCAGGGTCATCTTGTCGTCTGATAGTTCCCCACAAAAACGTTCACTCAGGACAGCAGATTGCAATATCAGACACAGTACCTTGAAAAGAGAGAAGTTGCTGAATGAGATAGTGAGAATGAGATAGTGAGTACATGATCTATGAATATACTAACACAATTTGGATTTCTTAAAAGATTAAGGGACCTACAGCTGATTACAAAAAATTACCTACCAGGGAATTTGCAGCAAAACACACAAACCAACTTCATGCCCTTTTTTCAATTCCAATAATAGACATAAAAGGGATAAAAGGGAACTGTCATGGACGGCCTGGATGTAGCCCGCGGGCCGTGAGTTTGACACGTGTGATTTAAAGGATCCGGGTGAATGGAGACTTAAGACTCGTGATTCCCAATTCAGTTCAGAGATTCGAATCATCAAAGCGGGTGATTCAGGAACCGACCAGTTTTAGTGTTGACTGACGCATTATCACCACCATGTGGTCAAAACATGGAACAAATCACAACCCACTATTCAACAACCTCCAGAAACCGCAGAAAAGTGATTAGGTTATTAATTTTCTTTTCGTATTTTATCACAGTCACAGCAATATTGACGAAGTCCTTATAACTGACAGAGGATTTTATTGGAGCGCTGCTGTCGTGTTAGAGTTGCTTGCTAATGTTCATTAAATATTTGTTAGCAAAGATCTATAAATATCACGTGTCACTGAAAGACTTCTGAGCGGCGCCAGTGCTGGCATGACGTGGAGGATAAATTCCAGCACTGATGCTCTGGCAGTCCTGGTCGAGCTTCCTTCCTTCCTTCCTTCCTTCCTTCCTCCCTTCCTTCCTTCCTTCCTCCATTTCCCCACGTGGACAAAGAAGAATTCAACTGAAGAAAACACCAGTTGTATAAGTAAAGAAAGTGACCCAGGCCAGCAGACAGAGAAAGCAGATGAGGTGGAACTAAAAGATAAAGGAGGAAGAAAACATGGCTGCAGGAGCAGAGGGTTTAGAGAGGGTCCTAGCCTTTCTCTGAGCTCAACAAGGAGAGACAATTTGTCTGAAAGAATCAATTATAGGTCTACTCCCAACCCATAGCCCCCGATGAATAAATAATTAAAGCTGCTCAGTGCAGGGCTACTCACCATATAAAATTAACCATGCCACCATTAAAGCTACGCAGGCACAGTGTTTCTTTTATTATCCTTAAAAGAATACATTATTAATTTGTTATTAGAGGATTGTAACATACATAATTAAATATAATATCGCTTTTGTAACTTTTCTGTAATCGATAGGCAACCAGTGTCAGTGTGTGTGTGTGTGTGTGTGTGCGTGTGTGTGTGTGTGTGCGCGCGCGTCTTCCCTCAACTTCTAACATGTTCTTCTGATATGCGCACAGGTAAGATCATACATGGCAGATACCTGAACTCTGCACGCACACACCGGCCCCTCTGTTCGTCTATACACATAAGGAATTTACACAATTAAAAAAAAACAAATCATCTCCTCCCATGTGAGTCAGTTTCAGGACCCCTCACTCTGAAACCGAAACCTCGCCCATCTTTGTCCAGACATGGCAACAACGCATGATGGGAGCTGCCACAGCCAGAAGTGACAGACAGTCCTGCAACCAAACCGTGACACAACTGTAGACATTATCATATAAATTCGGATCTTGGGGGTTGGACTTGCCCTCACAGGTCCGAGGCGGGACTGTGGTCCACCTCCACCGCTGTCCCCGCTGGTACTTGTAGTGCCCACCTCCTCGGCATGTTTCATGTTGTCATGCGTAAAAAACTACACTTCCCCAAAGCTGTCACGGAGCGCTTCCGCCTCCTATTGGCCGCCCGCTCCAGCCGCAGCCCCAGAGAATGAATGAAATTGAAATAGCTGCTACATTACATGTACAATACCGGGCTCTGCAGTGTTGCATTCTATCACACTATATCAAAATGGCCACAGCGGTGCAGAACCCCCTCAAATCGTAAGTACATCACATTTCCTCTGCGTCTGTGCTTCTTGTATTTGTGCATGCTGTCAACTGAACCCCCTCAGAATCACAGTTTATTCTCAGCGTGATTACCAACACATCTATACATGCAACGCATACAGCGGAGACGGACCTAATACCAGGGGATGCGGATCAGCCCGAAATAAAAGTTCTATTTCAAGCCGCCGGGGGATTCTGGGTTGCGGGCATTGAGTGGATTATTGTGCGCTCCGATGCTATTCATATTTCCCCGAGCCAACAGCAGCGTGTGTGCAGGGATATGGAGGAATGCTGGAGGCAGATTTGGGTGACCCGGTACGTCCCTTGCCAGCGTAGCGAGCCAAGACCACGGTCCAAGCCAGGTTGGAGTGGCAGGCAGGCAGGGGGCTTAGACCTGACTGTACCTGTGTGTGTGTGTGTGTGTGTGTGTGTGCATGTTTTGGACATGAGAGGGGCTTAAACAGGTAGGAAGAAGGATGCTCGCGTTATAGGCTGCAGTGTTACCTTTAAAATCCAGGCTGAGGTAAATATGCTGATGAACAGCTTCAACTCCGAGACTTGCGTAATTCTTCTGCGCCTATAATAAACCTGATCATAAACCCGTAGTAGGAATGTGGCTTTTGCGCCTATAACGTGCGTCTCGCTGGGTATTTATTTTCATCAGGGGCTCTATTCCCTGTTAAGTTTTTTTGCTGTGATGATCCCCTTTGTGCGTTTTTAAGGTGGTGGTGGTGGTGGGGGGTGGGGGGCGTCCTTTTTTTTTTTTCTGCGACTGGTTTCAGCGGAATGCAGACGCCTGGGCTCCCGGCCAAAAAGGTGGCTGCTGGTGCGCGTGTCAGTGGGTATTCACACAGGTCTGGTCGGCTGGGATCAACACAATAGCTCTAAAAAAAATCAACACACAACCGATGAGGAGTTTGAGCATCCCGAAGATTCCGCTTAGTCAGTTTGAAACAAAGAAAAGTCACAGAACCTGTGCACAAAGCAGGTGCGCACATCTGGTGCGGTGGCGGATTTACCTGAGCAGGGATGGTATGGGTTACAGACAGACTGTCTGTCTGTCCCTCCGTCTGTCTGTCTGTCTGTCTGTCTGCGAGATGCAGACACAGGCGACATTTCGTGCAGTTCCATGAACGGATGCCCTACGTGCCTGTTTTGAAGAGCACTTGGCAGGAGAGGGGAGAGTAATGACAGCTACTCACTGGGCAAACTGCTGATTTGATTGGCTGTGTGGCATTTTACTATTTTGACTCAACTCAGGTCGAAATCCCAATAAAATAGTGTGGGATTTTCCTCTCCATGGTCTTTATGACTCTTGAGACGTGACAAACAGACATATTGTTTGGTGATGGGACAGGAATGGGCAGATGGAGTGGATGGAGGCTGTACTGTTGCACCTTCCTCTCTCTCTCTCTCTCTCTCTCTCTCTCTCTCTCTTTGTGGTGCTCAGCCAAGCGGAGCCGAAGTGTGGCCTGATTGCTCCCACAGGCCCTCAGTGACACCATGTCAGGGGATTAAATTGACTGATTTGCATGGGATTTATACCAGGACACTTGGAGAGAAGACACCGTGTGGCAGGAAGAGAATGGGATAAGGGGAGGAAGTAGAAATGAACTCGCGTCCAGTTTTCAGTCGTTGGTCTTACATTGATTCTTAAGCCTTTACAAACTTAGACAAAAGAGAGAAGACGACACATAAGAAACAGCCACGCTGTCAGGCAGTTTTACTCCTGCAGGGATGCTGACACACTCCCTTCACTACAGCGTTTGACTGCATGTGCAGAGATGAAGCTGCTCAGAAACCAGCGCTGTCTTAAACATCTCACCCACTGCATAAACGCCATCATTACAGACCACAGGTTCAACAGCGTTCCAGTGACCACACTGCCATTGGCTTTTAAATAAGCCCTGCTAATGAGCATGGCTACAAACAAACTCACTATTAGCAGCTTACAAATAAGGGACCCATCCAGTAAAATGGCCAAACAACAAGCGAGATTGGGTTGAGTGTTGGCCCAGTAGGGCGTCTGGCTGTGCACCAGAGACAATGTCTCCAGTGTCCTTAAATGTCTCCAAACCTTGTTGAATATCTGCACTAAATTATAATTAGTTCAGTGGATGTAAATTATGTGGGAAGCATTTACAACTGTCCAGTGCCCAGCCAAGAGTTGCAGTGTGGTGGGCAGTTTTAGTGTGTGTGAAAGTACAGTGGTGGGTTCATTTGTGTGCAGAGGCAAATCAGCGGAGGAACAGGCAACGAGGCCCAATCTACTGGCCATGTTCTTTTGCATGTCTATCGCTCTGATGGAGTCGAGGCTCCTTTAATATTTAATTTTCTTCTCTTTTTTTCTTTACGTCCCTCTCCCCCTCTTATTTTCTCTCTGTCCTCCCATCACCCCTGCTGGTCCCTCTCCTACATTCCCCTCACTCCTCTTTCCGTTTCCATCTCTGTCTTGCTCTCTCTCCATTTTCCCCATTTTTTGGGGTTTTTGAGTCCTTCATGTCAACCCCCACCCTTCCACACTCCTTTACTTACTCTCACTGTAAAAGCTTATTCCTATCAGTTCATTGTAGATCTGGATTATTATAAATATTTATAGTCCACTGCTTATATCAAATCATACAATCTTTCTATTTGACAACACAGTTATTTTAGTTACAAAGGAGATGCTTAGAAAACAGAAACAAGGTATAATTAATCCAATTTTTAGTCCGACTCACATTATTCTCACAAATTTAAAGCCATGTAGTTGAATTAATCATAGTTGAATCATTTGAAGCAGAAGATATTTCTTCCTCGTGTTGGTGAGAGTGGAGAGGTAGATAATCTTGTGCTGTTGTGTTGGCAGCGGTTGTGGCAGGACCTATATAATATTATTCCTGCCCTGCCTGACTGAGCCAGGCTAAATGAGTTCCATGTAATAACGGGCTGTGTGTGCAAACAGCCCCGCGTGATGCTGCAAACCACAGCCCGAGCATCCATTTCTAGATCTTTCTTTCTCTTTCAGTCTCTCCTCCTCATTCCCTCACATCGCTCATTTGTCTGGTATCAGCCCTGTGGATGAGGACTTGGCAATCACACATCACACACACGGGGACATACACACAGTTGTGCTCTCTCATTCCCTTTCCAGCTCTCCAGTCTTTTTTTTTTTTGAATTCATGGGAGTAAACCTGAGGTCTGATGTTTTTCAGGGTATTTATTTCCTTTCATCGCCTCCTCATTTAGACTGTGTAGCTGTTTGACTTTGACTTTTTTATTATGATGGTATAGAGAGAGAGAGAGAGAGAGAGAGAGAGAGAGAGACATAGATAAGTATTTTTAGCACTATGACCTATTTCTACAGTGCTACCTAAATGACTGTCAGTCAGCAACACTGCTTTGGGACCTTGCATGATTTCCAGCCAGGAAATTTGAAGTTTGTAGTTCAAATGGAGAACTTGTAGTCCAAGTGCAAAGCAAAGAGAAGCAGAGTCTCCTCTCCTCAGCATTATTTCCCCTCTCATATTGTTCCCCATTTATATCATTGCCAGTGTCTGTGCGTGTCCAGTGGGTCCCTATCAGGAGTTGTCGAGGGTGGAGTCAACACAAACCAATGGCTGCTACCCTCTGCAGCACTTTAATAAGAATGCAGACGGGGGTTGGGGGGGGGGGACAACTAAGAAAACAGGCACTTCACGACACACACGCGCTCACACATGCACACCCAGATACAGAGGTAGAGAATCCATTGCCATAATAAGAGGCCAAGTGCAGTGGTGATAAATCTCACCTGAAGGAGCTGTTCTGAGGCAGATTGCCTTACCCTGATGTACTGCCCTCAATACACACTGCAGCTAGCTATGGGCTATATACACCCACACACTCAGAGTAGCATTAAATGCACACAAAAAATACAAAAACCCAGGATGTGCATGTAAACACAAAACACATCCAAACACACATGCAGGGGAAACATGCACAGAGAGGCCTATGATTCACAGATTTATAGTGCACTCCAAGATAACCACACCCAGTGGACAACTGGAGAGGTACACACAGGAAATGACATGCTACTCTTCATTAATATCACACATAGAGAGGATCTGCTGCATGGCTCTGCCTCCGTCTGCATCCCTCTCTCTGCTTTACCCTGTCTGTAGCTCACATCACTCACATGTTCAGAGAGACAAATTGTCAAATGCAAAAAAAAACGTGCACACAGACCCACAAGCACAGATGCAGTGCTGTGAGAGCGATTTGAGGACACTGACGTTTCCCAGCTGGTAGAGTAGCAGACGTCCACCCCTGCACAGACTGTGCCACACACAGTCCTGTCTGTCCATCTGTCTGTCTGTCACAGTCAAATAGGAGTGTGGGGCCTCTTTGTCTTTCTGACTGACTATTTTATATATATATATATATATATATATATATATATATATATATATGACTCTACTATATATATATATATATAGTAGAGTCAGACAGCCAGAATGGAGGAGATTGGAGAGAGAAGAAATTAAATTGAGGGGTGTGAGGATTGGGTGGGGGCAGGGGGGGTTGAAGGGGGATGAGAGGGGAGGAGGGGTGAATTGGTAAGGGTGATATTGCATAGTTTAATCTGTTGAGTTCAGGCTGGGTTGGGGGAGGGGAGGAATAGTACAGTAGTGGGCCGCTTGATATTAGTTCTCCACTGTGCACAGACAAAAGCTCTGCAGGGCAGTCAACACTGTGTGTGTGTGTGTTTCTGTGTGTGAATCACTGCACAGATGGACAATAGTGGATGAAGCAGGTGTGTGTGGTCCAGGTGTGCAGACTTAAAGATGTCGACACAAGTGTGGTTACAGGCTTGAAACTAAACCTCACCCCACACAACAAAACATGCACACGTACATTTACACCGTGCTACAGTCACAGCAGCTTTTTCTACCAAATCTAAAGCAAATGCAAAACATTCCCATAAAATCTACACTCAGCCCTCATGGTGTCATTTACAAGTGGGTTACTAGATGTCCTCCTTGTTTAATTACCTAATTTTACACAATTAGAAACCAGTGAAATCAAATCGGTGGCTGGCACCAACAACTTCTGTTATTGTGGACTAATTTTGATGATTCCCTCCTTTCTATTCAGCTTTTTCAATGATGCAATTTCACCTCTAGGGGGAGCCCTCTGTTTCATTATTAGGTGGAGAACCAGCTAATTGGTTTGGTTAATTACATCTCAGCTGCATTGTGTGTGTGTGTGTGTGTGTGTGTGTGTGTGTGTGTGTGTGCGTGTGCGTGTGTGTGTTAGCATAGTGTGGGTGCAACAGTGGACGGTGACTCAGTGTGTGCTGAAGTGGACAGCGTCTGCTGAATGGGACTGGAGGGATCACACTGAGTGTGGTGCAGTAGCTTGGCCGGGCTGGGCCTGGTGGGGTGGCTGTGCTTTTGTGGAAGTCTTTACGTCTGCTGCCTATCAGGAGAACCAGTGTGTTTGTTTGTGCGTATGCGTGTGTATGTGTCTGTGTACACACACCAGTTTCTTCAGTGTTTTCATGAAGGCCTCTCCCTCCCTGCTGTTTGCTTAGTGCAGACTGAGGCAGACAGCTCAGTGTGGGCTTAGAGATTACACACACAAACACATACACACACAGACTACAAGCTTCGGGCCTCTCATTCCTAGGTTTCATCTAACTGTGTTTGTATGTGTGTTTGTCTTCGGGGTCCATAATGTCTGTATGTGTGTATACATTAACCTCGTAGTGCACAGTACAGTGCAGATCCTTTTTGTTTCTTTACAGTATGTGGATGTAAAGGGGAATATGCAGTCGTGCATGTGCACGGGCGTGATTTGTGTGGTTATTGTGCAGGTTGCAGGCCTGTGTGATTGTCATTTCTGTCATGGCTGCATTGATATTTTTGGTAGACAGCTCTAGTTTGTTGGAGAGTTGGCTCAACGCCAGTTAATTACTAGTATTTTCTGCCCCGCTTGTGAGTCTGTGTGCATCCATTAGTGTAAACTATAGCTTGGAACAAGCCGGCAATAGAAATAAATGTTGAAAACATTATCAAAATGAAATTTTATGGAACTGTAAAATTCGTTTTCATGCTTAATGAGACATATATATACTCAGAGTGGGTGTTGGCGTGTGGTTTGTTGTTTTGGCGTTTAGGTTTCTCCGTGTCTCTCTCTCTGTGGACTGTTTTCAGCAACCTGCTTGGTTGGACCTCAGAGTTGTGCAGCTGTGAGAGTTTCCCCCTCGTCATGGAGAAAAATCCTTCATTTTCATACTTTGTTCTTCCCACACCCACACACACACACATAGATGTACATAGATATATGCACAAAGGGAGATGTAACATGGGTCTGTGAGTGTGTCTGTATGCACTGTAGGCACTATGTATAGAACGGGTGAATGTGGAGGTGTTTGAGACTGAAGAGGCGTGACTTGAAAAGCTTGATCTGTGTCAGATGTCAGATGAGAGGACTGATGACACTCTCATGTCCATTTGTTAACTGTTAAATACACAAAACATGCTTTATTATTACAATATAATGTGTTCATTTGTGACCTTCCGAGGTGCTCGTGGAGGTGTATTTGGACCGAGCTGGGCTTTCCATGTATGTATATGTATAGCTTCACATTTAGGTCCATCCATATTCACATCTCCTCATACAAATAATCCACAACAATACACAGACATTAAAGTGCAGCTTTAACGTGATGTTTTGGCGTGGCACATAGATACTGATGACCTGATGTCAGCCACCTGAGCAAAAAACGAACTGCGTATAACAAGCAGTCACTCTGTCACAAATGATTTTTCTGGAATTGTGTGTGTTCAGGTCCTGAGGGAGGACACAGTGTCCCCTGCTGCATTAACAATGGCTTTATTTCTCTGCTATTCAGGTCCACTGTGCTGCTTAGCGAGCCGGTCCGCATGATGAGATATAGCATTTGGGGGTGTGTTTGCTGATCAGGCACATTTCTGCTGTTGCCTTTCCTTCAATTGAAATTTTTGAGGCAAATCAAAAAGCTGCAGATTATTTACTAAAATGAAAGTTTTTCCGCTGATGCTGGAAGGGAAAGTTCCTGATCCAGAGAAACGTGTCCGCAGCTGTCTCCGTAATGACCTAGTACTCGGCTTTTCACAGGTCATCCTGCTCTGTTACTGCACATTTCATGAGTCTGTCTCCGGTTGTCCCCGCTCCCCTCCCCGTCTCCCTGCCTGTTCCTCTCTCTCCTCCCCACCTCTGCCTGTCTCATGCACTCGTCTCTGTTTCTTCAAGTCTGCTCCGAACTTTCCCTCTTTCTCTTTGTGTATCTGCTTCTCAGTCTCCACGTCGAGTGTCTCAGCTCCTTTCCTGTACAAGCCCCCACCAAAACAGACAGACACTCGTGCTGCACTGCTATCACAATATAATGAGATTGGGAGCATCCAAATTGAAAGAAGCCATTTTCTACAGCTGTCAACTTATTATCAAGTGTGTGTGTATATGTGTGTGTGTGTGTGTGTGTGTGGGGGCAAAGGCAGTGGAGGAGAAGATGATGACGGTGATGGAGGGATGGAAGGGAGCGGGGTTGGAGTAAGAGAAGTGATGAAGGAGGAGGATGAGGAGCTCAGGGGTGAGCTGTTTTGAATGTTTTCCATTTTCCCCACTCAGACGCTCTCTCTCTCTCTCTCTCTCTCTCTCTCTCTCTCTCTCTCTCTCTCTCTCTCTCTCTCTCATTCCTCTGGTATATCTCAGTTAGATCACCCCTCACATGGCCTTAGTGTTTATTTTCCAACCATTCACACGCAAACAATAGGTGTGTGTATATATGTATGTGTGTGTGTGTGTGTGTGTGTGTGTGTGTGTGTGCTGCAGAACTTGTTACCAAGGTTTTGAAGATGCCATTCACAAGCCCTCAAAAGACCCCCCCCATCCAGCTTTTAAAGACATCAAATCTTTTGATTTAGTGTCTTAAAGTGTCATAAAGTCAAATCCTTTCAAACCTCATTTTGTATTCATTCAAATCAAAGATAATTATATGCTGCGTATGTATCTTAACAGTCTCGTCGTGATGTGTTCTTGTGGCAGATTTAAATAATTGCCCCGGCCAGTGAGGCTTTAATTCTGCTGAGAGTCTTTTTCTTTTTCTCTTTTCATTAGCAGATGTCCCAAAAACTTTTTTTTTTTTTTTTTTACATATTTCATATAACTTTGGCAGAAGTTTAGGCTTCGAGCCAAGAAGGGACTGATAAGATTTGTAGTGCAGACAGCACTAATATGGGATATTTTTCCCTTTTTTAAATAAGGGCTTGGGCATTTTTTGCCTTCAAAACAGGATTTGTCTCCTCATGGATTAGTTTTGAATTTTATGTAAAACTCCTTTCCACAAGTTTCTTCCAATCTACATGTTGCATAATGGATGAGCCCTGAATTAGGGCACAGGTCATTCTTGGTCATTTTTCAGTGTTAAGACTCCATCAAAGATCGAGTGCAGTACTGCAGTACTGTTTCTTCTCGAGGCCTTCACCAGATGTAATGCACACCAGAGGAAACACATTAAGGTTATGAACTGTCGATGTGAAGAGTAATGTCACTTAGGTCAGAGTTGGTTGGGCCGCAGGGTTAAAAATGATGAATGTTTGGGTAGTTCTAAAGAAGCAAGGCAGACCTTTACACTTTTTGGATTGACGGCCACATTTGATTTTTAAAACTGAGCTTCAGCCAGACCATTATTAGATGAGGTGAAAAAATGAGCAGTTCACTGTTTGCTGACGACTCGACACTCTGCTCTTTTTGCCTATCAGTTAAAGAGGTCATGAGGTCAAGAGAAGATTGACTTGAGTTAGAAAAGGTCCCAAGTAGTTGTGACGCGCCACCTGTTGGTACCAATTATGTATCTCAGGAATAAAACTGTGAAATTAATACAACCAATTTAACTATATTACTGGATTGTTGCTAATGTAAACACGTAGCGGGACGGATTAAACAATGTGGCCCGCTATAGTTTTGCTCACCTCTGATAGAGGGTAACTCTCAGTTGTGGGTGATGTAGATAGCAAGTTTGATGGGAAAGAATATGTGGAGGAAGCTCTGGATCTGATGCTTTGTTTCACAAACTGTCAGCAGAACTTTTTCCACATCAGATCTGAGTGTTGCTGCAAAACGAATCAGTCAATGAATCAGTGGCTCTTTCAGAAGATGCAAAACCAAATCCAACAAGTGATGATTTTTTTCTACCGATGCTGTTGGCCCTGTCCTGTAGCCGTGTGCGTGCTAAGCGGCAGTTTTGTGCGTCCTGTATAGCAGAGTGACCTTGATGTCTGCTCTCAGCATGAAGACACTCGAGAGGAACGATTAACAGGAGAAAGACATAGAGGAGAGAGACAGAAGTGGGAAGAGGGATAACAATTCAAAAACGAAGTATGAAAGTTAAAGATGCCCCTGAAGGGACCTAATTCAGAGAGAAGTGAAGGGACGAGAGAGTGGAGGAAGGATGTAAACGAATGAGACGCTGAACAAACAGCGGGCGCGGTGTGGGAGTGACTCACCACACATCCAATGGAATTTATTTTCTTCTTCTCTTCCCTACAGGCAATCTGGAGGTGCAGTCATTAAGAACAGGTAAGAGGGAGGAAGAGAATTTGGGGGGGGGGGGGGGGGGCATCACACTGCATGTTAATCAAACTCACACTTAGACTGGTGAGAAAACATAGTGCACAGTGTTACTGTACTATGACTGTGTGTGTGTGTCACCTACATGCACTGTACAGGTGTGTGTGCGTTAAAACACAATGCGCCCATGCACATAAACACGCACACTTGTGCTGTGTTGTTTTCAACCCGATGCACTATTTTCTCTACTTCACCTTTGACCCCACACTACCTCTCTATTCCCCCGCCTCACGCTCCCCTCTTTCTCCCCCCTCAGCCTTGGTGAGGAGTTTTATAAGGAGGCTATTGAACACTGTCGCAGCTACAATGCCCGTCTGTGTGCTGAGCGCTCCATGCGTCTCCCTTTCCTGGACTCCCAGACCGGTGTGGCCCAGAGCAACTGTTACATCTGGATGGAGAAGAACCACCGTGGACCAGGTGTGTGTCCCTCTGTGTATAAGTCTTTTCATATTTGATACCTGGGCAGGATAAAGTGTCTGGCTAAAGCATGAGGACTCCTCCAGACCTTTCATCTTAGCTGGTGTGTGTGTTGTGTTCTCTCCAGTCGTTTGTCCAGTAACCTCCTTCTTTCTTCTGCTCTGCTTGTTTCTGTCTTTCTTTCCTTCCTCCCTCATTACATCCTCCTTTTTTCCAGGCACACCTCAACCTTTTTTTTTGTTTTACTTTCCCCAAAGGGTGTTTTCTCATCACTTTCGCTTTCTCTGTAACATCACTGTATTTTGGCAGTGAATCAGACACCCCTGTAGGCAATGGTACGCCGCTGGCACCAACTATTCCAGGGAGAAAGCTCTGTGTGTGTGTGTGTGTCTGTGTTCATGTGTGTGTGTGTGCATGCAATGATTGTTTAGGCTTTGTCTGGTGTCTGCCAGTGGAAGTCTTTTGTTCGTTAGTTGGCTGTTAGTTCTAACAATAAAGTGAAGCACCTTGACATATTTAGCACAAGGCGCAGTGATAATCTGTTACAAACGTTGAAGTCGTGTCATCATATGCGATGATGTGTATTTGTTTCTGATTTAGGTCACGCACCAGGACAGTTGTACACATACCCTGCTCGCTGCTGGCGCAAGAAGAGACGGCTAAACATCTTGGAGGACCCGCGGCTGGTACCCATCGAGTTCAAAATCGGTAAGGGCTAAATGAGCCGGGCCTGTTTCAGGGAGCAATTTACTGTTGAACCCTTTTATTCCCCATTATCTTATCACACACACTGCACATTGTCTATCAGCATACAGAACCACAACTGAAACTAAACTATGAACTATAATCTATCACTTCTGCCTCTGCACGCTGCACAAGTCCTCGCATCGTCATGAAGCAGCCCAGTTGTGTTTCCTCGGGGCAGTGATGAGTACACCCGAGATCTCTGCTGTCGTCTGATTGTAACGGTTTCATTCCTCAGACTATGAGGCTTCGCTAAAGAAGGAGGGGGGAATCCCAGATGGTCCTGTGCTGGAGTCACTGCTCGCCGGGGAAACCCTGGACAAGAAGGTAGAAACCAAGGAGGAAGAGCCAATGAGCGAGTGTCAGGTGAGCGTCATCCTTTCTCTCTCCTCGCTCATTTCCCACTTCAGTTTGCTGTTGTCAGCCTGTACACCTCTTTTTAATCTGTCTGTATTACCCTCTGTGTTTGTGTTCCTTTGTCTGCCTCTTCCTTTGTCTCTCTCGGATATGCTGTTTTGCGTGTGTGTGTGTGTATGTGTCAGTGTGTGTGTGATTGTACGGGTGCAGGTCTTGGTCTTTTGCAAGGAATCCACTTGGTTATTCCACAGAGCAGCCTTGTGAATAGGGGACATTTGAGTGAAGATGAGCCACTTCTCTGCTCTTTGTCGTCCTTTATCCAACATGCAGCACTCAGGAGCTCCTGAGCAGAAACGTATCGTCCGTCTGGCTGGGTATTTCATCAGCTAGAGGGCGCTTGCTCTTGAACTGGTGAACTCTTGAACTCGGACAGACAGCTAATCAATCAGCAGTAGAGTGAATGGCCCTCATAGCTCTATGAAAGCTGAAGGAGTGTTTAGGGCCTCTAATCCAGGTTTCAATGCTCCCTCAGGTCGGCTTTACTTCACCACCTTACTGTTATCTTTTTTACCACAATTATATTAAAGTCTTGTAACACAAGATCCCATACAAAATAAAAAACACACAACAAACCTCCTCACAGTCTCCAAAAGACATCAAGTTGAGTTTATTGTGATGAGTTAAAGCAGTTATATAAAGCTTTATATACCTTCCTCTATAACATGAACTTGATGAGAGAGGCTGTCGACTACAATCGACTTTTTTTGGGGGGCTTGAACCATTTAGTGATTTTTTTTTTTTGCTACATTTTAATTCTTTCCATTTTAACGTGCCACTTGAGAGTCCTGTGGCTTAACAGAAGTTGGACGCTGAATTGCATTCCGGGCCCCTGCAGTTGAGGAAGTCGTCAATTTAATAGTTTCGTTCAACAAAGTGGTGAGACGTTTGGCTATATTTAGTGCTAATGGCTCTGCTCTTACTGTAGTTTGCTGCAATACGATTAAGCAAACACCCTCAAAATCAGCGGGAAGACGCGCAATTTCACGACCACCTATTGGTGCATGTGGAGAGAGGCGAAATGAAGGCGATCCTGAGATGGCTTGTAAAAAAGAAAATGTCTCTCTCTCTCTCCTCCTGTGTCTCTCACACAGAAATTGCTTGTCGGGGATTTCCCTCACGAACTCGAGGTGGACGAGCTGGAGGAAGACATTCCCAAGAGGAAGAACCGTACCAAAGCAAGGGTAGGACAACAATCCTGTTTTACACTAAGTCTCTCTGTCAACAAGCTCAGGAAGAAATAGTCTGGCTGTTAGTGTAGCGGAGTGCAGCCAGGGGAGCTGGAAAGCATCCAGATTTAGCTCACAGTCACACTGAGGTGTGGGTGAGGTGAAGTCAGGTTTACTCAGTCACATAAGCAAAAATTGTAGAATTAGACAATATGTGAAAATGACAGTGTGTTAGATCGTCTGATGTATAATATCTGCACAGCCCTTTCATACATTCTCACAAAATGTGTATCCTGAAAACTTGAAAATAAAAGTATAATGAAATTATATTATATAAAATGATAAGATGAAAAATGTAATCACATCCACAAAAACAAGGTACAGAAAAGGTACACAAAAACAAATCGTGTGTATGACTCCTACATCAGAATAAATGAAGTCTGGCCTGAAATGTCATTAAAAAAGTAACAGTTTTGAGAAGAACAGACACAACCAGATCCAGAAACTGTGATTGTGCTCGTGCAGAGACGACCTTTTTTTTTGTTCTTTTAGCAACTTTGATTAAATCAGACACGTTTTCTCCTTCCATCCTATGGGAGGATAATCAAGTGCTAACAATGTATTCGGAGCAGAATCACACACATACACACAGACACATGCTCACACGCAGACACCAGGGTTGCTAATTGGAGCTGTTGCTCCCCTGCTTGGTGTCATCAGCCCCCTCCTGCTGGAAGTGCAGCTTTATCCTGAGAGCGGATGATTACAATGCAAACGTGCAGTCACACGAATGTGTATGTGTGGGTATGTAGACACTTAAACACGCAAATTGTGAGTGTGATGCACTCATGTTGTTGTGTGCATACAGCACGTGTGATACAGTTGGGGAAGTTTAAACTTTTCCTTTGTATCTCAGACAGATGTTTAATTATGCACGTGGATGTTTGAGTTTTTTTTTACAAGATGTGTGTGTGTGTGTGTGTGTGTGTGTGTGTGTGCGTGTGTGTGTGTGTGTGTTTGCTACAGGCCTACGGTGTTGGGGGTATGAGAAAGAGACAAGAGCTGCCTGCCATTGAAGACAGAGACAAGCCTTATGTCTGTGACAGTGAGTGCAGAATTATGTCTTTATTCCCATTACTCTTTATTTTTCTGTTCCTATAAAATATACTATGTACGTGTGTGTGTGTGTGCGTGTGTGTGTTGCAGTCTGTGGAAAGCGCTATAAGAACCGCCCAGGGCTGAGTTACCATTACACTCACACCCACCTGGCAGATGAGGAGGGTGAAGAAGACTCAGAGCGACACACACTACCCTTCCAGCGCAAGAACAACCACAAGCGTGAGTCTGCCCCCTGCATATTAAACACACTCACTCCGTTTTCTTGTCGTCCATCATTGTTTACCTCGTGTGGAGGGTTTTGCTTGGCTTGGACAGACTGATCCAATTCAGCACATTCAGCTCATTTAGACAAGCCCATACTGTATAGACACAGTACAGACCTGTATGTATGAAACTCATCCCACCTGGCTTCTGCACTCTCTCTCTTACCTGGACTAAACAAGATCCAGACATCACCTTTGGTGAACTAACATTTCAGTTAGAGATTTTATTTAATGCTGCTGATGTTACATAACAGTGGATCTGCTCACCTAAATAAAGACCAAGAAAACAGAAGTATGGAAAAATTTAAAAAGCGGTTGAGGTAGTTTGTTATTTTAGAATTAAATGCAGATTTGTATAGTTTTATAATGTTGTAATAATGTGTTTTGACATTGAACAGGGGAGTGGGAAATGGGAATCACAGCACTTTTATATGAGTGGGAACAGACATGGGGAACAGCTGGAAAAAAACACTGGACCTGCATTACATGCATCTGCTCAGGAAGTGAGTTTGTGGTTTTACTCTGATAGTTTCCTGTCAACAGCCACAATATGTTACTCCAAGTCTGTTGGTGGTTGTACATGACAATTTGCCTTGTTGCCCCAAGGCTAACTTTGCCCACGGGTAATTTTTTTTTTACCTTTCCCCCTCATTATTTATTGATATTTTTTTACAATACAACATTAAACCTTTCACTGTCTGAGCTGCTTTGGCCCACAGCTAACATTTCTGTCACAGCTCCTGTGTTAAAGGTTACTTAGAATTCAAAGTCAGATCACAACCATCAGTCGTCATCCATTTGTACACGGTTAACAGCTCCTGCTGAGACACATCTGCTCAGTGGGAGAACAGACAACTCCCCAATCAACACTCATCAGCAAAGTGGCCAAATCAGAGGGGAAACACCAGTCACACACTCTGGGAAATTTCACAAACCAAGCCATATTTGTACTTTCAATGTATTTTTTAATTTGCAGCATACTCTATGGTTGCAGCTATTAACATTTTAATGAGCATCCATTGAAGTGCTGCTGCAGAATATCATAAAGTAGGTATAATTAAGACCCTTGGTATTGCTCAGTAATGCATACAGCACTTCCCCTCAGACTGTGGAGGAATGTACATAGATGCAGAATGGCAGAGGAACAGCTGTTCCACCTCTACATCTGAGACTTTTACAATAAGTCTGTTTCCAGCCATGCTCTTGGCTTCATGAATCACAGTGTTGATCACTTAGGACCCTGACTTAGGACCCTATCTTAATGATTATTGAATGCATTGCCATTAATCAAACATTCATACGCAGACTCTTGTCTTGTTACAAACCCAAGGGATACAAGAAATTAAACATGCTTAATTTTACAATGTTAAATTATTGATTCACAGGATCATAGATGCTGCAGTAAATACTGTCCTAGGCTCCATACCATTCACTTCTGAAAGCCCCATCCTAATATTACTAGTTATTGTCAGGCTGGGACTCAATACAGGACTCAGATGCAGAGGTTTGGTTTTATACCGCAGGCTTTTATTAAATAAAGACAGCAGGAACGCCTCTTGGCAGAGTGAACAAAAAATAACAAAGCTACAAAAGTCTCCTAACGTGTATCCTTCCTGTGAAAGAGTTCACGGCTCTAAGAGGTAAATCTTTTAGAAGCAAAACACTCATACAGAAAATCACTTCTTTAACGGAGGACAAAACAGAACCAACTCTCTCCACAACTATAACTAAGAATCACTCCAAAAAGGGAGGACAAACAAAACGACTAAGCTGAAAACTAAACTAACAGACACTAATCTGAGCTGATGAAAAATTACAACAGAAAATCTCTAGACATGACAACAATGCACATAGTTCAAGTCAATTCTATGGCTGTGGACGAGGTAGGGCTGGAATGACGCACAGAAGCAAAGTGTGGAAGACAATGGCTGTGTCCGAAATCGCCCCCTAACCCCTACTCCCTACTCCCTATATAGAGAAATAAATGTAGTGGACTATATAGTGAGCTCAACAGAAAAATCTTTCGGACACTACTCTTGGCGCCAGTAATTACGTCATCGCTGTCGCTCAATTAAAACGTACCACATTATTGTCGTCTCACAAAATACTTGTTTGTTTACCACTGCATTTTTATTAAATTAGAGGCTTTTGATTACTTTCCTGTACTTTTTATTTTCGTATTTTGTTATATTTTATAATATTTATGTATATTTCCCTCCCGTCCGTCCGACATTTTCACTTCCGCGCAGCCCAGAGAATATCTGGCAATGCATGATGGGATATCTTGGTCCGGTTAGTGACCATCGGATGTTCACTACATTTCGCGGTGAATTGTGGGATACATTCTTCAGATTCTGTGCTTATATCATATATTCAGATAACTCTTCTTTTGCAGTGCAATCAGTGAGTCCCACACATAGCAAGGCCCGGGAGTAGGTACTGTATATGAACGTTGAAATTCACCCTGTGAGACTTTAATGCCAAACCTGCAATGGTCCTCATGTGCATTGATTCATGCTGTACAGTCAGTCGGCCTCTCAACTCAATCCATGTCACATTTCACAACTGGACTGGACTTGTATTTAATCAGCTGCAGGAAGTACATCAGAGCTGCAGGAAGTACATCAGAGTTGCTGAGTATTAGCAGACTCTCTGAAGCTGTTAAGGGGCCTAGAGCAAAACCTGGAGCAATTTAGATTTCTACCAGCATTTAAAGAGCAAGATTGTCCTAAGATGAGTTGTGCTGTTTAAAACACTGGATGGTCGTATATGCATAACAGCACTGTGGCTTGTTGGCATCCCAGCGCTGCAGTTATCACAGGCCTATAGAGGAGCTGCTAGTGGGCACCACACGAGAGAAATAACAGGAAATAGCAAGTGAAGCAACTATTTCGGTTTCTATAAACAGGTCATGTCGCAGACCTCAAACCTGCGCTCCAGTCTGCTGCAGCATCCACAATAACCAAACTGCTTATCCTCTTTTTTCTTTGTCCCTATTCTTTTTCGCCCCCCATGGCCAGTTTTCTGTCATAATGTGGTTTTATTCTTTCTGCATGCCTCCCCTTTTTTTGTGAGCTCCTCTTATAGTTTGCATTTATCCGGCGGTAGATTGTGTTTTGGTTCGTAATTGTCAATAAAATGACCATAGTTGTTCGCACTTATAAAAAGCAGGGGGGAAAAAAAGCTGTTCACGTCGGGAAAGGGAACGCAGACCATTTATCCATTTTCTTTGTTCCTCTCAGTCTTAAAACAAGCAATTTGCTCAGAATAGGACACAGATAAACACACAAAAACACAGATCCACACTGTTGGTGTATGCTGCTCCACAACAATGTCCATACTGAAACTATACCGCCTCTCAGTTAATTGCCAGTGTGCATTTTTAAATTGGCCTGTCTGACAGAACAGATCGGCCCAGGATGTGTATGTGTGTGTATGTGTGTGTATGTGTGTGTGTGTGTGTGGCCATGCTGCAGTCTCAGGTCTCTCCAATGGAGGAGTGCGAGGGAGAGAGAGAGAGACTGCATTTGAATCGTTTAATATCCCCCATCACTCCCTCCCTAACAGTCAGTAATCACACACACACACACATGCACGCGCGCACACACACACACACAGCCTCAGAAAATGCAATCTTCTCTGCTGAAATGAAAAAGGAAGCTTAGCCACTACGGTTGGTGTGTATGTATGTGTGTGTCCACACAAGTTCACATGCATTCGCAAGGCTCTGTGAGTGTGTACACACATGCGAGTGTGACTACATTAGGATGTGTGTTTTTGTGTGCGCGCGCGTGCATGTGTGCGCGTTGTAACTTTCCCCAATCTGCTGAGTGTCATGGAGACTCCACCAGCCTCCACCCATTGGTATATTGCCACATATGTAATGTTATTAATATGGCTCTCCAAAATGAGAGCAGCCCTGCATGCATAATTCATGGCTATATTCTTTCTCCAAACGCTGTCTAGACACTGTGGTATGCATTCAGCATCCACAGCACAAACGCAAGCTCAAACTTAACACAAAAACTAGAAAACTCTTTCTTTTCTGAACCTCATCCAACTCAATTCTCACTCCCTGTTTTTCCATCAGTGTGATAAATGGCAGATTATTCCACCAGGAGATGAGATTTTCCTTCCCTCTCGTTCTCTTCGTCCATCTTTCTCCTCTGCTCTTGCTCTGCATCCTCACTTAACCCTCCTCTCCCCTCCTGCTCGGTCTCCCCTCTTCCATTCTCCATCTTCTTTCGCTCCATCCATCATCCAGCATTTGTTTATTTATTTATTTCATTGTTTTGTGTCTCCCCTTGAGCGCCATCGCCAAAATCAGCCATCACTACTAAACCTCCCCATATATCTGGATCCCGGCTGATATACTGTTTACTCGAAAATGATCAGCGCCATTAAAATTCATGACTCACACACACACACACACACACACACACACACACACACACACACACACACACACACACACACTCACTGTGTGTCACTGAGTCATGTGTGTGTGCTATATGGGCAATCATGCCCAACTTTAAGTGTGTGTGTGTGTGTGTGTGTGTGTGTGTGTGTGTGTGTGTGTGACATGTAGTTGAGCCCTTTGAAGGTCAGCGTCCCTCTGTTCCTATTCTCCATTGTTGCTTGTTGTGCTTTCTCCCTCTCCAGTTTGTGCCTCGTGTCTCAAAATGGCCTCCCGTCCTCCGTCTGCTGTCTGTAAACAGCGGCGTGAGGACAAACTCAGATCATTCAGCATGGATATAAACCAACGCTGACCAATTCAAAATGGCCACCCCCACTCTTTGTCCCTTTGTCTCGCCATATGTGCCCCACTGCCTCTGTTTACATCTGTTTGTCTTCCTCATATCAATGAATGTTGTGCATATAAACAATCCAGCTCATTTGTTTATTGCTCTGTTTATTACATCAGTCATTCAGTCTCTGTCTCTTTCAGTCCATTGACCCTTGTAAGCTAAAGTCTTTACATTAAATGCTACACAAACACAGTTATTTGATCAGTAGCATCAACGTGCCAGTCGATTCCAGAGTGTTTGGTTATTTGCACTCGATGTAAAAGTCAAGCACAGGTCTGAAGTGTGAAGAATGACAACACTTGTCCTATAATGACATATTTCTTCATGTCAAGACAGAATCTATGGAAATAAAGAGCTCTCGATTTTTTTACAGTGCTGGATGTGTTCTGAACTTTCACGCACATCGCCGTTCCTCCTCAGCTTTTGATTGGTTGACTCTTGCTGCTGCTGCTGCTGCACGGCACAGGAAAGGAAGGGAGAAACGGCTGTTGCCTAGCAATCTGGTTGCCATAGATACCGCCAGGGCTCCCTCCTAAAGAGTACACTGTTATGTACATTGAAAAGAGAGAGAGAGAGAGGGAGGAGAGGTATGGAGGGAACGGACACGGGGATGGACGGAGGGAAGGAGGGGTGGAGGAGTGAGGAAGAGTGAAGAACAATGGAAGAAGTTGAGGTAGAGAAGCAGTGGCGGGAGCACAAAGGAGTTCATTAAAAATAACATAAAGAATAGGGAGAGAGAGAGAAAACAGACAAAGAGAGAGGCAGAGCGAGAAGCAGAGAGTTGTACAGACTGAGAGAGAAAAAAAAAAAACCTGTTCATGATTCATCATATAGATTCCCCCAGACAGCTGGAATGGTGAAGGCAGGGTGATATTGGAGTCTGCTTCATTTGTTATTCTGTCTTAAGATGTGGTACTGTGGCTCGCCGGCTGGTTGTGTTGTGGTTGCTCGGCTGTGTTGGCCATGTTTGGATAAGCCTCTGCACCACCACAGCCGACCCCCCTCCCCCCTCCCCCCTCCACCACCACCACCAATACCATCTGAGCACCCCAGCCCCAAGTCCATCCTCACCCTCTATCCATCTCCCGCAGTCGATTTTTCATTCTGTGTCTGAAATGTTTTCATAAAACACAGCAAGAACAAGAGGAACATCAACTTCATAAACGCCACATTCATCAATGATTTCTACTGTAAAATAAATGTCCAGGCGTCAGCGGACAAAGTGGCACAGTGGATTAGCTTTAGCACATTCCAGTCTTAACTCTGTCAAATCACTGCGCTCTGTTCCTGCTGAACTTCCTCCTGCACACAAGTGAGTGACTCTGGCTCGTTGGAAATAAAATACTAATTGGTAGTTTGCGCAAACAGCTTCCATGACTGAACACACAAAGAAAGCGGCACCACCTCCTGAAACCCAAACTCCGTGTGGGTTTCAAGTCTCAGTGCAAACATACCACAAAACACTGAAAGCTAAATCTCCACTACTCCTCTTTCTGTACTCCTCCTCTTCTTTAATTTATTTCTTTTTCTTATTCTCCCTGTCCTGACTGGTCGTTTGACATTTCTACATAACAGTTCAGCACCGACACACACACTATAGTGGACCATGCCCCCCCTCCCCCCTCCACCACCACCACCAATACCATCTGAGCACCCCAGCCCCAAGTCCATCCTCACCCTCTATCCATCTCCCGCAGTCGATTTTTCATTCTGTGTCTGAAATGTTTTCATAAAACACAGCAAGAACAAGAGGAACAACAACTTCATAAACGCCACATTCATCAATGATTACTACTGTAAAATAAATGTCCAGGCGTCAGCGGACAAAGTGGCACAGTGGATTAGCTTTAGCACATTCCAGTCTTAACTCTGTCAAACCACTGCGCTCTGTTCCTGCTGAACTTCCTCCTGCACACAAGTGAGTGAGTCTGGCTCGTTGGAAATAAAATACTAATTGGTAGTTTGCGCAAACAGCTTCCATGACTGAACACACAAAGAAAGCGGCAACACCTCCTGAAACCCAAACTCTGTGTGGGTTTCAAGTCTCAGTACAAACACACCACAAAACACTGAAAGCTAAATCTCCACTACTCCTCTTTCTGTACTCCTCCTCTTCTTTAATTTATTTCTTTTTCTTATTCTCCCTGTCCTGACTGGTCGTTTGACATTTCTACATAACAGTTCAGCACCGACACACACACTATAGTGGACCATGTGCATTTGGGCACATTTCAAGCGGGATTTCACAGCCACATTCCCAGCCAGCTCTCTCCCTGGAACCAAATAGGATTAATAATTTGCATTTTAACTCTTCATCGACAGGGACACTAGCCTGGCTAAGTGGCTCTTTTGTGTGCACATGCGCACATAGCATTCAGAGACATAGGCATAGGGTGTGTGTCTTTACATGCATGATTTATGGACTGTTTGTGTGTCTGTGCGCGTCTATCTGCGATTTGTTTTTCATGTGTGCATAATAGCTAAATGAGCATATACTGTATCTGCAGGCTGCAGAGCCTGGAGGATTTAGTGTGTCTGTGTGTGTGTGTGTGTGTGTGTGCATGTTTGTGGGTCAGTGTGATTACATAGAAACCATATATCAAGTTTTATTATGCACCAGTCGTGCCTCTGTCCTCTCTCCTTTGCAATGTCATCTCTGCACACAAGCTCACATTGGCACGTGTTCACAGAAATGCATGCATGCATCTAGACCCACAATGCACTTGCAGTTATGCAACCTGCTGAGTGGACATGAGTCAAAGTAGTACTTGTGTGCATATATAAGGTTGAAGGGTGGGGTAGGTTTTGTGGCTGCATGGATGTAAAAGCAGCAGAGGAACAGTGCATGGGACGAGTGCAGGCACTGGTATGACAACAGATGGATTGTAGGAATGAGCTCCAATTTCCTCTTTTGAGGGTGAAGGGGGAAAAAAATAGATTGAGAAATGAAATAAGGAAAGGGAATAAAAAAAAACGACACAATGAAGCACAGAGAAGAGATCGAATCAGAGGCAGCGAGAGCAGCGGCAATAATGAGAATGCATGAAAGTGCAAAGAGGAAGAGGAAGGGAGAAAGAGCGAGGGGAGGAAGGCAGGAAGAGAGAGAGGAGCGATGGCAGTGACTTTTCATCTGTGACTGACGGTTTCCATGTGACTGCATCTCTGCCTGCCTGTCTGCATAGAAAACAGACCTGAAGATGTCTCCTTGAGAATTTGGGATTTGTGGCCATGTAAATGTCCGTGTCTGTAAAGTCTGTGCCTTATGTTTGTTTCCCCTTAGCCTATATTTGTCACTATAATTAAGAGTGTGTGTGTGTGTGTGTGTGTGTGTGTGTGTGTAGGCTGACAAAGGTTACAGGGAATTTCATTCATCACATTAAATGAGAGCAAGTGGGGGATGGGACTGAGACTGGACAGCAAAAGTTATTATGCAAAGGCTTTGTAGTAAATCTTGTGTGTGTGTGTGTATGTGTGTGTGTGTGCGCACGCGCAGACTCCTCTGAATGTGTATGGTTTTGGGTGTGTTTCTTCTGGGAGTGTGTACCCTTATTGTATTTGTGTGTAGGTGTGTGTATTCTGTCACTGTATATTGTGTGTGTGTGTGTGTGTGTGTGTAGTGCTCCTGAGAGGCTCTCCTCATTAAGCAGCGAGGCGACAGGAGTGCAGAGTGTGTGTTTTCACACACCGCTGCTCCGCCACAACGAGAGTCACTTTTTCCTTTTTTTTTTTTGCCTTGCTCCCTTCTCTCTCCTTTGTGCCTCCACATCTTCCTCCTCCTCTTCTCTCGCTCTTCCTCCTTTTTCTTTCCCCACTTGCCGAATGTGTTCCAGAAATCCTTCCCTGCCTCCTCCTGTTTTTTTCCCCACCTTTGTTTCTCCTCGTCTTCACATCCTTCCATCCACACCTGCAGAGTGGAATGGGAAAACGTGCCAAACAGACACACACTGAATGTGAAAACCTTCACACTCAGCCATTGCTTGTTGACACCCATATGAACGACACGTTGATTAAGCAACTTCTGTATTTTGAAGTGGTGTTGGTATCTATGGCAGCTGTTTTGGTTCAAGGCGGAGCTTGTCTTTGCTTAAACGGATATAGTGGCAGTTAAAACAGATGTGATGTTAATTTGAGTTATTGTCATGGAAACGTTAACTAAACAACAAATCAGAGACAGAAAAATATAATGGGAAAATGCAAGCGAGTCATGTCAACAGGTAGGCACGTTTGTTTGTGTGTGCGTGTGTGTGTGCGTGTGTGTGTGTGTGTGTGTGTGTGTGTCTGGAGTCAGTGGTAAATCTGTCAGTGGACAGAAGTGCTAAGTTGATGAGGCCTTCATTGTGGCCAGCCAGAGGATGAGATTATCGACCAGCCAGCGTCAGGCTGTGGTTTGGTTTCAGGTCAGAGTCTGAGGAGGAGACGAATTAGAGACGGGAAAAGGTGGGAGGAAGAGCAGAGGTTGAGAGGAAGGAAATGAAGGACATCCTCAGTCACCCTGTTCTTGATCAGTTTTGTTGTTGTTGTTGTCACAGAATGCAAAACATGCTCTTATCCAGGTCCCCATTAGTTACAGAAAATAAACACAATTTTATATGCATTGATAGATTTCCAAATCTGACATAGTCCATACAGACAACTGAGGACTCTCTGCATACTTATGTTTTTCGTTTTTCAGACAAAGCTGTGGGGTCACATTCATGTGTTTAAAACATTACTCTACTTTTCGAAACGCACACAGTTTAAAGCCTGTTGAGTTTTCAGGCTCGTCCTCAAAGCTTTTAAAAAGTTCATCTTTGGACACAAAGGCAACAGTCATGTAACAGTGATAAAGTAAAAAAAAATTTCATTCCTCTCCTCTGCCACAAATCATCTCATATGAAGCTCAAACAATTCATCTCTGTGCCCCTTTATCAAACCACACAATGCATTAATGGAAATAAAGCTAGAGTCCTTAAAATAAATGTTAAATACACAACCATTTTATGCAGAGAGCAGGAGCAGGACAAGAGGTGGGTCAGAGAGCGAAATAATGCAAAAGTAAGGAAGGGGCAACATGGAGGCGAGAAAATGAGATGGGGGGGGGGGGTAAAATAAAGAGGGGGGGGGGGAGGGGGGGGGAGGGGTGGGTGTGGGGGGAGGGAGGGGGAGCGTGAGGAGCATTTGAGGATTCATCTCTTGCTGGATAATTCCCAGGAGGATCTCTCTCCAACACTTGAAAGCTGTGAAGTGTGCGGCTCTGCTCACACTCCTCCTGGTAATTGGAAGAGGAGAGCAGAGAAAGGAGGGCGGGGATGGGGGTGGGTGGGGGGAGGAGGGTCAGGTAAAGGGGGGAGATGCGGAGGTTAAAAACAAGAGTCGGAGGGGAGGAGGGTGGCTGGAGCGGGTGAAGATGAAACGGAGGGGGACAGAAGGAGCGGGAAAGGTAACGAGGGAGTTGGCGAGAAGGGAAGCAGAAAAAAGCCACCTGACTTGTGCCATCTTTCTTTGTTCAATCTCTCGCCTCCTCCCCCCCCACCTGGCATATATCTCTTTTATTTTTGCTCATTAGCTCGCTGCTCTTTCTTCTCTCTCTCTCTCCATCACTGTGCCCGTGCCTCCCTCCCTCCCTGAGCTGGTGCTGGCGTGGCACTGGCTGCAGGCGGCTTCTGAAACATGGCCACGGGCGTTTAATCATTGATGGCATTTTTTTCCCCCTCCACACAGGCAGGCCAGCGGGCAGCCCCGACTCACTCACATGCATCAGGACCTGCTGATTCACTCTCTGGGGCCTCACACACACACACATACACACACACACACACACACACACACACACACACACACACACACACAGTACAACAGCCAGAGATGCACATATATGACTGTAGCACACAGACAGATAGAAAAAAGAAATGCAGCCTGAATGCATTTAATTTGTGTGTGTGTGGGCGTGCATGTGTATGTGTGTGTTTATTCCACCAGGGATTGTGAGGTCCAATCAGCAGCAGTGAGCCCAAAGAAAAACAGCGAAGATAAAAGCCTATTGGTTTGACCAGAACAAGACGGCAACAACATGTGGGCTTTGTCTCCAGGCCTTCTCGACATACACAGTCTTACAGTAAACATCTGGCTGTGTTTGTCTCTTACAGAGTAAATACAGTATTATATAGCTACTGTCCGCTCACAACAAACAATCAGCATCATTCTATTTGACTCCCGGGTCATAGAGACGTATAGCGTCAACATTGTGCATAGTGGTTCAGTGTCCTGCTCTTTACCACGTGGGAGAGGTAACATCTGTTTGATGAAGAGCTATATGATGTAGAATGGTAATGTAATCAGTCAGATGTCCACCTCCCTGGTGACTAAACACCTGATGTTGTTCCTGTTAGTCTCCACTACACTTTTGTATTTAGCACTAATTAGTGACTCGTTTGGTTTTTCATCATCATTTCATCACTCGACATTTTGGTTTGTCATCATTTTGTCTCATAGACGTCCTTGGTGTTCAGGTGGTGGAGCCATGAGAGCAGTGCTGCTAGGCAACAGCAACATGGAGGTTAATAATAAAGTTGGTGTTAGTGAGGCTAATAGTTTAACAAGTTGGCAGTCAGTCGGTGTAATGCTGTCAATGCAGAGGCATAATGAGACGGGGAATAGATTACATACATAGATAGAGTACAGTTACCAGGAAAAAGTAAAGATGACTAAAATTATAGTTTAATTTTTTTTTTACTGTGATGTATCCACCCTGTAGTTCATGGCTGCACCACCGTGTGAATGTGCACAGCCCTAAAGTCTTATACAGCTATATTCACTCAGTATAAGTGACAACCTCAGCGTAATACTGTTGCATTGTGCAGCTGCCCCCCCCCCCACACACACACACACTCTCTGTCTCACATCCTGATCAGAGTGTATATATTTTTACTGTTTTATTTCTCACAGGATTAATTCAGACCCTGTGGAGTAGAAACCCAATCTCTCTCTCTCTCTCTCTCTCTCTCTCTCTCCCTCACTTCCCCATAGATACTCCACCCTGAAACGGATATATTAATGACCTCTCTCAAATGACCACACACACACACACACACACACTGTCTGCTTGCTGTCTTTCTGCAGGATGTTTTTTTCTATGCATGTCAAATATGCGTGTACCTGTGTAAACTGCCTGTCTGTTGCTCCTGCCCGGTGAGTCACCATGAAGTAACGGCCCAGGGCATTTAATCTTATGAGAAGAACGCACACATACACACACACACGAGTCTGCAGTGGTTCTGTGATTGCTGCCATTAAAGAGATTATGCAATCAGGAACAGTAAGACAGGCAGACAGACCAACAGACAGAGAGACTTAATGAGTGATAGTGGGATAGATGTGGAACACACACACACACTGTCTCTCTCTCTGCCTCACACACAGACACACACATACACATTTGCACACGCACACAAGCACTCAGGCAGGCACAGGGACTTCTCTCTTGTTAATAATTATTATGAAACGGCTTCACATGGAGCGCCTGCCTCTGCACGCTCAGCAGGGCAGCATGTCTGTCCCTGCAGCGTCCCGACACACTCTCTCTCCCTCTCACACACATGCACACATGCACGCACGTGCACGTATTCACAATTACATGTTTCCCCTGTCATTCTTCAGCTCCTATCCTCTTCCTCTGGTTCCTCAGTACCTTCAGATGTGGTCCCAGTGGACATCCTTCTTTGTCCCGCCTCACTCCCTCCCTCCTCTGCTTCCTGGTTTAGTTTGATGAATCCATGTTTGTTTTTCCACAGCAAACTGATGGAGAACGGGAAAGACTTATTGAGTGTTGTGCCCAGTTGGGTTGGTGTGCTTAGTCATAGATCTACTTCCTACTTGTTTTGTTTTATGTCTTAACATTTTACCCTAAATTACACGTTCTAATCTGTTTATTGGTACAGTTCCTCTAATGACGTATGAGTTTATACTTCTGAAGGCCAAGGAGAGATCAAGCTGTTGTCTTTGTCCTCTTACAGCCAAGAAAGCGGCGGACGGCTCGGTGATCGCCAACGGCTACTGCGATTTCTGCCTCGGAGGTTCAAAGAAGACCGGCTGTCCTGAAGACCTTATCTCCTGTGCGGACTGTGGACGCTCAGGTAGGGCTCCGCTGAAGGGGATAATTGACAGGAGGAAGGCAGTCCTCTGCTGATGCACATGCATTTCCCAATGCTTCCTTAATGAGGACTAGATTCTGTATCCAGTACACAAGTTTTGCTTCTTGTCATGTGTAAAACAGATGGACCATACCAGGGTTTTTACGTTTCAGCCCATCTACTACAAAAAACTTGTTCAGCATGAATGTACAATTGCTTTTTTTTTGAAAACCAAGGTCTGATCCAAGATACTGGTACTGAAGGACAAACAGATACAACTGAAGCATTCGATTAATTGAAGCGTCTCCATATAAATTAATTGAAACTACCTAAACGTATACCGCACTTACAGGTCATAAGGTATTTTACTGACCAGGAGGTCTGACTGAAGTTTCAAGTGGTTAAAATGTGTATTTCTTTGGTTCTTAAAAGCCATTGGAAAGGGAATGAAATGCATGTCTGCTTTCATTTGTGTAAGTGATGTTGTGTAGGTAAATGCAGATTCATTTACAAACTCTTCTGCGTTATCATTCAGCGATAACAGGATGTGAGGTTTTGCCTTTTCGTAACTTCTTCTTCTGTATGGAAAGACGTAGAAAGCAACACAAATTAAAGCGTCTAAAGAGTAAGACGTGCGTCAGGGAATCGTGGTTTATAATTCTACAACTGTAATCTTTAAATCAAAAGTGGTCATGTCCATTGATCACAATCTTCCAGCATTTTTTGGCATTAAAATATTCACGGTTCCAGTCAAATCTTGGTGTGATCTTACCTGGCAAAACACAAACATGTTTAAACTCTTGTTGCATCCATTTCCTCTTTTTCATTCTATAAGCCACTGTGTGTTTAAGAGAGACTCCCATGTATTTCTAGGATCATCAGTTCAAGAGAGAATGATTCTTCTCAGTATGTACTTTGATTGTAAAGAAAATTTTATTGGAGTTGAGTTTAAGTGTGATTTTTATGTGGTTGTACTTTATTTTTTGTTCATTGTGGTTACATGTATACATGCAGTGACTGCAGTGTATATAATGTACAGTATTTTTTGCATGTACTGTATATATTTTCCTGCACGTGTTTCTTTTCATGTCACAAATAAAAAGGACGAAACAAAAAAATCATGTATGTCAATTGTAGTGAATGGGCTCAACTATGCAAAGCATTGGTATGGTCCTCTCCTTTACAAAGAAGACAAATGAAGGTCAGGGAATGGGGATGACATAAGATTTCAGCTGACATATCATGTAACAGCAAGTCCCAGGAAGAAGTGAAACTAAAATACATTGATTAATGTTTCTAAAATGGACTGCAATAACACTGTCATGTTGAAATTTGTCACCACTTTTATCGAAATGTTGCTATTTTATTCCAAAAATCAAATCAAAAGCAAACATGTGATAACATATTCTCAGACGTTGCTACTGATGTATGTTTAGGCCTAATGTGGTCTCTGTGGTCATTTCATATAGCCATTTCAAATAATGTAATATTTACATCTGCAAAACACCACTGTTAAAAGCCCCCTTCAAAGTTAAATAAATACTACAAATAAAGGCAACAAAATGATCAACAGATAGAAACGGTGCACAATAAATGACTGTCCTCAAAATATGACAAAGTGGACTGTTTGTATGTGTGCTTGTGTGTGTGTGTGTGTGTGTGTGTGCGCGTGTGTGTGTGCACCCAGGCCACCCATCCTGTCTGCAGTTCACAGTGAACATGACGGCTGCGGTGAGGACTTATCGTTGGCAGTGCATCGAGTGCAAGTCCTGCAGCCTGTGTGGCACATCTGAGAACGATGTAGGATCTTACTTCATATTACATGTTCACACACGTGGCTGCACACACACACACACACACACACACACACACTAACAGACAAACATAACACACTGTACATATACTCTGACAGAACATCATTTCTTGTGTAACTGTCTTGTGCATAGCAGCCTTGTTGAGCATGTTTTTAGTATTTTAATATGAGTGGTTTAGAGAATGCACAGTGATTCAGGAACTAGTTTCTATTCAGAGGACGTAAGCGTGGGTCCCTGGCTGAAGCACCATGCCTATTCACTGGGCTATACTGTTGCCCAGTTAGTCTCTATAGACAACAAGAGCTTTAAAAACTTTGAAAGTACCTCAACCTTAGATAAGTTGAGTTATTTATTAAGTTCTCATCAGAAACGCAAAATTGAAAATCAAAGTGAAGGTTTGGTTTGTCTTAAAAGGGGACACTGTTGAGTCACTACAGTTGTATACGTTGAAGTTGTATATTCATCAAATCAATGCTGCTCGTCTGTGTCATCTTCACCTGAATATTCTCTTCCAGGACCAACTGCTGTTTTGTGATGATTGTGACAGAGGCTACCACATGTACTGTCTGAGCCCCCCCATGTCTGAACCACCAGAGGGTACGTAACACTGAGCAGAACATAAGCGTTCTCATGAGGTGTGTGGTCAGATCTGCGGAGCAGGTACATCTGCACCAAAACAAACGCTCTTTCTGCCTACTACACATAAGATGGCTGCCTTAGAGTGTTGGTGATGGTGTTGCCATGGAAATTTGCAGTCAAAAAGATGATCTGTTTCTATGGCGAGAGTGTCACTTGGCTGAACATACAGCAGCAGTGCCACTTGTGTTTAACACTCACTAACGGTGTCATGCTCTGCCCACATGTGCAACACTTCGGATTTTCAAGGAACGTGTTTGAAGTTCTGTTATTTCAGGTTTACACTGTGGCAATGAACAGTGTAACACCTCCAGGTAATACAGCAGTATTGCAATACTGCACATTTAACAGTATGATACATTACAGGCACAAAACATAACATTCATAATCCACTGCCTTTCAGCAGATGAATGTTTGATTTTAACATCTGCCTTAAGTAGATGTTTAATGAATGTTACAAATCCATACCATGTTGTCAAATCCCCTGCATCTACAAACCACAGGCGCAGCATGTGATGCTTCACCACAGGGCTTTCATTTACAGTGTTATTTAATGCGCCGTCTGAAATGAGGGATTAATCCACACGGCTTTACAATAGCAGTGATTGAACTTCCGATCTGTGGCGTGCTCTGTGGATTTACGTGTGTGTGTGTGTGTGTGTGTGTGTGTGTGTGTGTGTGTGTGTGTGTGTGTGTGTGTGTGGTGGGTGCAGGGAGCTGGAGCTGTCATCTGTGTCTGAGACAACTGAAGGAGAAGGCCTCAGCCTACATCACCCTCACTTAATCTGCGAAGCGGCGCCTCGTCCACCAGGCCCTGCGTCCTCTCCCAAAACACATCTCCATCACTCCCTCTCTGTGCCTCAGCTGCCTCCCTCCTCTCCCGATCTACTCGCCGCCACGTCCTCTACAGTCTGTCCCCGTGACCTTTGACACAACCGAGCACACGCCGCCCACAGCACCATCCCCAACCAAGAACAAATTTTCCAGTGGCGAGTCAACATTTGTCCTTTTGTGTCATCAACACACTGTTTCAACAGAGGAATTCATCAGCTGGCAATAAGTTTGCTGGTGAGACACACTCTTGCCTGCCAAGGGCTCTTCAGAGGCATACCACTCCACAGGAACCCTCTTAAGGGCCCTTGGAAGAGCCCTAATGATCTTCAGCTGAAAGTCAGTGGAGAGAGTGAGGATTCATTAGATGGGTGGCTGCAAGGCCGAGGACAGGGCTTGGAAGAGCCTGGATAACCACGGAACAGTATGGTAGACAACTGTGAAATATACAGTACAATGAACCAAGATTCCATAAACCCCCTCTGTCCTTTACAGTGTGTGGCAGAGCTGAGCTGCTGAACGCTTCTCAGATGTTTGTGTGCAGGGTGCACTGGTCGGTGCAGTGTCACAGGGGGCGGGAAGTGTACAGGATTAAGATTGATTCTCTATTTTCACACGCTCCAAAAACCTGGACAAGACCTCCGACCACCGTCTCTGACCTCACCTCGTCCTGTCTCTTTGCATGAGCCATCCACAACTTACAGAGGCATTTTGAGACTGATGCTGACGATGTGAAATGTTTGGATTTTATTCTTGGGCAAGAGGAGGCATGGACTTTTCTCAAATCAGCTGTCTCTGGTCCAACAACGTACTTAAAGGTGACAATTAAGGCTTAGCATCTGTCTTAGATTTCACCTGACCTCTCTTCACCCTTCCCTTCAACGAAACACTGACTGTGAAGCCAATGCAAGACTCAAACTCTCCTGGTGCTTGGTGTGTGTTATCTGTGTGTTAAGAATGTAGGGTTGATGTGTGGTCAATGCAGATCTTTGTCTGGCCCATGCCAAGGCCTAAAACTCCTTTTTTATTATTAGTTTTTTTTTATTCTTTGTCCGTTTTCATTTGCATGATGTTATCTCGATTGTTTCTTTTAAAAAAAGAGAAAAAGAAAAGAAAAAAGACTTTGAAATTGAAAGCACACTTAATTCGCAATAATGTGTTTGTGATAGTCTATGTGTTGGCCAAATTGGGTGTGTTTTAAACATTGTGTGTGCCTGCGTGTTTGTTCATGTGAGTTTCTCTGAGCTCTGCAGTGACTGTGGCCAGCTCCGTGCTAGGTGGTTAACTGTGAGAGGATTTGGATCAGCGGGGAGGTAACGTGAATGTAAGCATTTTTCCATTCAGGCACTCTGACTGAGGTGGTCCAAAGGCAATGTTCTGCAAGACACAAGTCCCACGTCTTCTCAGTATAGTCCGAAATCAAGTCGAGTTACTACTAAAGGAATATTCAGACACATCTGACACACTGCACAAACCAAAGAGTCAAAAAGACAAGTTGTGGGTTATGTGCCATTTCTTGGGATTGATTGAGAAAGGTACAGAGCTCAGCCAAGATTCTGTCAGGCACATATCGGCCTCTGTGAAACCATAACTTGTTACTTTTACCCTTTGTACAGATATAATAAGTGAGACCATGTGATGATTAGCGAGCATTACAGGTGCTGGTAGGGGGTTTTCAAACCTTTGGATCCTATGCTACGTTCACTGTCCATCGAACTGCTGCCGATCTAAAACACCTTGATCCTCCAAAGACAGGATATCCTCAACAATATTCAATTGAATACAGGGGGTCCTCGAGTTACGATGGTCGCGAGATACAACGTTTTCGTGGTTACGACACATCTCCCGTGAACTTCCTTGTTTTCGGTTTGCCCCGTAAATACGTACAGACTTCTCACGGGAACTAGTTGGTACCGGCTCTCCAGCACCTCCACAGCTAGGCTACTCTGCCTTGTGTTTGCTTATGTGAAATGGACGGCTGGCGGGGATGCAGCGGCAGCCGGGAAGGAGATGCACACGGACACAGATGCGTTCGGGATCGTGGCAATACCGTAGGTTTATTCACAACACAGGTTCTACACGGTTGATGTCAGAAATCTAAAGGAAATGCTCATTACACTCGCGATATCAACCCATACGGTGTGTCAAGAGGGACAAAAAGGCAATTCACCATAGTAAAATCTTATTTCAGCGTGGTGTTATAGCGACATCTAGTGGCACAACTTAGTATCTACATTACATATGAATGTATGTTCCGACTTACGTCGAAATTCGGATACGACACATTCTCAGGAACGGATCTCAGTCGTAACTCGAGGACCCCCTGTACTGCAAAACATCAAGTGCACAGCAACACTTTCATGTTTTTTATTTATTCATAGGGTTTGCCCCGTAAATACGTACAGACTTCGCACGGGAACTAGTTGGTACCGGTTCTCCAACACCTCCACAGCTAGGCTACTCTGCGTTGTGTTTACTTATGTGAAATGGACGGCTAGCGGGGGGTGCAGCGGCAGCCGGTAAGGAGATGCACACGGACACAGATGGGTTCGGGATCGTGGCGATACCGTAGGTTTATTCACAACACAGGGTTTACACGGTTGATATCAGAAATCTAAAGGAAATGCTCATTACACTCGCGATATCAACCCCTACGGTGTGTCAAGAGGGACAAAAAGGCAATTCACCATTAGTAAAATCTTATTTCAGCGTGGTGTTATAGCGACATCTAGTGGCACAATTTAGTATCTACCTTACATATGAATGTATGTTCCGACTTACGTCGAAATTCGGATACGACACATTCTCAGGAACGGATCTCAGTCGTAACTCGAGGACCCCCTGTACTGCAAAACAACAAGTGCACAGCAACACTTTCATGTTTTTTATTTATTCATAGTGGGGTACTACCTACAGCATATTAAACAATATTTAATTCTACTGCTTTTAAAAACTTCATAATTTGGGTAAATGTAAAACCAAACTTTTTACTTAATACATCTGAAATGGTTAAACTGTTACTTAATCCGCCTCACCACTTGATTTTTAAATATGGTCCAAAGTACTATCACCAAAATATGGTGAAATACATTGCTTGTGTTTGACACGTGCTATTGTCTGCATGCTCAAGCAGCATGCTGAAGCATTTAGTTCAACAGTTTTTGGATCTTGGGCCGTTGTGATGGTGCTGAAGTCAGTGTCAGATGGCAGGTTGATTTATCCTGCTAGTTTGCCAGCTCGTGCTAAAACTAGCTGTTTTTTTTTATCACCTTTGTGTCTTGCAAAACATGAAGCCACCTGTTTTGTGAGAGTAAAAATATTTCAAGGAAGAAAAAGTTGTTAAAAAAATCCCTGCTACCTTGCGGTTTGTTTTCCATACTAGCAGCCAGTATAAACTCAGCACTTGAAGATCAGGATGAAATCTTAAGGCTGAACTTGTCATAACGGAATGATTGAGCCAGCATGTGTTATTTTGTTTGCACTGAAAAAAAATAATATTTTTTTTATTATCCAAAGCTCCATTATGATATTCTCATCCAGTTCTTTGTATTACACAAGGCAACCTTAATGGCTGCTTCACAACACAGCTTAAGTTGAAGTGCTGTTTAAGGAGGATGTTTTCAGTATTTCCAAATTGTTCCTATAATCAAGAGACGGCATCCATCCAGGATTCTGTGAGCTTTAAGACTGGAGATAATAGATGTAAATAGGGTATTGAATCAACTATTTGCCTTTTCATACAGTATTTCATACTTTGTGTACATATCAAAGTATGAAACAGGTCGAGTTCAGCTGGTTTTCGATTGATTGACCTTCACATTTTAACACAGAGGTCTGATACGGAAAGGCATTAGTTGCAAATACTGTGCCACCCCTCAGTTCAGTCTAACTCCACTGATGCATGAATGACACCTGAAATGTTTCTGATTTCATATTTTGATATGGTCAGAATTGCTTTTTTTAGATAACGATGAGAAATAACCTTTAACTTCTGTTTGTTTCCTGTTTGGTTTTGTAATCTGTGTTTTTTCACATTTTGCACAGTGTGGCTGCATTTGCTCTCCAAGTGCATTTATGCCTCTGTTTGTACTGTATGTGTGTGTCTATATGTGTGCGTTTGTGTGTGTGTGTGTATAAAATCGTGTATGAATACTGAAAGGTCAGAGAAAAGCAAACCAAACCAAAAGTGTGAATTATTATCCCTCTCATGGCACAGCATTGCAAGGAGATGGTAAGGGTTGGTAGGAGTTACAACAAAGGCGTGCCTGTGTGAGAGCACGCGTTCATAAATCAATTTCTGTTTCTCTCCTGTAATTTCAGTTTTACATTTGCCAACAAAATCAGTGGTATTCAATCAAAACAAATAATCAATTCGACATAACGTCCAGACTGGAAGTGTGTGTTGGGTGTAATAGTTTGAAACCCAAAACAGCTGAGGATTGTAAGACTGAATATAATGGCGATGTTTGTGTGGATGATGATGATGATGAAGATGTCGATGGTGACTGAAAAGCCTTCATAGTGGGAGCCTTCTGGCACTTAATAGGAGAAGCATGGTGGAGTCACACAAATTTTGATTGTACTATCTGAGGAGGGTGGGGACGCCATGGTGGGCTTTGGAACAGTGGGTGATTATTTATTGAAACTTGAGCCTTTCCCTTTGTACAAATGGACTAAGTGAAGAGGGTATGGGAGTGGGGGAGGCAGGAGACAGGAACCCCCCTCGGCCTTTAAGCTGATGCAACTCCTCCCATTGTCGGCTCGGTCTGAGGGTTGAGACTCTGCCTCTCTTGTAAATTGTCGTTCTGTGATCTTGCCTGCACTTTTTTTTTCATTCCCCAAAAATAAGGACGAAATTGTAAGTACGTGAGTGTGAGAGTGCGGGTGCACTTTTTTACTTTCAATCGTTACGTTTTTTTGGTTTTTTTCCAACGTGATTGTCTGTTGTGAACAACACTGGATAAAGACGAGTTTTTCCATTTGTATTTTTTACCTTGAGCAGAAGAAGAAATCTTCTTGGACATTTTTTAACTACACCCCTCCTCTCTCCTCCTCTGTCTGGAGGTGGTACCTGGGAATGCTTTGAAATGTGGACTGTGACCGCATTGCTGTCATCACTGCTGTCAGTCATTCTCTGTGAATTCATCCAGCTTTCTCAATTTTCCCAGTTTTTTCTCTCTCCCCTTAACTCATTTTTTTCCATTAAAAAGATGAGATTGAAAAATGGCCTCTACTTTTTATGTTATATGTTGTGTGTGTGTGTCTGAGCAATTGCACGTGTGCATTTATTTGTTTTAGTCCCTGTGCTATAAATCACTGAATATTTGTTTTTGGATGGTAATCTGTCTGTCTGTCTGTCTGTCTGTCTGCTCATCTGGTTGTCTGAAACGTTGCCAACCAGGGCAGTTTACCAGTCAGTTTATTTTTTTTCCTGGGGCTGGGAGTAGCTTACACGATGCCTTCCTCACAAGAAACTGTGCTTAGACGATGTGAGCTGATGCCAACCAAAATCTTTTTTTCCCTATTTTCAGTGTGCAGATAAAAATCTATCAAAGTAATGTGTTCAAAGTCAGTTTTCGAACCTTAGAATAACTAATTAGCATTTCCATGTTGGTTACACGTTCTAGTTGAAACATACAAAACTATACTGTACTTGCCTTTAAAAAATAACAATTTGCCTATGAATTGACAAAGGATTGAGGGATAGCAGTGCTTTGCTCCCATAGGTGGCCTGGAAAACCGGGAATGAGGGACAAAAGAGCCCCATTCGCCACAATTGTTTTTCAACAAGACTGCAGAAGAGAATATGCTTTGCTATTCAGGGCAGGTACTGTTTTGCTATTTGTGATGTATTCCTGGAGATGAGACATTCATCATAGCTGCTGTGTTGGCCAGACCTGGCTGAGCAACAGCAGCAGGGTGAAGTCAAGCTGATCAACAATTCCACTTTTTTCCCCCTTACTTGCCTCCTTTCTAGGAGGCAGAAAGACAAAAACTAGTGCACACTTATCTCCTTGGGGGAATATAGGTATTTTTAACAATAAGCTCAGGAAAAAGACAATTCCTCCATCCATCCTTTGGCAGAGCTCCAACCTTATCCAAAATCCTGCACACTACCCGTCAACCCCCACCAGCCTGTGCATACAGAAACCTACACACATACCACCCCTTCCAAGCACACACACACGCACGCGCGCTCGCACACACACACACACACACACGCACACAGTGAGAGAGAGTACACAGTGCATGTACACAGCCTAGAGCCCCCATCACCCATCTTCTTATGGTCTTCATTACTCTGACCCCAGTCTCCCTTTCTTGTTCATAGCTTTGTTTATGCAGTGTGTGTGTGTGTGTGTGTGTGTGTGTGTGTGTGTGTGTTTGTTCAACACTCAATCCCCAGTAGATATATGTATGCATAGTTATTTTGGTAAGTGTGTTTATGTGAGTGTGTTTGTGTGAGGAAATGTATACTGTATGTCAGTGTCTGAATACTGTACTGTGTATGTGCGTGTGCGTGTGCGTGTGCGTGTGCGTGTGCGTGTGCGTGTGCGTGTGCGTGCGTGTGTGTGTGTGTGTGTGTGTGTGTGTGTGTGTGTGTGCATGTATGTGCATATGGCCATGTGTGTGTATGACTTCCCAGCCAATTACCACATCTCCCAGACAGACTGAGACTGCCTAGGTCCTGCCAGCCAATCAGAGAGAGGCTGCGCACTGCCGGGCCAGAGGCGGTTGCTATGGAAACCAGGAGGCCTGTTTGCATGGTGGCTGATGGAGGAGTGATGGATTACAGTAATAGGATGGAGGGAGGGAAGGAAGGAGGAAGATCAGGCAGAAGGAAAGAGAGAAGGAGTGAGATATGGAAGAGGTGAGGATGGGGGAAGCGAAAGGAAGGGAAGAGAGAAAAAAAGAGAAAATTATGGGGCGAGGGAAGGGAGGAAAAAGGGGTGGTTTGGAGGGAGGGGGGGGGCAGAGTCATACATAAAGATATTGAAAATGTATGAATGCATCTGAAATGAAGCGCCTTAAAATTATGAAAAAAGAATGAGAGAAGATGATAAAGGAGGAGTGGGGTGCTGGGTAGTGGTGGAGGACGAAGGGGCCTGTGTGGTGTGTGATTGAATTCCTCGCTTCCTTCCTCTGTCGGGGCTGAAATGTGTGTCTGTCCATCTGTCCTTGGAAAAGACAGAGAGGTAAGTGTGTGGAAAGTTGCAGTCTCACCTTTTTGCTTCATCAGCAGCACTGCAGTCAGGCTCCAGCAGAACCATTTCACTTCCTCCACTCAGCCACTGAAACCTGCTCCAACTCAGCCATGATAGCAAACTTCAATATGCCATACAGAGTCTGTTCATTAAATACTACCCACAACATGTAACTGTATTTGTCATAATCAATGAGCAAACACACAGAGCAGTGTAAAACCCAATTTCAGAAACACTTCCTAACTTCCTACTTTAGATTTAGTGTGTTATTGTGTCCTGTGATACAGGACACAGATTGATAATTAGATTTTTTATGCCGTTTTGACATTGCCTTTGATAATTAGGATTCAAACTACCAATAATAATGACAATAACGTCAAAATCAACCTTTCATTAAGTATGTTTTCTTCCCTAATGTTATTACATAATATGATAAGTAGTACATCTTCCCTTTGCAACAATCAAATGAGGAAGGCTTGTCACATGTTTACTTGATTGAACTGCACCAGTTACAAGGTTAAATAAGCCAGAATGCCTAAAGAAAACTATTTAACGAAAGCAATAAAAAATAACCACAACATGGAGTGGGTTTTTCAGAAGTCTCTCAGCCATCAATGAATAGCTTTTTATTGTTCCATATGATCTTACACAGAAGTTTCTCCGCTTGACATGTTTGCAAGTCGTTGAGAACTAAAAGTTGTTAAAGTATTTATAAAAAACAAACTCAAACTACAAATCCATTAATAATGAGCATCGCTATTGAATGAGGATCATTTAATAGGATCAAAAGCTCCAGAGCAGCTGTGTGTAAGTGTAAGTCTGTGCAGTGACATGGTTTGCATAGCTCTTATTGAGGATTTGGGAGGGTAGTTCAAGAATTGTCAATGTCAAAAACAGTGTAACTGAAAATCCATTATGTTTAACAATGATTTTAGTGCCAGGATCTCCAGGAATATTTTTTGTAGCACACTCCTGAAATATGTCATCATGTTTATTAGCAGTGTCCACTGACAATGTTGACCAAGTTTTTTTTAAGATGGTAAATGAAGCTGGGATAGAAACTGGACATTAGGGTAAATGGAAATAACAAAAATGTATTGTTCTCAAGGCTTCGGTGCAACTTCACGGACAAATGAATAAGCTGACTATTTAACATGATCACCATTAACAATAACCTTCATTATCCACGCTGGATCTGTATAACCACAGGCAATTAACAATTCAATCAATTAATTAGCATTTCAAGTAACCACCCAATCAAGTGACCATGACTGATGTAAATCAAAGCATGTGGTTTCATGGAGTCAGAAGAGTATCCAGTAAATTTCCTGTGAGTCTCATTCAACAAACTTCAATCAGTGATATTTTTTTTCCTGGTCAACAGTCTCTCACTTGTATTGTTTTCCTGTTGAAGCACTTGACTTTCCCCTGATTGGGTTCACTCTCACTGCCAGGCAGTTTCCTGAGGATGCTTTTGACATGAGCATTAGGCTAAATCTGTGTCTTGGGAACCCAGCTCATGACACAGTGCTACTCAAGCCAATTAAAGACAACATGAGAAAGTTATTCTAAAATCCATCTCCATCTCCATCCATCTGCTTCCTTTGTCAGCCTCTCATCATACATCATCATTAATATACATCTATCAATCATCAATATCTGTCACAGCCAACACATCTGTGTTCTATGACTTATTGTAATTTTTTTTTATTGTAGTGATTTTTGTGTTTTCCAGGTGGATCTGCAGTGCAATAATATTCAAGAAAAGAAAAAGGCTTCAAAGGTGGACCCAAAATCACAATTCAACACTGCAACCTAGAGGCAGACCTGCGCAACAACATCTGTCGCTCTTGTAACGCCAACAAATCCAATACAAAAATCATATTTACAAATTAAATATGTTTTTTTTAAAAAAATTGGTTTGTCTATTTTGCCAGATTTTGAATTGACATGCGTCCAGCAGCTTATAAAGGCTATTAAACTCCAAAGTTCTGTCTGATTTATTGACCATTATCTTAGTCTTTACTTTGTCAGCAGAGTCCTGGGAAAACAGAAGGCTGATTAAATAAAGCCTAAGGCCTTATCCTATCCTTGATGTTTTCTATGTATTTGCTGGCATCCACCATTCTCTGCATTTTCTTTCACATTTCTTTTTTGTACCTCAAATAATTTCGAGGACTGATTGGACAAATTGATGAACCAAGCTCACCTCATTGCTGAGTGCAGGCAAACTAAATGGAGCGTGGTGCCACTGAGCAACTTAAGGGTGAATGTTAAAGTGGAACGTCCCAAAATTAACAAATTAAACCAAATTTTAAGACTGAACTGATCAGGTATTAACAAATGCGGTGTATTTATATGTTATAAGTCAATGTAAACTCTTGTATAATTGAGCAGTTGCTGCTGTTTTGTGTAAATGCTTTATTATTGTAAAGTTTCCAGAAGAACAAGCATCACGTCTGTAAATGTGTCTTTAAGCCAGGACTCTGATCTCCTTACAGGTCCCAGAAATTCATGTACAGTAAGTCAGGAAAGTGTAGGTGAGGTTTGCACACTGCCTGTGCAGTGATCGTGGGAAAAACAACACATGAAATGATATCTCAGTGTTACCTGATCAACCGCAGGCTGTGAGAGACTGCAAATGTTGTAGATATACCAAGAGCGGAGTTTTATATCAGGTTAAAGAAATGCAATTTCAAACTGTTTTGCCAGATTTTTTTGCACAATGCTTAAAAACATGTCCAGCTTAAACATCACACCAATAGTATTTATTGGAAATGTGCATGGTTTTATACTGTGAGGCAAGAGGGACAGGACTTCCACAATAGACTTTACAACCAGTGGTTGAGAAGTATCCAATCTTAAAAACCTATATTATCATCAAAATATAGCATAAAATATGCTTCACTTACCAATTATTCAAAATTCAAATTGCATTATTTTATTCCAGAATTATACAGCATTTATATATATAGTCTTATTTTAATTATATTACTAATCCCAACCAAATGGTTGAAGATCAATACATAGATCATAACCTGTACAATAATACATCATAGTATATTTTTAGTGTTATTGAGATGAAATCACAAAGTAACAAGTCCCTAAAAAAGTCCAAACAATGTCATAGTGACAACATGTGACATGTGTCCTTTTCATACATAGGATGTGTCATATCACTGACATCATCTACTTTGCAGAAAATTGCTAATTTTAGCATTTTCTGCATCATTTGTTTTTGATACACTCATAGCTGTTCAACCACATCCACACTGTAATGCAGGTTCATCCCACACACAATCCCACATGGTAACTGATAAAAGGAGCAAATAAACAAGGTGAAAGGTGAAGAGAGGTTATATATAAATGCTCGTCTCTGCTCCGAGCAGAGTGTGACAGCGAACAGGTGCACCAGCAGGTGAGTTACACACAAACACACACGATGCAAACATGTTGATCTTTCCTTCCGTGTGAAAGTCAAAGCATAAACCTTTTTCTATTTTGTTGCCTTCAGGGAGCTGCGGAGAATCCCTGATACCACAGTTTTTATCCATGATGCAGATCCTGTTAACTCTGTGTGCTCCTCTCCTGTTCCTCCTCTCTGTCCATGCTGATGTTGTGGAGCGTTTTGAGGTTTGTCACCTCAGCTTCTTGTATAGACTTCAAGGATGGTTGAATTAAAATGTGTATGTGTCTGTGTGCATGTCTTCCTGTGGTTGTGGGGCCGTTTCTCATGAGTTCAAAGTTTAAAGCCCTGACAACATTAAATGGTCTTAGGGTTAGGGTTAGAATTGTGTTGGGTGAAGGCATTTATTTGGGGGGGGGGGGGGGGGTTTGTGGGGGGGGGGGGGGGGGGGGGTGCTATAGGCAGGGCACATGGGGCCACCACTCCTGGCCCCGGGCCCCTCCCAGTGGCTAATGGGGTTAGATATGATGACTGCTGAAGCCTGCTGCCAATAAGATACAACTTTATCATGTGGGAGGATAATGGTGATCCAGTTCAGAACATATTACATCAATGACCTACAACTATAGAGAGAGGGACATTAATGTGTGTGTTGTTTTGGTGGATCACTCTGTAGCTTGCTTTATTGTTATTCTGCCCAGGATGAGCCAGAATGCATGAAGTACTTCTATAAAGAGAAGGTGCCACAGTGGGGAGTTTCTACACCCACTGCTGCCCATCTCTGTCAGCGCTTTGACAACAGGTGAGTCAAGGATGGAAAGTGGATTGTGACAGGGCTCAGAACAGGACTCAAACACACAGCTCTTCATGAGGAGAGTCAGGTTTTAAATAGGAAACAGGACGGTGCACAGGTCAGGAGAAGGAATATTCAGAATATTGGCAGGCTTTACAACAGGGTTCATTTCAAAGGCAAGCATCTGAAACACAACGACACAGGAGCAAGTGAAACAACACTGGAACACTCAACTCCACAATACAAGATGACCAGGCCACCAGCCACAGGTGGGAGCTTATATACACAAGACGAGGGACACAATTAGACACAGGTGTAGCACATCAGGGAGGAGCAGGTAATCATGGTGAGAAAACACAGGTGGGCAGCAAGCGATGTGACCTGAAACGAGGCAAAATATCAAAATACAACAGGAAGTGCTCTAAAATATTCAAAGAATGAAAGCACTACCTTAGCCGGGCTGAACGAACATAATGGGAATGATGTGTGTTTATGTACATTTTCAGTCTGTTTCCTTACAGATTGTGTCATTCAAACAATTTGATCTCAATAGCCCAAATTAGTAGTAATTAATCTCATCTAAAGTACCTTAACATGACCTCTGTGCATGAACTGAGTAAAATGGCCGTGTTGCTCACGATGTCATTTTTAACATTTTTAACAAATTCAGTTACTCCTCTTCATCTAGGTATCACTTTGCCACACTGTACGACACCAACCATCGTATTGCAGTCTACTCTGCCTATTATTTCCAAACCAGTAATGGGGGTGGCAGGGAGAAGAGGTGGTTTGTTGAGCCTCAGGTTGGTATCCCGTATTTAGATAGATAGATAGATGGATGGAAAGCAATAAAGTATTCTATCTTGAGCTACATGATATTATTAGAGAACTGTGTTTACGTTTGGCCAGTGACACATCTGTATGCATATTTAGCTGGTAAACTTGTCCTGGCAACCTGGGATGAAGGATGGCTACTGGCTTGGTAAGGACCACCCAGGTGTGTACCAAGGAGAGCGACAAGCTCTAAATGAAGACTACACACACTCTGGCTTTGACCGTGGTCACCTCAACCCCAATGGACACCATGCAGGTAGAGGATGTTTTTGTCCCAGTTGCAACACAGGCCTACCCACTGATACCACCTAGGGTGGAAACTAACTGAAACTGCACATGCGTCTGTAAATCTCATCTGTCTCTTTGCCAGTCCCTAGCCGCAACGCCACTTTCACCCTGACCAATGTGGTTCCTCAGAATCCCAAGCTAAACCAGAACGCCTGGAGGATCCATGAGTCTCAGCTCACCGACCTCTTCAGGAGCAAGTGCTTTAAGGCCTATGTGCTGGTTGGTGCTATACCCTCTGCAGACAACTGGATCATCAAAAACAATGTGAAGCGTGTCAACATCCCAGATCACATTTGGAATGCCTACTGCTGCGTTGACAACAATGGTCAGCCCATTGAGAGCGGCGCTGCAGCAGCGAGGAACACAGATGACGACTGGGTGGAGAAACTCTCTCTTGATGAGCTGGGAGAATTCCTGCAGCAGTTTTCAAATTTGCCAGTAGGGGAGCTGTTTTATAACAACTGCAGGGCATGAAAGATTTACAGAGGGATGATGAATAAAAACTTGATGTAACATTGCCCTTTCATTTTTAGATTATATTTGTATAACAAAAATATTTTTATTGTTTGTACTGTGGTAACAAAATATATAAAAATGTAATAAAGTGGCAGGTAATAGCAATTACTTCAATAGGAAAAATGCAGCTTGAATTAATTACTATAATGGTGCATAAACGAACAAAAATGTTTTTGTTTTTTTCAGAATATGGGAACAATCCTCATATTAACTACAGAGAAGTAACTTTACATGGAGCTTAACAGCGAATAATTCATCATTGAACATTAAGTGGCTGATATCATGCTGGCACCTGATATGCTGACAGCAGAGGAATCAATGCTATGTTACCAAACAAATTTGGCAACTGTTCTTTCAGAATCATAAACAGTTTATTAATTCTCATGGGGAAAACAGGCACTGTTACAGTTCCTTCAGCGAAGTATAGAAACTCTTACAGACCAAGAGAATTATAATAAACAAGAACAGAAAATGTAGTTACAAAAGAGTATGTAAAATACAAACATATGGAAAAAGAACATTGTCATACAATTATCTATGCTCAATAAGAATACATAAAAATGTAGAATATACAATGATTTAGTATATACTACAAAGAATAACTAGAGATGGAATAATAAAGGAAAAATAAAGGAATGATTTCCTGTTGTGCAACTGTGGCACTTCTAGTTGGAGTAGATTTAACATTTTAATTTGGAGCAGCTAATAAAAATCATGTTTCATGACAGAGCCACACCACTGTCAGAGCATTAGTCCATATGATTACCTATTAAACGACAAAATCATATGCATATTATGCAAAGATTAAGTGTTGGTCGATCTTGATAAAGAGCAAATTTGCTAGTGGCTTAACAGCCACTGCAGCAAAGATGTCATAATTAAAATACTTCCGTAACTCAAATGATGACAATTTAAAAAAGGTAAATATTCTTGTTTTTGTGACAGACATTTTTCATGTCTTTCCAACATTTTCTGCTGTTATTTACAATTTAAATAAATAAATAATAACAATAAAATCTTTTATGTGAAGGATTGTCATGTCGTCCTCATTTGTTTGTTGGAGGCTTAGGATAGTACGGTACTTGTTTTGTATGACAGAGCAACTGCAGAATTATCTTCCCCAGAGTCACAGAATACTGGACAACTCCCCTTAGGGTGACAACCATATACAGTATACTGGCCTAATTCGTGTTCATGACACATTCTCATATTTTTCTAATATTTAAGACTAATCAAGTATTATAATCATGTGTTGATAACAGAGGGAAAACACACAATACAAACTTAATGGTCTGAAGTGAAAAGCACTATGGAAAGTACCAGCTCACTGTTTTGCAATCAAAGCAACCGCAACCTTTTATTCAGGAGGAAACAGCAGGTTGTGCATGGATGTATGGCGAGTCAGTCATCTTGGCTTGTTTTTCTGGTGGGTAGTCTTCTTCATCTTCTACGTTGTATAACACTATGAAACTAAACCCTGACCCTGCTCGGCAGTAATTTTGTCCCCTGCATTCTTGCACAATCTTCTACCTACAGATTCTCCGAGACCACCATTCAAAGGACTTTCCTCAGACCAGCCCATAAAACTCACAAGCATGTTACATTATAATGGCCAGGACTAACCAATTCACAAATCAGAGATATGCTCACCATGTAAAATATATATATATGTGTGTGTGTGTGTACTATATGTATGTGTATTTCATTAAAACCCAGTGTGATGTGCATCAGATGTTTGTCCATTCAATGAAGTTTAGCTAAATTGAATTTCCCACTAAATACCCAATGTCAGAATGTATGCAGTAAACCCATTTATCAGCAACGTACTGTAGCTCAGTTATACTGGACCATAGGGTGGTCACTCCAAGGAGGCAGGCTGGAGAGCTTCTTCTCAGTGGCTGTTTCAATGGGCCAACTCCAGGCCTTAAAGAATTCAGACAGGTTCATCCCCACAGTCTGAGAGAAAGTCTCAGCATACAGGTTCATCTTTCCTTTGTTGTCACCAGGAAAGTTGTTCATCTCGTGGTAGGCAGCAAACACCTTTTTAAAGGCATCCCAGCCAAACTTTTCCTGGAGCTGCATGCAAAGAGGACGATGTAGAGGGAACATGTAGGAAAACAGCAGCCTCGCACAGCTGAATCAGGCTACTCAGTCTTATTGACCTCTGGTGTGATTTTGGTTAGAATCAGACTACAGGTTGTAGTGTGGAGTAATTATCCCTTACCTGTATGTATGTCTCCAGGGCCACCCACACAGACCAGGAGCTGAGGTTCCTGCCCCCTGTAACATACTCCTTTGTTCGACTCTTTCGGCTTTCACTAGTTATAGCTGGGTGAGCCTGCATTGAAGAAGATTGTGAAACAATTAAATCATCATGAACGGCTAAAGACTTGATGTCTTTTGTGATGTATGGTGGTAGAAAAACATTTCAAAATACACGTTAGACTAACAAACAAAATAGATTTACTCCACCTTTTCCCTGTTGATCCCCAGCACCTCTTCATGCACATACAGTGACCAGAGGTTGCATGTACACTCTGTGGTGTGTGATGGGAACTCCCAGCAGCTTCTCTGCTGGTTGTGTCCCAGTTCATGGATGGGTCCCCACAGACCATGCTTCCTGACATGGTCAACGCTCACCAGCTCAGCTGCTGAAGCTCTGTGAACCATGATAGGATAACCTGCATGCATCCAACCTATGTGGAGGAAAATCAGCATTTTATTTCTATCAACATGTATGTGGGGTTTAATGTCATTTTCTGCACAATCTCTTACTGTTGTGACTTGCAGCATCACTAAGGGATTCTCAACATGACAAGCTAATAAGTCACGGACATTTACAGTGTAAAAGCCGAACACACGTACCATGGGAAATCTGCACATCTGCTACAAAGCGTTCTTTGCGAGGAAACTTGTGTGGTTTGGCTGCCAGGTCAGCAATGGCCTTCATGATGGCATTCCAGTGTGTCGCCAACTCATCAGGACGTTCCAGGTCCCGAACTACATCAGATGGTACAGTCAGGATGATGTTGTCAAACTCCAGCTCTGCCCAGGGTGAGGGAGCAGTGCGCAGCAAGGACCATTCAGCTGCTGTAGTAACGCCTGAAGAAAACAAAAGGATTTATGTTTTTGTTCCTCAGTACAGTAAAAATAAATGAAGTAGATGTTTTCCATCAGCCGTAATGAAGACACACACATGCACATGTCAGCAAACACATTACACATAATTCACTTTTCACACACTCACCAGATTTATAATATGGCGCAGGTACAGCTATCTGCACTATGACTACTCCCTCCACTTGTGTGTTTTGAGGGGCCACAAGGTAGATGAGCCCCCCCCAGAGATTCCACACCTGCATCATCTCTGTGGTTATGGGGAATTGTTCATGAACACATGGTGCTCTCTTTAACTCTGTATGGTTCAGTCTGTCTGTTTGACAGCTGATCTGGATCTGAGGGGGACAGAGAAAGTGTCTTACAGCTTTAAAGGTATAGACCATGGAGAAGTAACTTTATTGTTTGTGCAGACTTTTAGTATACAGTAACCCTCGCTATAACACGGTTCACCTTTTGCGGCTTTGCTGTTTCACGGATTTTTTTAGTGCAGTTTGTTATGCTTCTTTTTTACAGTGTATGCACGTGCTCTGTGTCTTGATTGGCTAAGGGACTGTAGGCCAATGTCAATCAGTCTCCTCCGTGCCTCGTCTCTGTCCAGTACAGAATGCGTTCGGCTTGGCAAATTTACATGTTTGCGTATTGTCTCCACGACAAAACCCACAATGTCGACGAAACGTTCTGCACCGACAAAGACACCTGCACCACGGCCTTCAGTAGAAAAAGACGCTACAGCGGAGCGGAGTCAGCACGAAGAGGCACAGTCAGAGGAACTGTGAAATACGCGTCAGTCACAATGTGTCCAACCACGTAGGTCGATTATTAAAATGATTATTTTACAGTATTTCTAAAAACATTCATAGTTTCATAGTTGTTGGTTAGAAAACGCTTCTATTTTTATTTCTTAAACAAATGCTTGGGCCTGAAAACAGGTCTTGATCTTTGGTTTTGTTCTATAGTACTGTATAATAATTGTAAAAAATAAAGCTGATTACTTCGCGGATTTCGCCTGTCACGGGTTCTTTTTGGAACGTAACCCCCGTGATAAACGAGGGTTCACTGTACGTTTAAATTCAATATGTTCTTATAAACAGTAGCCCACATAATGATCCTAAAGTTTTTAATTCTGTGGCCTGTGACCTACCGTCCATCCTTTGTTCACCATCGCGGCTGGTATGGCCATGTAGGTCTTCATACCAGGAGAGAGGTAGAGACCTGTACTTATCCACTCCCATCCTGCCACACACACAAACACATATTTCACACATATTTTCACTGTTACCTGGTTTATATACACTTTTTGGGTGAAGATCTCTCAGATGCTAATGTTCATTTCATTTTGATTATACTTTTACATAATGTAGTGCCCCAGTGGCTGTTTTAGCAATTAAAAACCTGAAAAAGTGGCAAAGTTCCTATTAATACTGAGACTTAAATTAAGGAACTTTCCTGGTCGAGTAAATGTTTAAGAAAATGAAGTAGGGTCTGCACCAGCCTGCACATGTTGTGTAAATGTTGAGCATATCTCAAGTTCAAATATTTGTTTACAAGAACAAGGTCTGACCTTTGGTGTTAACATTAACATGAATCCTGTGGTTATAGACGACTGGCATCAGGGGGTTATCCTTAATGAGGTGAGACAAGAGGGCATCAGGATCTGGACAAACCCTATATACCTCTGTCCCTACACTAAGGAGCAGGTGGTCTTTGGGACTCTTCACAGGACAACTCTCATCCACCTTGAAAAGAAATTAATAATGACAATTATAAACAATTGATCCTCTAACACATTTCACTGTTGGATTACTGAGTAATAAACAACAGAATATTATGGTGCAGCTCAGTACTAAATTTAGCTGAAATACCATTTTATTTTAATTACGTACCTGTGGCATGTCTGATTTCAATATGAGATCAGTGAGAGTGGACAGAACTTGCGTGTAGGAGGAGCAGTCATAAGCTTTCATGCTCAAGTAGGTTGAGCAGTCTTTACCCAGCTTTTGAAGACATTTCTCCTCATGCTGTGTTAGTTTTCCGTCTCTGGTTACATGGTGAGCAAAGCGGTGTAGAAGGTGACGGAAGTGGTAGGTGTCTTTTATGGCTCTGCTTGGTACAGGAGCCTTGTATAAACCTCCTCCAATGGTTGCTCCTAAAAGACTCAAGCCCATTTTGTTCAGGATATTGTTCCCTGGAAGACAGTGGAGCAAACTTGTCCTGAACTTGAGCACCACAGTGACAACTTTACTATGACATCATACTCAGGGTGTGAAGCCCTAATGCTGTTACCCAGAGAGCAGCTGTGTACTGCTGTACCATAAGGAAAGCAACAGTTTGAATGCATTATGAATTATTCATATCATGAAAGTACATTGTCATACCTTTGAAATCTGTTAATGGGTTTTG
>JAFBJQ010000221.1:95763-186345 GCA_016785345.1 Trinectes maculatus | reverse complement strand
TGGATCATCTCTTCCTGAAAGAATGAATGGAGATAAAGCTCGATTGTTAGCGATTGCGAGCGTTTTTAGAGATAACAGTGGTTTTCCATTTTTATTGTTCATTGTTGCTGAAACAACTGTTTGTGATAAGAATTTTACTAAAGTCACTGAAAAGGTCGTTTAGTAAAAGGGGATATTAATATTTGCATCTCCATACAACTTAATATTCTTCATGCATGCTTCATCAGAAAGCGATTTAATAATGGATGAAATTTTAACAAACAAATTGTAACGTTGCTGTAAGAGTCATAAACATTTAATATCAACTACTTTGTTAATAGGTTTAAACTTTTGAACAGAGGGAAATGTAATTGATACAATGATACAATTAAAACATTGATAATGTGTCAGAATCTACTTGTGGACGTATGTGGTGTAGCTGTTCATATCAATGCAGCAGTAGAACACGTGTAATTATACACAGCTTCTACTCTTCAACAAGCAGGTTTCATTCAGACCAATCACACACTGACGTCATGTTGGTTTAATTTCAACATCAATCTTCTCTTTATCATGTGCACGTGTTTCAGAGACACCACAAGATGTCACCACTGACGTTAAACATGATTGAGCAAAGTCAAAGATATCATTGGCCACGCACACTTATAGCAATCAACATGATTATTTCAGGGACAGATCAATACTTGTCTCTTTTCTGTGAAATTCAGACCTTCTCGAGAAGGGTCTGGCTGACCTTTTTTTGTCCCACCCACAAAAAATCAAACTGTGATTGGTCAATCTGCCCTTCACACACAAACACACACACACACACACACACACACAAGCCTGTACTTCTCCGGGTTACAGATGTCCTAATCCAGGGATGTCAAAGTCAAACACACCGAGGGCCAAATAAACAAATTTGCTATAAGCCGAGGGCCGGACTGGTTCAATGTTTATTAAAACATATTGAAATGGTTGCACATAGCCTATTGAACCAAGACCTAACACAGTGTATATTATTTAATGATTAAATGAATAAGGCAATATTTTGTTATGGCTCTGTCAGTAACTTCAAGGAAAAACATTTTCAACAGCCAAACAGCAAAAAATGTAATTGTTTTTAAAAACAAAATGTGCTTCTTAATATCAAGATAAATGCATAAATAAAAGTGCATGCATTATAAACTGAAAATGTATTATTGTGCTGCTCTATGATCCTACCGATCACTGCTTTCAAATAGTAAAATAAAAAAATAAATCAAATCAGTTGTATTCTTTCTCATGGCTCTTATCTGCAATTTTCCCTGAGTCCATTCAACTAAAAAATAAATTTAAAAAAATACAAAATTTTACCTCCGTAAACATGTACTCTGCCTCCCACCCGGCTTGAAACCCCCTGTTCTCACGACCACCTTACGTTTAGCCATTTTTGAGGGGGGGGGGGGGGGGGGTATCAGAAAGTAGGTCTCTGCTCTGACTGCTGATGAAAAATGAAGCCGCTTGTGCGCGCTGCAGTGACTTTGCGGGCTACCGTTGCATTGTGGGAAATGTAGTGTTGGTGCGTGCAAAACACCAGCGGGTGGCTCTGACCTGCGGGCCGGTTCTAATAGTAATTAAATATCATCCAGGGGGCCATAGATAATCAATTCGTGGGCCGGATCTGGCCCACGGGCCTTGACTTTGACATATGTGTCCTAATCAATGAATGAGCCAGCTAACAGGGCCCTGATAGAGAGGACGATTCTGATTGGACAACATCCAGGACAACGTTTCCAGGAGAGTAACCCTTTCATTGCTGATGTGAACTTGACAGTAAACTTAACTTTAGAACATAGATGAGATAATTTTGTATTTGTATTGTATTAAATGAATGAGATAAAAATAAAAAATATTATTTTTTATTTAATACTCCTATTTTTTGGTCCAGACTTTCCTTTTTAGTATTTTTTTAAGGCCTTCTCTGAAGGCGTATAAGGCCCTGACAGTTCCCCACTGCTTTATGGTGTACTGCAAAAAAACAGTGTGGATATTATACCTGCTGCAGTGAAACAAAGTCATAATCTTCTTTTAACGGATGATAACGTTCCTGTTCTAATTCTTTGACCAGTTGACTTCTCTTTTTACCACTGTCGTGTCTCCAACATGGTCAGAAAGCTGGTAACGGTGATGTCAGAGAGTTACTGTGGGCGTTTCCTTATGTCAGACACAACAAAGCATCAGCGTGAGCGTCTCAGCTCAGTTCGAGGGACGTCTGAATAAGATCACAGTAAACAAGCAAGTGCGAGCATGACCTGTGTTGGTGTCGTTTGACTGATGTGTCAGAGCTGAACATTTTCAATTACTCTGAAATGTGTTGAGATATTTGCAATGTTTTTCTATCACAATCATGCCTTTGAACTTGTGAATGTATGTTGTGTAATTACAAGATGTGTTAGAAAAGTGCTCGTATTCTCTTCAAGACCTGAAGGGAGGATGGTGATGAACACGACTGGTGTTTCATATTTCACTCTGGCTGCCTACTTTGACACTGGACTGTTGAAATACTTGTTCTTTATTGTTGTCATGTGTTTATATCTGTCGATCATTTGTGCCAACGTGTTGCTGATTGTGGTTATCTGTATGAACAGAAGCCTACATGAACCTATGTACCTGTTTCTGTGCAGTCTGTTTGTTAATGAACTGTATGGTAGTACAGGCTTGTTTCCATTACTCCTGCTGCAGATTCTCTCTGACGTCCACACTGTCTCTGTCCCCATGTGTTTCCTGCAGATTTTCTCTATTTATTCTTATGGAACTGTGGAGTTTTTTAACTTAGCCGTCATGTCATATGACAGATACCTGGCTATATGTTTTCCTCTGCAGTATAACACACGTATGACATTTCATAAGATTTCTTGGCTTATTGCTTTAAGTTGGCTGTATCCTTTTTTAAACTATATTTTAATAATGTTTATTCTGACTGCACCGCTACAGCTGTGTGGGAACATCATCAACAAAGTTTACTGTGATAACTACTCGATAGTCAAATTGGCCTGTTCAGACACAACAGTCAATAACCTGTATGGACTGACTCACCTGTTCACAGTCATCTTTGGCCTTATCGTGTTAATCCTGTTCACATACACAAGAATTTTAAAAGTCTGTTATTCTGGTTGTAAACACACGAGACAAAAAGCTTTTAGTACCTGCGTGCCTCACCTCGTCTCTCTGCTTAACTTCTCTGTTGGGGCTTTTTTTGAAACTGTTCAGAGCAGGTTTGATATGAGCAGTTTACCTAATGGGTTACGCATTGTTTTGTCACTCTACTGGCTCATGTGTCAGCCGCTGGTCAACCCGTTAGTGTATGGACTGAAAATGTCAAAAATACGCCTTGCTTATAAAAATCTGCTATTTGGGAGAAAACTTTCACTGTGAATGTTGATTTAAAAAATGACAAACTCACACAAGAAATGAACATATGAGAACATGTAAAAATATAATGTGAAAAACTGCATAACTACATAAACTTTTTAAAAATAGGATGAAAATATTTCATGGTTTTGAAGTGGTTTTGATGTTTTGTTTTGTTTTGTTTTTCAGCCCACCTCTTTGGATATCCGTCATTTATTTCTAATAAAGACGCTGCTTTGGGATTTGCATCCTGGGTCCCTTTTCTGAGAACATCAGTCTCTTATAGACCCAGTTCACTTGTCTTCAGAGAGAATGACACATACAGACCCTTTCCAAAAAATTAGAATATCATGGAAAAGTTGTTTAATTTCCATAATTCCATTCAAAAAGTTAAACTTTCATAGATTATAGATTCAGGGCCCACAATTTAAACGATTTGAAGTGTTTATTTGTTTATTTTTACATAATTTGTGTTTCCAACTCATAAAACCCCCGAAAACAAGAATTCAAAAAATTAGAATACTGTGAAGAAATCAGCCCAAATTTTGCAGGGCATAAATGTTTTAAACTGAGTGTCACACACTAATCATCCACTAAACTCAAAGAACCTGCACAGGTTTCCCCAGGTGTCATTTAATTGCTTCAGTTTGGTTCAATTGTCTCAGTTCGGTTCAATATGGGGAAGACTGCAGACTAAACAACTGGCCAGAAGACCATCATTGATACTCTCCATAGGATGGGTAAGCCACAAAAGTTCATAGCTAAGGAGGCTGGCTGTTCACAGAGTGCTGAGTCCAAGCATATCAACGGAAAGTCTAGTGGAAGGGCAAAATGTGGCAGGAGAAGATGCACCAGCAAAAGAGATGATCGTGCGCTTCAGCGGATTATCAAATGGAGAAGATTCAAGAATCTGGCAGAGATCCAGAAAGAGTGGAATGAAACCCCACATTCAGTCGCATCCGGGAGATGGGCTACAACTGTCGGGTTCCTCGGGTCAAGCCACTTCTGAACCTGAGCCAACGTAGGAAGCGTCTCAACTGGGCCAAGGAGAAGTCAGTTCGGTTCAATATGGGGAAGACTAAAGACTAAACAACTGGCCAGAAGACCATCATTGATACTCTCCATAGGATGGGTAAGCCACAAAAGTTCATAGGGTTTGCAGGAAGACGGGTGAGGAACAGAACCCAAGCTGCTTGAGGTCCAGTGTGAAATATCCACAGTCAGTCATGATTTGGGGTGCAATGTCCAGTGCAGGTGTTGGTAAACTCTGCTTTCTTAAATCCAAGGTCACTGAAACAGTGTACCAGAATGTTTTAGAGGACTTCATGATTCCTTCTGCTGAGGATCTGTATGGAGATGCAGATTTCATCTTCCAGCAGGACCTGGCCCTTGCCCATACTGCCAAAAGCACCAAAACCTGGTTTGATGCCCATGCCATCACAGTGCTTGACTGGCCAGCCAACTCGCCAGACCTAAACCCCATTGAAAATCTATGGGGTATTCTCAAGAAGAAAGTGGGGGGCACCAGACCCAACAACAAAGAAGAGTTGACAGCAAGCATCAAAGTAATCTGGGCTTCCATAACTCCCAGGCAATGTCACAGGCTGATCGCCTCAATGCCACATCGCACTGAGGCAGTGATTAATGCAAAGGGATTCCCAACCAAGTACTGAAGATATCGTTTTTGAAAGTACCATATTTTCATTGATTTGATGTCATCCTAATTTCTTTCATTTTTTCTGCAAAAACTGAGAAGTAAATGGTGATCTCTTCACAGTATTCTAATTTTTTGAATTCCTGTTTTCGTGGGTTTTATGAGCTGGAAACCCAAATTATGTAAAAATAAACAAATAAACACTTCAAATTGTTTAAATTGTGGGCCCTGAATCTATAATCTATGAAAGTTTAACTATTTGAATGGAATTATGGAAATTAAACAACTTTTCCATGATATTCTAATTTTTTGGAAAGGGTCTGTGGTGGACTACTTTGGACAGGTGAACATTCTTACTACAGGGTGACAAAATGAAGAGATTAAATAGCAACGAGGGTAACAAACCATGTTCCAGCCAACCACTGACAAGATGATTGGGGGTGGGGGTGGGGGTTAGTGCGCATGGACATATGGGGGTTATTCGTGGAACAATCCATATGTGCACGTGCACTAAGCCCCCCACCCTGACCATCTTGTCAATGTATTCAGGGGGCAGGCAGCTAGCGGATCAAGGGGAGATACTATGATTTGAGACAAAAATTAAATCCTGCTGAAATCATGCAGGATCTCATAGTGCACCTTTAATGGATGAACTGTTCATTAAGAAAAAACTATGAGCACAGAAACAGCACATTTTCTAAATGGCAGTAAAGAAAATCCCTGTTGTATGTATAAAACATCTGCCTGTTAATTTATGGTCACTGATACTCACAGTGTCATACTGTACACATAAAGTCATCGCAATAGTTGCAAGTATGACCCCCTCTGCTAATGCTAAAACAGCCTGTGATGCTACAAGCTACGAGCAGCTACAAGCCTTCCTCCTCCACTCTGGTGACTTTCATCTGTGAAGGCCACGAGAAGGACATCGCTCATCAGACATAATCCATCACAGATCATGTAAACACCGTACACATAGGACTGCATGCTGCTTTTCACCCAACAACAAACCTCAGACAACACCTGAAATCAAAATTCTCCTCATACAGAATAAGACAGCCTTTAAGCCGGGCAACAAAGAGGGGGTCGAGGATGTGTTCTGTGGAAGCTGGAGAAAAAGTCTGAAGAGGTATCCACCTCCACTGCATCCGGTCTGCCCCCACACTCAACCCCCCTCTTACAGTATTTAAGTTAACCAATCACCACAAACTACATCCCACAGCGCAAAGAGCCCCAGCTGGTCCTACCTCTTCCATCACAGCCCGGTCATCTGCAGGTGCAGACAGATCAGACCCCTTATTCAGATTTTATGAAGCGCACATTTCGCTGTTGTAGTCATTTCCTATTCCAAGTCTTTTTAACACATTAGAATTCTTATTTTGAAGGAAAACTTAATGATCGACAAAACCATGAGGCAGTCACAAGTTTCACAAGTCCTAACACTGATAATCAATGTCAATACCAACAATGAGGAAATATTCCTATATTCAATTCCTGAATAAAGCTGTCAGTTTGTGTACCAATGCTGTCACTACTCATCAAAGATAGTTTGTGAGTGACGCAATCACGGTATAAGGCATTTAGCGCCGACAAAACCAACAGAGTGAGACATCTTCAGCCATATCACATATCACTGAAGATGCCTGTGAATATTCTCATTCATCCAGGTCATAGTTATCTCGAGGCAACTGGATTTTTGGTTTTGCTTTTTGAAGGCGTTTCACCTCTCATCCAAGAGGCTTCATCAGTTCATGCTGAGTGTGAGCAGCCCAGTGGGAGAAGCTGGACCTCATAAAGCAGACATGTCAGTTCACTCAGAGAGGGAGGAGCTGACAGAGGTCTTCTCTGTTTGACCTGTAAGAATCACGCTGCTAAACGCTGCAGCACTGTTTGATGAACTGTTTGAGATGATGCATTCCTGTTGATGTTTAACAATGAACAGCTCTGTGTCCACAGTGTACATTGCCTTCACACTCTACAGCACTTTAGGTGTGTATAAATTTGCGCTTGTTATTTGTGTCTCTGTCTTCTACATTTCAGGGTTGTGCATTAACCTTTTTCTTGTTGTGGTTATTTGTATAAAGTCTCGCCTTCACAGGCCCATGTACGTTCTGTTAGCACACCTGGCCCTGAGCGGAGTGATGGGCAGTTCATCAGTGTGTCCAAACATGATCAAACATCTCCTGCTTGACAGCCAGGACTCATCTCTTAGAGAATGTTTGACACAAGTGTTTTTCACCAACGTGTACGGGGGCGGTATATTTTCTATCTTAGCGCTGATGGCTTATGATCGTTACGTTTCCATCTGTAAGCCTCTGCTGTACCATTTAATCATGACACCAACTAAGGTCAGACTGATGCTGATGATGGTTTATCTCACCCTCAGCTGCTCCTCCGCCATCCAGGTTTATCTGACATCCAGGCTCAGACTGTGTAGACGCATGGTGGATAAACTTATATGTGACAGTTTGGCGATTGCAAACCTTTCTTGTGAACAGACGACTTTGATCAACGTGTATGGTTTGTGCTGCGCTTTCTGTGTCATCATCATCCCCTGTTGTCTGGTCATTCTGTCATACGTTCACATTTTCTTGGTGATTGTAAAAAACTCAAAGGAGTCTCGGAGGAAAGCGCTGCAGACGTGCACACCGCATTTACTGACCTTCATTAATTTCTGTGTTGCATCCTTTTTCGGTGTCATTTATAATCGTCAGAGTTATGAAGTTCCAAATGCCATGAAAATTTTTATTTGTATAAATTTTTTTGTCATCCCTCCTCTGATCCATCCAATAATTTATGGTATTAAAATGCAAGAGATTCAGCAAAGTATCAAGAAAATGATGATGAGTATAAAGCACAACTGTAAGTTCAGACGGACATCGATGTAAAAGTCAGGATGTGTCTCAGCAGCATGAGCCCCACAGGTAAACTTCATGCAGTCCATAAACTTTGTACTGTCCACAACGTTCATAAAGTTCTTACTGTCATATTTGGGTGGTATATTTCATTCTGACGACTACGTCTATACTGTTAATAAAGTTTACCCTTGATTAAGTTTGTTGCATCAGGAATGTTTGTACTGTCTTTACAGCTCACACTGTCAATCATGTTGACAGTGGACAGTCACAGAGCTTCCTGTGAGTGACATGAGGTCAGATGTGACTCTGTGACTGCAACAACAAGCAGCTGCTCTGTTGTCAGTGGAAACCATGGCAACCGCAAGTGTCCTCTCATGATTCTTTGCTGTTGCTAATTGGCCTGCTAGTGAGACTGCTCGTGTCCTCTAGAGTGTCCGAGCGTCCACACAGTCTGCGTCCTCGCGGGGGAGGAGCTCCACTGAGGCTCATTACTGCGACATGATGAAACAACACATCAGAGACCTGAGGTCACACTGTGGCTAAAAGTGTGACAAACAGTCACCATTCATGTGGGCTTAAGTGACATTCTGTTGTGACTGGTCCATAACTGAGGGACGTTTGGCCTACAGGTGAAAGAGTTCAGTCATGTGATCAAAGTGTCTAACAAGCTCAGAAAAAGAAAAAATACGTATGTCGACAATAAACGTGATGACAAAGAGAAAACTTGACACCTTGTTCAACTTGTTCTGACTTCATTTACAAGCTATTCTGGAGCTTTTGGTTGTATCGAATGTTCTTCATCAGCAGAGCAAGAACCAGCTACTTAATAAACTCTGGGCTGTGTGAGATCATAATGACCTCAATGACCTGATTCCTTTAGAGACAGAAACAGTTGCTCAAATCCACAAGACACCACAGAGTCCAGGAGCCAATCATTAACAAGGAGCTCTACACAAAAGGCCATAATCAATTTCAGACAACGCCTTAGGTCAAAGTCATAATGGCAGAGGGGGAACACAACCTGACCTCTGACCTAAACCCTCTGGTTCATGTTCTGTGTGTGTTTTATCCTACCTTGTCATCATCTGACTGCACAGGTGAATAGGCTGCGGTGTCCATGCTTTTCCTTGTCTTAGGCTCCTCCGTCAACAGTGCAGGATGACAATCTGATCATCTGTTCACCAGGACAAATGTCTGCGGTTAGAAAACAGTTATTTACATCATTTATTTCTCTTGTTACAACGAGCTGATTGATTCAATCAAACCATAAATATATAAATGATCAGAATAAGTTCAGCCATACACAGGCACATACATGATTTGACACTTAATCACTAGTTGTAGCTACAGGTGTCAAAGACAAAACACTTTGACGCCAACAACATCAGTTAATGACATGTTGCATGTCCTGACACCAGGAATGTGTGTGTTGTGTTGTGTATGTATGCGTGTGTGTTCGTTAGGATATGTGTGCTGTGAATGTGTGTGTGTGTACTGTGTTTGTGTTGTGTATGTATGGGCATATGTGTTTGCGTTGTGTATGTGTATCGTGTATGTGTGTGCGTGTATTTTGTATGTGTGTGTATATACAGTAGTGTGTGTGTATATTGTGTATGTGTGTGTATATTGTGTATGTGTGTATGTGTATGTGTGATGTGTTGGGGGGTGTCCAAGTGAGGTATTTTACCCGTTTGGATTCAAACACAGCTGTTTTACAATAACGTGTCCTCTCGCCCTGCAAATAGACGGAGCCCATTGTAGAAACACCGCGCCGCAGTGTCCGAAATCGCTCCCTAACCCCTATATAGTGCACTATATAGTGACCACGCCATTTTGTAGTGGTGTCCAAATGCTTAGGGATCATAGCATATTCACTATAGTGCACTCAATATATCCCACAATTCACCGCGAAATGTAGTGAACATCCGATGGTCACAAACCGGAGCAAGATATCCCATCATGCATTGCCAGAAATTCTCTGGGCTGCGCGGAAGTGAAAATGGCGGACGGACGGGAGGGAAATATACATAAATATTATAAAATATAACAAAATACGACAATAAAAAGTACAGGACAGTAATCAAAAGCCTCTAATTTAATTAAAAAAATGCAGTGGTAAACAAACAAGTATTTTGTGAGACGACAATAATGTGGTACGTTTTAATTGTGCGACAGCGATGACGTAATTACCGGCGCCGAGAGTAGTGTCCGAAAGATTTTTCTGTTGAGCTCACTATATAGCGCACTACATTTATATCCCCTATGTAGGGAGTAGGGAGTAGGGGTTAGGGGGCGATTTCGGACACAGCCCGAAAGATTTTTCTGTTGAGCTCACTATGTAGTCCACTACATTTATTTCCCTGTGTAGGGAGTGGGGAGTAGGGTAGGGAACGAGTGAGTGATTTCGGAACAAACTTTATCCACATGTCGCAGCTTGTTGACGTCAGCGTCTATAGGCACTATAAGTGTATGACGTAAGGGGCGAATGTTCGCTGTTTCTCATGTTTATAGATCCGTTTCCCTTCACGTCACCTGACAAACCACAAAGAGCATAAAACTCTCCGAGCAGCTAGCATGTAGCATGGTCACACAACTGACCACAGATTCCGGTCTTTGACGGCACCACCGTCAAAGACCTAAAATGTGTGTTGACAGCAATACAACAAAAAGGGAAAACACTCCTTACTCACAAGTGGCGTTGGTGGTATAGTGGTTAGCATAGCTGCCTTCCAAGCAGTTGACCCGGGTTCGATTCCCGGCCAACGCAGTGTTTTTTTTCTCCTCTTTTCCCTTTGCACTCAGGTAAGATAAGATATTCCTTTTTTCGTCCCACAGTGGGGAAATTTCAACGTTACAGCAGCCACAGGGATAACAATGTGCATTAAACAGCAATGTGCATTAAACAGCAATGTGCATTAAACAGATAATAAAAAGAGTAGTAAAAAATAAAAAAATAAAGAAATTGCAACAAAACACTAGACATCTCAGAAAAAACTAAATATATCAATATGTAGATAAAGTTAGGTACATTTACACATTGCACATGTACTACATGTAGTAGTATACACTATATACACATACATATATGTCTATATATACATACATACATACATACATTAAAGCGGATTCACTGTGTTTACATGTCGTGACTCAGCTTAGTTTGTTTTTCAGTTACACTCTGACCGACATCTGACAGCACCTCGCACACTGACACTTAGAGTCCACCAGGGGGAGCTGTAGGCTAAGGCTTTTATTTTTAAACAACGAGAAGAAGTAGTAGTCGTCGGGTTGAATTTGAGCTGTTGAAAAGGCGCCGAGCTGAAACTGTGTCCAAGACTCAGAGTTCCGTCTCCCCTCAGATCTCTCCGGCTGCCGGGTCGACACGCCGGCCCGCCGCCGCCGCCGCCGCCGCCGCCGCGTTCACCGGCCGCCGTCTGGCGCTCTCGCCGAGCCCGGCAGCTATTAGCCGTTAGCTGTTAGCCGCTAGCTGTTGTTGTGTCGGTGTGCCATGGCGGCCGGAGGCGGCGCAGCTCCTCCTCATGTCGGTGATGTTGAAGAAGACGCTTCACAGCTGCTGTTTCCCAAAGGTCAGTGACGACACAGCCGGGTCTGGGTCCGGCCGGGTCCGGTCGGGGTCGGGTCCGGGTCCGGCCGGGTCCGGGTCCGGGTCCGGTCGGGGTCGGGTCCGGGGCTGTGGGCTGACGTTGTTTTTGTGTTGGTGTCGTCACAGAGTTCGAGAACGCAGAGACTCTCCTGAACTCGGAGGTCCACATGCTGCTGGAACACCGGAAGCAGCAGAACGAGAGCGCGGAGGACGAGCAGGAACTGTCTGAGGTCTTCATGAAGACCCTGAACTACACAGCCCGCTTCAGCCGTTTCAAGAACCGAGAGACCATCACGGCGGTCCGCAGGTACATGTCCATGACTCACATGGTTCTGCATGTTCACATAAACCTGACACCACCTGGTTTCTGTGGCCTGATCTGGATCTGACCCTCCACACCCACAGTCTCCTCCTGCAGAAGAAGCTTCACAAGTTCGAGTTGGCAAGTTTGGCCAATCTGTGCCCCGAGGCCGCCGAAGAGGCCAAAGCTCTGATCCCCAGGTGAGTCTGACCCGCATCACCCTCAGACCCAGACCTGGTCCCGTTAGTGCTGACCTCTTGACCTCCGAGTTCAGGTTGAACTCAGAGAGGGTGAGACAGCCTGCTCAGCTTCTGCCTGCTGTCTTCATGTGTTTTTCATGTCACACAACTGGACACGTTTTACATCAAACGCATCACACTCACCTTTGACCTTTCATTGGTTCCAGTCTGGAAGGTCGGTTTGAAGACGAGGAGCTGCAGCAGATCCTTGATGACATCCAGACCAAAAGAAGCTTCCAGTACTGAGACCGGACCCGGACCCGGGACTGGGACCAGGTCCACACTCCTCACTGGTCTGATGTGGATCCTTATGACCTGGGCTGAAAAGTCTTTTATTTTTTGTTTCCTGCGGTTTGCATCGGGTCTCATCTCACCTGTGATTTGTCCTCATTCTGCTGCTGTTTGTTTTCACCTCTCACGCCGGTATTGGATATTAGTTATGTAAAACATGTTATAATTAGTAGTTTAATTCATGTGTGATCCAGGTTGTGATGGAAATATTGATCTGTAGTGGAACTACAGGAGAACACAGTGAATCCATTCATCACTAATTTGTTACTTTTATATCAAAAATAAAAACAACATGTTGTCATATTGTTGTCCTGCATAAGAACATTTCCTCAGGTCTGATTCTATGAGGAAACAGATGTCTGTTTTCTTACAGTTTTTGAACATAGTTTGAATTTTCAAAACAAAAGCCTCCAAAATGATCACCTTATAAAAGTTATACTTTAAACTTGTTTTATTTTCATCAATTTTTTTTATTCTTGTAATTATAATTAAAGTCTTAATCTGAAATTCTATGACGACATGGACCAAACAGACCAGACCTATTTAAATGGACTCACTCACAGTCATGAGAATAAATGTCCTCAGTGGCAGGATGAACCATCTCAGGCAGGCCGGGATCAGATCCTGCCCAGGATGTAGTGGACCTGGAGATCTGCGTCTGGTTCTGTTTCATCCACTCAGCTACGTGGTCATAATAAGGACACGCTCAGTAGTGCAGATGCAGATGCAGATGCAGATGCAGATGCAGATGCAGATGAGGGTCATGCTGGTCAACACACATGTTAGAATGGAGCAACACACAGGACAAAGGGACTAAACCTGCAAGACAGTACCGAGGACACACATCACCAAACAGAAGGTCTGACTTCATTAACTTTATCTACTAATTAACATTAACTTATAATAATGTGGAGGAGGAGGAGACAGCGGCACCCAGTGGCAGCACACTGGTAAGTGACGGGTCAGGACATGGCGGTGGTGCTGAGGAGTCGTGTGTTTGTTCTGTTGCGCAGAAACACAAAAACCAGCTGAGTGTCTCCGCAGATTAATCGATATTAAATCGATACAGCGTCGATCCCAGGGTCAAAGTGCAGGACTGTGTGTGTCGGATCACAACCTGGAAACTACCTCACCTGCCCTTCACCTGCTTCACGTCCAGCCGGACACACAGTCAGCTGGAGAGTCAGCTGATTGTCAGCTGGAGAGTCAGCTGATTGTCAGCTGGAGAGTCATGTTGCGCAGAAACACAAAAACCAGCTGAGTGTCTCCGCAGATTAATCGATATTAAATCGATACAGCGTCGATCCCAGGGTCAAAGTGCAGGACTGTGTGTGTCGGATCACAACCTGGAAACTACCTCACCTGCCCATTACCTGCTTCACGTCCAGCCGGACACACAGTCAGCTGGAGAGTCAGCTGATTGTCAGCTGACGTGTCGTCAGGCGAACCCAGTTTTAACTCGGTTAAAAAAACACGGATGTTTTTCTTTCTTTTTCACTCTTGATGAGAAGAAGCAGCAAAACCCGGATGTTTGAAAATCTTTGTCTTATAAAGTGAAGATCCGAGTTTGGGGTCTGTAAGTACAACACATGGACTTTCTACTGGACTTTCTATTTGACTACATTAGAACGCAGAGTCACGTGTCACACGTTAGACACTGTAGATGTAGACATTCAATAACAAAGTGAAGCTTTGTGATTTCATTGTTTAACTAATCAGACACAGAGACAGTTAACACATCTGTTTCTGTCCTGATGAGACAACATGAAAAAGCAGAGCAACAAGTCCTCCGGAGTGAGGGGTCCGTCCCAGCAGACCATCATTCCTCAGGCCAGGTACCACCCAACCATCCAGACTCAGACCTCAGAGGAGAGACCACCACCCAAACCCACTACAGGCCCTGACACCAGATCCACTCAAAGACAAAGGACCAGACCTGAAACCGTGCACGTCCCTCAGACTGGAGGCCAACATGAGAACAACACACTTCAGAAGCCTGCTTCAGATTCAGGTCTTCCTCCAAAACAAGATCACACCTATGACAGAGTCCCTCACAGACCAGAGCATGTTCCTCTGAGTCTGGCGGTTCAGTTGGACAGGTCTGTGGTGGAGGAGGTGGAGGTTCTGACCCGTGGACAGCGGACTAACCAGGACTGGTTCTCGTGGAGGAAGAATAGGATCACTGCCTCAGTCGCTCATCGCATCGCTCACTGCCGCTTTGTTAACGGCAAGACCCTAACCCCGCCCACCTCCTACCTCGCCGCTATCACAGGTAGGTCACACTGTTCTACACCTGCTCACACAAAGAGTCACTAGGTCCTAACATAATCCACTCTGGTTCCACAGGAGATGGTAAGAGAGTCCAGACCAGAGCCATGAGCTGGGGGATCAGGATGGAGGCTGAGGCCGTCCGCAGGTACCAGGTACAGTTTAACAGAGTGATCCAACAGATGTGCACGTACAAGCTGTAGCAGATGTCAGAGGTTTAGTTCCTGATACCTCCAACCAGAAGGTCTGAACCTGGAGCAGCTGCTGATGATGATCATGATGTTCCTTAGAGTGTGAAAACGATGGTGCTGGGGCAGCCGGTCTCGGTTCAGGACTGCGGTTTGTTCATCGACCCACAACGACCCTGGTTGGCTGCGAGTCCTGATGGAATTGTGATAGAAAAGCGGACCGGCCAACGGCTGCGGTGCCTGGAAGTCAAGTGTCCCTACAAACACAGAGAGAGACGAGTGGAGGACGCCTGCAGGGACGACCCCGCCTTCTGTCTGGAGATACAGAGCCAGGAGCCCAGAGGGGTAAATAAAAAACAATCATATTTTACTGTCCCGATCAATCGGTCTTCTCCCCACTGTTGACCTCTGCCCTGTCCTTGTTGCACGTCCCCCCTCTGTCTTCAGTTCAAACGTCCTCTCCTTGTCTCTTATGTCCCAGTCTCCAGTCTACCACCTGAAGACATCTCACAGTTACTTTACTCAGATCCAGTGTCAGCTGGCTGTGACTGGCCTGCAACAGGCTGACCTTGTCGTCTACACCACTAAAGAGATGGCCATTGTTCCAGTGACCTTTGACCCTGACCTGTGGGAGGAGACTGTGACTAAGCTGGAGGTGTTCTACAGGGGTGCTGTCCTGCCTTACCTCAGAGAGAGGACAGAGCAGGGCACAGCAGCAGTCTGGACACCAGAGCTGTAGAGATGCATTTGCTCTGTGGTGACCTCTGACCTGCTCTTCCATAAGGATGTAGTGTTTTGATCTGATGATTTAAAAAAGTGGAAAACCTTTTCTGGGCTGTACATTTTTGTGTTAACCAACAAATTCTGAAACTTGCTCTGTCGGTTTGTTTTGATATTAAACTTTACCCTGTTAACTGTGGACAGAACATTGTCACAGAAAATGCTGACCTTTGAACTCTTGAATATTAAATGACAAAGCTGCTCAGGCGTACGCAACTGTGGTTGTCTAAATTCTTATGTCAAAGTCATTGTCTGCTGAGGTTAACAATGACCTTTACCTGAAAAAACCCCACAGCTTCACTGAGAGCAGAGAGCAGACGACGGTGTTTTGTCTTCACTACCGGTCGTCAGGTGGAGACTGATGACAACCTGTGATATTGTTTACAGACGTCTGTTTCAGCAGCAGCAACAGTGATCAGATTTAAAACTACAGTCTCAGAGGTGCACATCTGAGTTTGAATCGTTAGCATCACTTCAAATGTTTCATCACAGTAAGAGAATCACAGGAGATAATCTGCTTTCTGATAAATCTGACTTTGATCTAGGAGGGAAGTGAGTGAATGAGTAAAAAAAGTGACATGCTCTGAATTTTATTGTTTCTATCTCTGTAAATATGTCTGATGACAGGTCCTCACCTGGAGAATCAAAACAACCAATCATCTTGGAGCAGGTTGTCCCTTAAAGCAGAAAGTGAGAGTTCAGAGAAGAAAAGTCTCTGCTCTGCTCCACTCGGTAACTGGCTGCTCTGACCAGCGTTATCACGGAAGGGGCAGGGTTCATGATGCTTGTGGTGAACGTGGTCGGTCAGCAAGAGGCGGAGCCTCAAAGGTAACCTTCCTTCTTGAACTGTTCATGCAGAATGTCTCGATACTCGTCGAAGCCGCCGTCGATGCGTCGAACATTCCCGTTTTCACACACCCACAGCTCCTTACACACCAACCGGATTAGACGCTCGTCATGTGACACTAAGATGACCCCACCCTGAAACACATAACATCACACGACTGAGAAGCTGCACAGACGCTAGTGTGAAGGACAAAAACAAATCACACACACACACACACACACACACTAACTCTGAATTTGTTGAGAGCTTTAGCCAGAGCCTCGATGGTCTCCATGTCCAGGTGGTTGGTGGGCTCGTCCAGGATGTAGAAATTTGGACTGCAGGAGAGAGAGAGTAATGATGTTGATGTCATCATCATCATCATCATCATCATCATCATCATGTACATTAACATGTTCTCTGAGCTCTCAGTTACCATGGCATAGTCATCTGTGCAAAGGCGACTCGGCTCTTCTGTCCTCCTGACAGACTGGCCACTGACCTCGTGGCCAGCTCGCCGGAGATGCCATAGCTTCCTAGCTGGTGACGATATTCTTCCTCTGTCCGACCTGCAATGAGCGCAAGCAACGACAAATCACAGCTTTACACCTCGATGTAGTGAGTTACTGCTGGAGTTAGGATGTGTTGGGGAGGTGGTGGTGAAGTGGTTATTGAATCGGGCTTGGGACCAAGAGGCTTTGGACCCGGAGGTCACCGGTTCGACTCCCAGCCCCACCGAAGACTGGGTGATGCGCCACCATTCCCGACCTGAGCTACCATCAAGCTTGGGAACGTGATGGTTGAAAATTGGAGAGGCGCCGCCATCTGCCGTCCACCACCTTGGGCCCTTGAGCAAGGCCCTTAACCCCCTTGCCCCCTTGCTCCCTGTGCGCTTCCCTCAGGGGGGGCAGCCCACTGCTGTATAAAATGTTGTGACCAAACTAAATGCATGTAAGATGTATGTGTGGAATGCAGTGACCTAATTTCCCAAATTTGGGATTAATAAAGTATGTTCTTCTTCTTATTATTATTATAGTTGCTATAGTTACCTGGGAACTTGTTGAGCAGCAGCTCTACAGAGCAGACGTTCAGGTCCAGCTGATCCACATGATGCTGACTAAAGTAACCGATCTTTAAGTTCCTGGTGAGAATCAGAACAGTGTCAACCACAAGAGGGCAGCCTGGGTGATGGGTGCTGTAAAAACTGTTCCCTGAAAACAGATCCTTGTTTCACTGATGATCCCCAATGTCGATAACAGTTACCAACGTACGATGTAAATAAACAGATACAAACAGTTCCCCTGGAACGTCCTGTAATAAATTCTCTATCATCTCTTTCTACACTGATCCACAGGCTGTTTCCTACCTGAGTGCTTAACTACAAACAGTTCCCTGTACATCCAAAAACTGTATGATCCATTTCCTGTAAACACCAACAGTCTGACACAGGTATGCACATTCTGGTACCACCTGTGCTCTGATTGGTCAAATGGTTGTCTCACCTGTGAGCTTGTCGGACCCCGCCAACCGGTGTCAACTCGCCCATCAGTAGTTTGAGGACGGTGGTTTTTCCTGCACCGTTTTCTCCCACCTGACAGGGAACAACAGAACCGCAGGCATCATCATCACATTCCCGATACAGCATTATTGATCACTATGATCAGTTTAATCAAGAAGCCAGGGTTCACTGTGATACATACAATACAGACACGAGACTCGAGGTCAGCTGACAGGTTGAGTCCAGAGAAGAGCGGCTGGTCTGGAGAGTAGGAAAACTCAACTTCATCTAACTGCAGGATGGGAGGAGACAACTTCTCAAAGTTATCTGGAAACCTGCAGGAAAACACAGCCTGTCCATCAACCAACCAATAACCAATCACCTGCATGGAGGGGGGATGTAGTGTTTACCACGCCCATCCATCAGAAATACTCGATTCAGAGTTCATTTGATAAAACGACTGCAAACAACGCATCATGTGCTATGGACCAATCTTAAACATAAAATATTTAGAACCACGAGAACAGATGTTATAGATTCTGACAATAAGAATTCTTTTGCGGTGACGTGTGGCTGTAAAGGTTTCGAGTCAAACAGACAGCTGATTGGACCAAATGCATGAATGAAGGTTTCACTTCTTACCTTAATGTGACCTCAGTTTCCCTTTCAATGGGCGTTAGTTCAGGTCTGCAAGAGAGAAACACACTCACTGTTGGTTCAGTCACACAGAGTCACGTCCTGTACCTGTATGCGTTATATTCACACAGCTAAATCAAACAGACCCAGGATCAGGACTCACAGTCTCTCCAGAAGTTTCAGTTTGCTCTGGACCTGAGCTGCTCTGTTGGCGTTGTACCGGAACCTGTCAATAAAAACCTAAAACAGAAACACGAGGGAAACACACCTTTAAAGCCCAACACCTTTAAAGCTCAACACCTTTAAAGCCCAACACCTTTACAGCTCAACACCTTTACAGCTCAACACCTTTAAAGCCCAACACCTTTAAAGCCCAACACCTTTAAAGCCCAACACCTTTACAGCTCAACACCTTTAAAGCTCAACACCTTTAAAGCTCAACACCTTTAAAGCTCAACACCTTTACAGCTCAACACCTTTACAGCTCAACACCTTTACAGCCCAACACCTTTAAAGCTCAACACCTTTAAAGCTCAACACCTTCCTCGTTCATCTGATTGTCTGTACTGCAGTAGTGGTACCTGAGTGTGTTGTCTGTGCTGCAGTGGTGGTACCTGAGTGTGTTGTCTGTACTGCAGTAGTGGTACCTGAGTGTGTTGTCTGTACTGCAGTAGTGATACCTGAGTGTGTTGTCTGTACTGCAGTGGTGGTACCTGTATGTGTTGTCTGTACTGCAGTAGTGGTACCTGTATGTGTTGTCTGTACTGCAGTTGTGGTACCTGTATGTGTTGTCTGTACTGCAGTAGTGGTACCGGAGTGTGTTGTCTGTACTGCAGTAGTGGTACCTGTATGTGTTGTCTGTACTGCAGTAGTGGTACCTGTATGTGTTGTCTGTACTGCAGTAGTGGTACCTGAGTGTGTTGTCTGTACTGCAGTTGTGGTACCTGAGTGTGTTGTCTGTACTGCAGTTGTGGTACCTGAGTGTGTTGTCTGTACTGCAGTAGTGGTACCTGAGTGTGTTGTCTGTACTGCAGTAGTGGTACCTGTATGTGTTGTCTGTACTGCAGCTGGGCCTCATACTCTCGCTGCTGGTTCTTCAGTCTGTCTTCTTTAGTTTTAATAAAGTTTTCAAAGTTGCCACGGTAACTGTCAAGCTTCTGCGAGTGCAAGTGGACGATGTCCGTTACCACGGCATTTAGGAAGTTTCTGTCATGGGAGACGACCAAGATGGTGGACTGCCACATCTGAGGGAGGGATATGGTGCTTTAGTGTTTGTACGTGTTAGCTTGGGGCTAGCAGTTTCTAGAATGCTAACGTTAATGACAGACTCACAGACCTGCAGATAGTTCTCTAACCACAGGATGGCTCTGACATCCAACATGTTGGTCGGCTCTGAGATGACACAGGAGAAACACACTGGAGTACTATCACAGTACATCTAAAAGTAAAACTACTACACGTAACCCGATGCACATGAGTCATGTTGTGCTTCAGAGACGAGACTCACCATCCAGCAGCAGCAGGTCTGGTCTGATGGAAACAGAGACACAGTGATATTGATCATCGCTGTCCTCCAACAACACCACTGTTTAAATATGAAGCTTAAAACTCACCGAGCAAACAAAGCTCTGGCCAAGGCCAACCTCATCCTCCAGCCTCCTGAGAACTCCCTACAGAGACGCATACAGAGGAGGGCGGGCAGACAGGCAGGCAGGCAGACAGGCAGACAGACAGACAGACAGTTATTTTGTATATATATTTTATTTTGCAGATCATACCAGGTCAATCTGTTTAACTGTGAGCTAACGTGACATTTCATTAATTTGTACACCACTGTGTATAGTTGAATGACAATAAAGGTCTATTCTATTCTATTCGATACAATGAGTGTAAGTGATGGTCAGCTCACTTTGTTGCCCGCTGTTGCATCTTGGGTGAGAATCCGAGACCAGCCAGGATGATGGAGGCTCTGACAGGATGAAACTGATGTCAGTGTTAAAAGGTCAGGGTTAGTTAACCCTCGTCTGTAAAATAATATATGACCCCAACCAGTAACGATGTCATACTGCACCAGATGACCATCTGAACATTTGACTCTCTGTGTCTGTGATGTGTAATGAACCACTGATCCACTATGGTCACATGACAAAGTCATCACTGTGCTTGCTGTGTGGTTACAATAGTTACCGTGCAGGGGCTTTGTCTGCTTCAATCTCCTCCAGCTTGACGTAGATCTCCGACAGTCGAGCGCTCTCCATCCCGTCGGCCCTGAAGGACAACAGAGTAAGAAGACGTCCTGTTTGCTCAATTTCAAAGTAAATGCTTAAGATGGATGAAGAAAATGAAGAAAATGCAACTGATGTAACGGAAACTGATTAAACATGTTCAAATGTAGTTTAGTAAAATAAATAAATGAATATGACAACAAAATTGGTTCACTGAGAATGAACATTAACTGTTGGTACTGAGGTTCCTCTGAGACGTATCTGTAAGATAACACCAGGTCAAGAAACGATCATGTTCAATAATTCATTTTAGAAGTCTGTTTATCTTGTATTTGTTTTTCTGTTTCATAGCGAATCACCAGCTTTTTTTTTTTGGAGAAATCAATATAATCTCAGAACAGTATGATGATTCATGCATGCATTGACCAGGAGCTGTTGACTGTTGTATGTTCTTTTGTTGTCATTTCCACCTGTGAGTGTCTTTAAGAGACACATCAAGAAGGTGAGAGCAGCTGCTGCAGCAGAGAGCTCAGTGGAGGTCAGGACCAAATCGTCTGCTGTCGGACAGTTAGCCTTTCACTTGATTGTAAATCTTACGTTCCATTGGCAATACGAGCGTTGAGCTTCCTCTCTTCCTCGAGCAGCTCCTCTCTTAGCGTGTCACTCTGCAGGACGCTCTGCAGGGCCATCGTCTCATCACCCACTACTTCCTGCTCCACATGGAGAATTGAGATATGAGATGGAACACGGAGGTTACGACTCGCCAACATCTTCAGCAACGTTGTCTTCCCCAGGCCGTTACGTCCAATCAGACCGTACCGCCGGCCTGAGGCCAGAGAGAGCTCTGCCCCTTGCAGCAAACACCTGGAATAACAAATATATACAGAACAAATAAAGATGAAATATATTTAACAAGTCTACATTATATAAATATGTATTATGAAATACAATATTGAAAGAATAATATTTATTAACACACATACAAAGAGAAATAGGAAAGACATGCACTGGGGGGATAATGTAGTCATCATGTCGTTAATGCCAATCCGCACATCACTTTGCTTCAGTGAAACTTATAACTGTCTGTCATGTGAACTGGGACAAAATCATTGATGGATTTCCGATGGAGCTGTAACAGCTTTTCGGTGTTTGTTTATCACGGTGTGTTTATGTTTGTTCCTCACTTTCTCCACTCACCTCTCTCCAAACGAAACATCAAAGTTCTCAATGCGAATATCATAACTTCGATTTTTTCCTGATTGGTCAACTCTGTTCTCCTTCTTGTTGCTGGCCTGACTGGCCGAAGCCTCCTCCAGCACCCTGTCAGGGACAACAAGAGACAGCCAATGAGGATGACTGAGGACAGGTGTGTGCAGGCAAGGACAGGTTAAGTACTGACAGCGGGGTGGAGGCTTTCTGAGAGTCCTTCTCATTCCTGCGTTCATGTTTAGCTTTCAGCTTCGCCTCAGCCTTCTCCAGTTTCTTTGCATCCACCGTCTGAAGAGACAGAAAGTGATGCGTTTAATGGCATCACAGCAGAGTGACATTACGTGATGTGTTCTAACTCTGATATATGTGTGTGTTTTTGTGTATGTGACTAGAGGTTGGTGTGTGTAGGTCTGTAACACACACACAATTACATTTCTTACAGTGTATTTTTTCACTTTTATCACATTCAAAATATGAAAACAGCAAAATTCAAAAATGCGTAACGACGACTTTAAATCTGCTACAGAGATAAAAAAGTCAGAAAGTGATGTTTCATGTCCTTTCATCACATCAAATTTACATTTGACTTTATATCAAACAGAGAAAGAAGAGGATGAAAACTCACTGTGTTCTGAGGACGTTTCATCATCCAGATTCCCTCAACATCTTTGGCTGCTGAAACTGCAACAAATATTGGTTGAGTCTCCACTTCACTTGTGTAACTAAATATATCATTCAGACAATTCACACCCAAAGGGCTCTCAACGTCAAGAGTCCCACCTGGGAAAAGTGAGTGGTCTTAGATACTGCTATATATTGTAGCTTCGTGTTGTTATTAAAAGATTTAAAAAGATCAGAAAATACTGCTTCCTGTGTTTGAGCAGAAGTGTTGTGCAAATTACAGCGAAAACCTCGCTGTAATTTGTGTGATTTCTTCACGTCCCGCTGCAAGACTTCAAAAAATGTGATTGATTTGACCATGTAAAAAATGCACATTCTCATGATAACCACAGACTGAAGGTCAGACGTGTGATGTGTTGTTACCAGTGTCTGCAGATATCTGAGACAGCTGAACGGGAGCATCCAGTAACACCTGCTTCTGAGAGCCAGGATGATGATGATTCCTGCACACAGCAAACATATGATTTATTAGTCTCACATTACTCCTGGTGGATCTATAAACACAGACATGATTATTCTTTCTGAATGGAACCTGATAAAAATCAGTCAGTGTATTGATCAACCAGTTTCTCTGGACATCATAACTGCAACAAGTGATCATTTTGTTTGATTTTATTTTTTGTCATAATGTGGTCAAACCATTTCTCACATCTGAGAAGCTTTAACTATCGAATGAAAAAAAAACAATTTGATCTTTAAAATAAATCTCGGTTCATCTGCTAAGCGACAGTTGGCCACTAACAAACAGATTTTGTGTGCAATGTCCCTTTAATCACTCAGACGAACCATAAACACATCATTTGTCTTTCTTACAGCTTTAGAGTGTTGAACATTTGGAAACAAATATCTCTGACGTCCTCCTCATTTTTACGGTCTGCAGACACGTCCTGTAAGAAGCCACCGATGGCATCATACACTTCTTCTCCATCCTCAAAGTCTGCGCCACCGCTGTCCAACACACCTGAAACACAAGGACACACAAACAAACACACCAGAGATCTCACTATCTTCTAAAAGGTAGCATTTTACCTCGGTTACATTCTTTTTCTTTCTTACGTTTCTGGAAACATTCAACAGACAAACCCACAGCAACAGCAGGAATTCCACGATTAATCCCCGTAACAGTCCTGAGTTATTCCCTATAGTAATCCTGGATTATTCCCTATAACAGCCCTATATTATTCCCTATAGCAGTCCTGGATTATTCCCTATAACAGTCCTATATGATTCCCTATAACAGTCCTATATTATTCCCTATAACAGTCCTATATTATTCCCTAAAGCAGTCCTATATTATTCCCTATAGTAGTCCTGGATTATTCCCTATAGCAGTCCTATATTATTCCCTATAACAGTCCTATATTATTCCCTATAGTAATCCTGGATTATTCCCTATAGCAGTCCTATATTATTCCCTTAACAGTACTGGATTCATTTCTATTAAATTCCTGGAATTCACCCTATAATGCTTTGAAAATGTTTCCTAATAGTCCCCGTGGCTCAGTGTGTTAAACCCGGCTGTAAACGTGAGGCTGGCCGGGTGTCGGTGGAGCTAACCGGCCCGTGTAGCGTTCCGGTTCCTGTTAGCATTAGCCGCATTAGCCGCGTTAGCTGAATAGCTCTGGCTCTACAGAGTTACAGTGGCCGGCTAACAGCAGAGTACAGGCCCGTCTGCAGCAGCGCCGAGTCGGCAGACAGAGCCGGGACAAAGCGGCCGCTGTCGGCGGCGTCTCACCTGTGATATAATCGAAAAGCTCCGAGTCGATCTCAGGAAACTCGTTCTTCAGAATGTCCACGTACGTCGCCATGATACCCGGCCCTGACACAACCGCTCTGCGCATGCGTCAATATCTGACAGGGCATTCTGGGAAATGTAGTTGGAGTCCATGATGGCGACTCCAGATTATAACCACAACCTTAACAGAACTTTTAAAAATAGAATTTACAGCAGGTAATTGATTATGAATTCATACAAACAGTATGAGCAGCTCTGGGCTCTGCCCTCTGCTGGTTCTGATCATCTGCTGCACCCATGTCAGTTTCCAGCTGCTGAATGCGTGTGTGTGCAGAAACTGATCCTGTGACACACACACACACACACACACACACACACACACACACACACACACACAGGGTTCAGTTTCACAGAGCTCCCTCATTGATAAACAGCTACTGCACAGTCACTGTTACAGTACAGTCTGATCAATGAACACTGAGCCAGGTGTTTACACTTAGATACGCGCTACAATCATTGGTCGCAGTACTGGTGGAGGGTAAGTGTAGTACTGATAGTAGTAGATGAGTGGTAGCTGATGCTGTCAGACTTCAGGCTGGATTACATCGAGCTGCTTCAACAGGAAGTCAACAAGACTCCGGATGTAAGTGACATCAAACTACTTTATTCAATTATAAATTAGTACTGCAAACAATACTACTGCTACTACTGCAACTACTCATACTACTGTGGACGTAGTACATGTAGTAACTACTTGTACTACTGCTACAGCTGCTGCTACTACTGCAGCTACTTATACTACATAGACTACTACTGCAGCTACTTATACTACATAGACTACTACTTATACTACATAGACTACTACTTATACTACATAGACTACTACTGCAGCTACTTATACTACATATACTACTACTGCAGCTACTTATACTACATAGACTACTACTGCAGCTACTTATACTACATAGACTACTACTGCAGCTACTTATACTACATATACTACTACTGCAGCTACTTATACTACATATACTACTACTGCAGCTACTTATAGGCTACTACAGCCACTTATGGGACTGGAGCTGCCAGTTAGCTCTTAACCTTCACTACGTTGGTGATCAATGCTGCAGTGTGTCAGGTTCACCAGCTGGGGGCAGATGTCAGGTTGGAGGTGTTGGTGCACAGGTGAGCTGACATGTTTGCTGGCCTCCTCAGAGGATGGTGGACGTGGGGAAGGAGGAGGAGCAGGAGGAGTCTTCTCTGCTCTGCAGGACACTTCCACCTGTCTGCTCCATCCCCAGGAGACTGGTCATCTCTCCCAGCATCGGAGGAGCTCCAGTCTCACCCGACATGACTGAGGTCAGAGTTTACTTTATTAAATACACACATGAAGTGTCCTGTAATGAACTCAGACGCACAACTTTAGGATGAAAGAGAAGACAGAAAGAGCAGATTTCCTCACTGATGTGTATTTCATGTTTGTGTGTGAATGCTGTACACACAGAACCGGTTGAGACCTGCTTCAGTCTGTTTTCCTTCTCAGAGCCTGAGAAGGATCTTGTTTGGAGGAACGTTCCATGTCTTCAGCTACGAGTGGAGGAAGTGTTTCTTTCAGTTCCGGGAGCTGAAGTCTGAGTTCCCCTGTGCACTGGAGACAGACAGGGTGAGAAACCCCCACTACAGATACCACTGCTGATACCTGTATTCATGGCTGTGGTAACTATGGCGACAAGAGCTACACATTGTTTGACTATCAATGTCAAAACAATTCCACTGTTTATAGTTTAAGTTACGAGTCTGTCTGCCACTGACGTGTGTCACCTGACCCGCTGCGTTGACCGCTGTGTTAACGGCTGTGTTTCAGGGAGGAGCTCAGGCCATTCAAATGATCATCCAGGCTCGAATCATTAAACACCTGCTCTTCCACCATCACAGCCGCTCAGGTGAACAGGCGCTGCACAGGTGAGGAAAGACAATACACCACACCTCCATGTTACAGCATCATGTTCGACAGGTCAGAGGAAAGGTAGGACGTCTGTGTGTAAACAAGCTGCTGTCACGTGATGGAAAAGGAACCTGGGATAGTTAATAACAGTGAGGATGACACCAGGAGCTGAGCTGTTCTTCTGCTGATGGGGAACAGGACACAGTGCAACACTGACCGTTACTCTCATCACAGCCTGTCGCCTTCATGAAGAATCACACTGATAAGATAACACATGACGTATGATCTCGTCATAGTCTCGTCGACAGAGACTTCGCCTGGCATCATGACCTCAGCAGGAGTCTCAGAAATATTATAAATATATTTTATATATATACAGTGCTCAGCGTAAATAAGTACAACCAACAGATTTGTCAGATTTGTTTCCATCCAAAATCAACATTATCTACAGGATACTACACAGCAAAATACTCCCACCTTTGTTCTGAGGGAATCTGCACACAGTGTAAGTAATTTAACATAAGTAAGTAATTTCATTGAAGACCATGTTGCACAAACCCTAACCTCAGTTAGAGTCTGACAAGCAAAGCTACATTTTACAGTAAAAAATTCTAATTAACCAGAATTCAACCACAGGTGAGTCTGATTATTCATTAGACACAAGTCCAGCATGAACTTGTGCTCTGTGCTTGGCTTTCACAGGGGGTGTACTCATATATGCTGAGCACTGTGTATATATATATGGTATATATATATATGAATATTGTATTGGTCCTGTCCTCCTCTCTTTCAGTCTGACTGAGGTCGGAGCGAGGGAGCAGGAGAGGGCACTGGCAGCAGCTTTGTCTGAAAGCCTCTGGTTGGCTGGCCAGCAAGTCAGTGCCACGGTTACCTTGGTAACTGAGGACTACTGCATCACTCCCCACCTGGACTACAAACTAGATAACTTTACGGAGAGGGTACCCGACACGGGTTCATCAGTACACAGCTCTTTTAAACGGCTCCAGGGGTCAGGGGTCAGGGGTCACTGTGTGATTGTGTCTTTCAGCTGCAGCTGTTCACATTTAAGGACAAAGAGGACGTCAGGAATTTCATATTAGAGCACATCGTCAGTGTGAGTTGATCCAGCGAGCACATGTGTGTTTCTCTTCCATCATCACTTCTCCATAATCTCATCCCACCAGCACTCACTTCTTCATTTTACAGGCAACCTAAATGAGTTTATATAAAATAATAAACAAGTATAAACCGTAATATAAAGGTTTATATAAATAATAAACATCTTTATTCATCAGCTGCAAAATAAAGGAATCCAGAATGTAAACTAATCACCAGGTTTTGTCATCATAGTTCACAGAGGAGGGAAGTCATGGAGTCATCCTCTTCCTCTACAGCCTCATCTGCTCCCGTACAGTTGAAAGGTAACAGAAAACCTACAGCGCCCCCTTTAGATGCTCAGTGCCTGACAGGTTTACTAAGTGGTCAGGTGTTTTACCGCGACTTCAAAATCCGTTCAAATTCAAGTGATAATCAAGCTTCCCGTCATTCTTCCCATGTTAAAAGATGACAGGAATGTCTGAGGTGCTTCGAGTGCAAGTGGCAAAAAGAGAAGAAAGCTAAAAAATAAAGTAGAATAAGAAAACTGTACAACTATAAGGAGGGAAATACTGTTCTGGTACCTGAGCAGTTACATTACACAACATTACTGCACATGGTTTTGACATGAAGGGTTTTTGCAACATGTTATTGCTGACTCATCAGCTGTCGTCCTCTTCCTCACAGGGTACAGGAGGATCTGGACTCACCCTCCTCCCACCTGCTGTACCTCAGTCTGGGCACTTTTGTCTGCCATCAGGTGACATGATTTGGGTTGAATCAAACCTGGCCTGTGTTTTACCACAGAAATAAATTCACTGACAGTGAGATGGATGATCAAACAGAAGTGTCGCTCCTGTGTCTGCAGGCATTGTTGAACCTGTTACTGACGGGCAGGGCCACTCCTCACGTCTTCAACGGGACTTTGTCTGTGGGGGAGGACAGTGTGCCGCTGGAGCGCCCCCTGCAGGGCATCCTGACCCGCAGCGATGTGGGATATCTTCTCTGGAGTCGGGAGCAGATGGAGAGAGGCGACCTGCCTCAGGTGAGTTCGTTAAACCTTTACCACCTGTTACCACTGTTGCCACTGGTAAACAGACTTCACCTGACAAGTAATCTGGTACAACCAGAACTACTGTTACTACTGTTACTACTGTTACTACTGTTACTACTGTTACCGCTGTGTATCCCTGTGCCACAGTGCAGCGTACAACAACAGCAGACTTCTGTTGGACACAACAGTGTCTGATTTCACTGCAACGCTACACGGTTGTATCGTATGTGATGAGGCTGCATTGTGTCTTAATTACACAGCAGCACAGTGTGTGTGTGTGTGTGTGTGTGTGTGTGTGTGTGTGTCACTGAGGTGTGAACCAGTGATGGAAACTTCATGTTGTACAGGAAACAAACGGCGATGGAAGAACTCCATCACAGACTTGTTTGTTTTCCCTGTGACATCTTTGTCGTCATGGCAACACTCTGTGTCTGCATTGTGTCTGGTGTAGGTGGGCAGTATGCTGAAGACGCCCATGTTTCCAGTCTGGGTTTGCTGTATAAACGGCGGTTACTCGGTTCTGTTCAGCCTGAACCGCTCCCTGTTGTCTGATTGGAGGATGGAGCACCTGTTCCACCTGTACTACTACAGCGGGCTGAGCTCTCAGAGGGGCGTGGCCAGGCTGACGGTCGGTGAGGACTACTGAACTGCTGGATCGGCTCTTGTCAGGATCCCGACCCGTCCAACACTAACACTTGTTTTGTTTTTTTTGTCAGATACCCACTCCCACCACTGGGAGGAGTCATCCAGAGATTCTGACCAAGATCCAGAGAAAAAGTTTTCTTCAGTGGAGATGACCATCAGGACAAAGTGGAACGGAGCTGCTATCGACTGGAATGGGACTTTACCGTTCTACTGATGCTCTGACAGCTGACGGCTCACACACACACATGATGATCCATCACTAATATAAGAAGGACACCTCAGAGCCCCAGCTGATGTTCTTGAGGTTTTTTATTGTGCTGTTTCTGAATTAATAAACTAATTACATTTGTCAACATATGACTGACGATGAAAGCGTTAGAGACAACTTTTTCTAAATCACGAATCTGAATCATTCCCATGTGGTTTCAACATGATATCGTCACGTGCTGTTAATATGAAGTCAATACTTCCTGTATTAAACATCACAGCATACGGTCATGATGAGACGTTTGGTTTTGGAAATGTTGTGAGTTTCAACAATGTTTTTTGAGGCGTTCAGTCCCAGCTGGACGTCCTCTGGACATGATTCTGTCCTCTGGACATGATTCTGTCCCCTGCTCTTAACCTTGGTTGTGAGTCAGAAATGCTCTGGTTCTCTGTGTCTGGTCTCTGCTGTCTCTTCAAAACAGACACCACCGGATCACGTCCCAGAGAACCACCACCAAAATCCAGGTCCAATCCTGGACCTGGATTTTGATAAAACTTGACTGTAGTCCCAAATCTGACAGACACAGAAGGTGTCCATGGACCCTCAGGATGTGTCAGGACCTGGATGTGGTCCTCACTCCTGAGTGCCTGAGTCCAGCCCTGTGTCAGATCATTCCACTCCACTGTAACGATGTGTACTGGACAGCTCCACCTGTCCCCACTGAACAGAGCAGGACTGTCTTCTTCACATTTGATCCCAGACGAGCCACAGCGAGGACATCCAGGAGACAAATGGACTCGTCAAGGGACAGACAAATGGCAATAAAGTGGGCGTGGAAACGAAGCGGGTCACCTGAGGAAAACAAAGCTGAGTGAGTGTTGGTAGATGAACGGCAGACAAGCCACCCAATTAGGGCTGCAACGATTAGTCGCCGTCGTCGTCGTCGTCGACTATTAAATATCGTCGACAAGAAATTTTGTGGTCGTCTAGTCGTATATTTTTTTAAGCAACGTGATGAACGCCATTCAATTCATTAGAATCAGAGAACCACCACCAAAATCCAGGTCCAATCCTGGACCTGGATTTTGATAAAACTTGACTGTAGTCCCAAATCTGACAGACACAGAAGGTGTCCATGGACCCTCAGGATGTGTCAGGACCTGGATGTGGTCCTCACTCCTGAGTGCCTGAGTCCAGCCCTGTGTCAGATCATTCCACTCCACTGTAACGATGTGTACTGGACAGCTCCACCTGTCCCCACTGAACAGAGCAGGACTGTCTTCTTCACATTTGATCCCAGACGAGCCACAGCGAGGACATCCAGGAGACAAATGGACTCGTCAAGGGACAGACAAATGGCAATAAAGTGGGCGTGGAAACGAAGCGGGTCACCTGAGGAAAACAAAGCTGAGTGAGTGTGTGTTGGTAGATGAACGGCAGACAAGCCACCCAATCATATAATCCATCATATGACCGATTTATTTCTCTCTGTTTTCAGACCTTTTAATTCATTGTTTTTAACATGTTCCCTCTCTTCAATCACTTCACCAATCACTTCTGATCAATGTTCTGTTCGGAACCGACGAGTGGGACAGATTACAAGAAAAAACAGTGGCAAAATATTTTGTGACTGACAGTGATCATTTTTACAGTAGAACAAGAGGATTTGTATCATTTATCACAGTATTGTAACCATGGCGACTCTTTCATTACGTCTCCAGCTTTGAGTGTTCCAGTGATGGACATGATGTCAGGATAAAGTCTGAACATCTCCCCTCACGGTAAACACAGCTTTATGTCCGCTGACTGTGTCAGTCTGTAAACACAGTTGTGTTAAAGTGGTTACCTGATAAACAACAAAACACAACCACTGACCTGGGTATACAAGGAAGTCTCCTCCAAACTTCCCTGCTGACGTCAGGTAAAAGCCCCGCCCCCTCAGGTCTCTGAACACCTGGTACCTGACGTCACTGTTCGGACGGTCCTGCACCCGCACTGGCCAGCCGGCCTGCAGGAAGGCCCGTTCCTCAGGGCAGAAGGTCAGCCCTGCCCTCACTGTGCTCAGCTGGACAGCTAGCGCTGACCGAGGGAAGGTGAAGCTTCCCTCTAAGGCCTGTAGATGGCACCGCAGGGCCTCACTTGAGGTCCCAGGTCCAGGATCTGAACCTATGGGGACTCAGAACATCTGATTGAAGGTACAAGGATGGCAATACCTGATCACCATCAGGTGAAACATTGTGATGGTAACACTCTCACCTAGTTTTGATGAGGTCATGGCTCTAACCAGCGCCGACTTCCTGTCCTCCAGAGCCAAAAGACTCTGCTCCTCATAACTCCTCTGCTCTTCCTGCTCGTACTGCTGCACCTTCTGACAGAGCTCCACGCCTTCTCTGTCCTGCTGAAACCAACAGCTCGTTAATCACATCCTGCTCCTTTATCCTACTGGCATCATCACACATGTGACCATCTCACCTGGTCACCAGCAGGTAAGGCGGCGGCGGCGTGCTGCTGGCTCAGCAGCCTCTCCTCCTCTGGCAGCAGTAGCAGTGGTCGACCCAGTCGTCCGTTCTGTCGGGGGGTGCGGGGAAGTGAACCCAGGAGAGCACCCACCAGACCCTGAGACCTGAACGTCTTCAGGTCCTTCATCCTCCACAGCAGGGGAGCCGAGTCACACAGACTGAGACCAACAGGACCAACAGGACACGATGAAGACGAGCCCTCGTCCTCCTCACCACGGGCCCCGGGGCCATCTCCACAGCCGGGCTCCTCCATCACCAGACCCTGTGGAGGTCCAGACACACTGATCCCCACCTTCTGATCTGATCTTCTCCCTGCTCTGTAAAACATCTGGAACTCAAACACAAGCTGCCCAAAATACTCACACACACACACACCGTCCTCAAAACTATTACACACACACACAAACCGTCCTCAAAACTATTACACACACACACACACACACACACACACACACACACACACACACACACACACACACAGACACACACAACGTCCTCAAAACTATTACACACACAGACACACCGTCCTCAAAACTATTACACACACACACACACACACACCGTCCTCAAAACTATTACACACACACACACACACACACACACCGTCCTCAAAACTATTACACACACACACACACACCGTCCTCAAAACTATTACACACACACACACGCAGACACACACACAGACACACAACGTCCTCAAAACTATTACACACACACACACACACGATGTTCACTGTCAGGCAGCAGCTCTGACACAGGTCCATCAGTGTGGACCATGAATGAAGCTGAGATGTTAATGTAAACTCACCCTGCGCTCAGCGCGTGCTCCGCTTCGAAAGCTGCCGGAAATGTGTCGTAAACCGCTGCGGCTGTTAGCTGTTAGCTGACTGTTTACAACCGCAACAACCCGAAAACACAAACACTCTTCTTCTTCTTCTTGAGTCGAACACCTTACCGGTGCACTGTCGCCACGTGCGTTACGTCACAACACAACCAGATACACAAACGATGAAAACAAAACAGCGAACACCAATCGTCCAGCGCACCGGAACAGTTTGAAAGCCACATCGTTACGTCACGGCGGGGGCGGGGCTTCCAGCAAAGAGCAACACAGTTGCAGTGAAGCCGCGCAAGAACTAAACAGCACATAAACGCAGCACAGGCGCGAGGAGTTTCGGTCCGCCAATGGCAGGAAGTCAACAACAGACAGAAAGAAGTGACGTCAAACTTTACTGTGAGTCTGTGAGGAGGACAGCTCGGTCTTTTATTGTGAAAGGACACCGACAAAGGACGCAGCATCTTTAAACATGTTGCACAGCAACAGTTTCACATTTGATCCAGCAGGTGGCCATGTCTTTCAGTCTGTGCTGCTGTTTGTTGTGATCAGGTGATTAACATGTGGTGATGAACAGAGAAAACTGAAACCTATTTCAGCAGTAATGATGAAGTCTTCTTTTTTGGTTGACAGTGATGCTTGTAGCATGTGGAGACATGGCCTATAGCTTCTGCAGCGCCTCCTACTGTCCAATCTGCAGCTCCTCCAGGTCTTTCAGCAGCTGCTCCTCTTTCTGGATCTTCTCCAGCTGTGGAAGACAGACAACAATAAAAATGGTTAATTAATAATAATAATAATAATAATGATAATTATAATAATACACGAGGAGACAAACAGGTTTCAGCCCGGTTTCTGGACCCGTGTAGAACACTAACCTGTGTAGAACCCTAACCTGTGCAGAACACTAACCTGTGTAGAACCCTAACCTGTGCAGAACACTAACCTGTGTAGAACCCTAACCTGTGTAGAACCCTAACCTGTGCAGAACACTAACCTGTGTAGAACCCTAACCTGTGTAGAACACCAGCCTGTGTAGAACACTAACCTGTGCAGAACCCTAACCTGTGTAGAACACTAACCTGTGTAGAACACTAACCTGTGTAGAACCCTAACCTGTGCAGAACCCTAACCTGTGCAGAACACTAACCTGTGTAGAACCCTAACCTGTGCAGAACCCTAACCTGTGCAGAACACTAACCTGTGTAGAACACTAACCTGTGCAGAACACTAACCTGTGTAGAACACCAGCCTGTGTAGAACCCTAACCTGTGCAGAACACTAACCTGTGTAGAACACCAGCCTGTGTAGAACCCTAACCTGTGTAGAACACTAGAAGACTAACCAATAGCTGCTGAATGAATCAACAGTTATTATGATTCTTTCACATTCCACAGTTGGTTGTGACAAAGTTATTGATGTAAAATTAAATCTGATTTTGTGAATAAATGATTTAACACTTGTTACCTGGTTCTTCTGCAGCACTTTTCCAGATGCCTGCTGCTCCCTGAGCTCCTCAATGGCTTTTAGTTTCTGAAACACACAAATACATGATGGGAACATTGCTACACAGCTCCACGCCGGGTCATCTGACTCATCCTTATCTCACCTTCTTTAAATTCTTTATCTTCTTGTCAGTCTCCAGGTCACCGCTGGTCTGCTCTGATGGGCTGTTGGTGACGGGGGCGGGGTGAGGTGCAGATTCCAGCTTTAATTCCGGCTTTAATTCCTGCTTTAATTCCTGCAGGAAACAGCGATTATAAGACGTTGAACATGTGACCTTCACATACATACATGTATTAGTCTTGAATGGGTTAGGGACCCGGTGAGACGTTTGAACATTAGAAAGGCAGATATTTTATTTATATAGATGTTCATCTGTTTCAAATATCTCTGGATACAAATCATGTCCATACTGGTTGGAAAACCTCTGCTGTCCCTATGAATAAGACTTAGTGCCAAAACAACTGAATGACGTTACGTGACCCGTTGCCTTAACGTCTTTGTGTATGAAACTCTTTGAGTAAATTGTGCAGTTGTGTTTCTGTAGCTATCTATTTATTTATTGACCACCATGTTCCTCTCTTCTCAAGGATTTTATTTCTATACAATACTGTGAGTATGTTTTTTTATTCCCTGGGCTATTGTGCTGCTCATTGTCCCTGGTGGGATTAATAACACTGTCACATCTGTCCACAGATGAGTGCTTGGGTTCACCTGTTTCGCTGCCTTCTTGGCCTCGCGTTTTCTTTGGTTCTTGAGAGCTGCTTTAGAAAGATTTCTTTCCCCTGGACGCATGTTCTGAGGAGGCTCCTCCTCATGCTGACAGACAGAAACATGCGACAAACACAGACAGGTTCACGTGAGACATGATGTTCACCTGGTTGCTTTTACTCTGACTCAGAACTGGTCCTCAACTCTCAGTTATTAACAACTTTCCACAAATAAATCCCCTCACGAGAGCCATGCACATGGCCCCTGCTCTACAGACCTCAGCTGCTCTTTTACTCACAGATGTTTATACGTTTCTTTCCTTACCAGACTGGCGCTGGCTGTGGCCGGCAGATGCCTCAGAGCAGGTGGGCGGTACGCCTGTGTCGGCAGGGCCTGTGTGGTCCCCAGCTCACTGGGCTGTGCCTGGTACTTCACAGCCTGCTCAGGGAAGCTGCCATCAGGAAACGGCTGCCATACAACCTCCCACAGCTCCGAACCTGCAGCTACATCCCATTTATGGAGCACAGATCCAGTGTAGTGCCAGATTTTATAACCATTACTGACTCGCAGCCGGGGAGAACACGTCGCAGTCACAACGTGTTCCCCGTCAGGACACCAGGAGAAATGGGTGGAGTCTGGAGCCTGAGGTTTGGACACCTGAGAACAGGGTAGAATGTCCAGTATCAGGAGGTGTCTGATTCGACCTGATCTAAAGAGCTGGTTTAACTTAAGGCTCTGGTTAAGGCTCTGTCTTTGATCAGCTCTCGGTTATGCTGCCATTGGCTGAGACTGTCGGGGTCATGGCTCATCAGTGCACATGACTGACTCGACGTCTTCCACAGAATCCTGTGATCGGTGAGCTGATTTGTGCCACTGCTCCTTCTCACCTGTTTATACTTCTTCATGTCCCAGACCTCCATTTGACCCCTCAGGTTCCCAAAGCCTGCCAGGACCAGAATGTGTCCCTGAGGACTGGAAACAGAAAGTAGTATTATCTGTATTATTAATACACAGCACCTCTGAGCCTGAAGAAGCTTGGTGGGCCAACTGAAAGCTGTCGATGTGAGCCCCGACCCCAGAGGAGGTGGGTTCTCACCTGTAGTAGGCAGAGTTTCTTGGTCCTGTTCCAAAGTCAAACACTGGGTCACATTTGAGGTTGAAGACTGTAGCTTTGGCCGGCATGAAGCCGTAAACCACACAGAACTCGGCAGAGTTTGGACTCCACACCACATCGTAGATGGGACCGCTCTTTGCTGTTTCAATAGAAAAAGTGCTAAATGAAAACTTGCTCCCTGCCCACATTCACCATATCTTTCATTTGCTGGGAAGTATGAAGCATGCTGGACAGGTCTGACCGTGATTAGCAAAGTAAACAATAGTGGACTCACACAGCTGAACCAGAGTGGTCTCTCCATTCACACCCAGGTAATGAAGCGTCTGCTCTCCATAATAAGAAGCTCCAGTTTTGTCCACCTCAGTACTCGCTGTGACCAAGACTGCTGAGGCTGAGATGTTTAGAGGAGCAGGGACAGTTTATGTCAGAAAGTGTTCTACACTGGACGCGAACTTTGACCCTGATTCTCGTTTTTACCTTTTTTGTTCCACAGCATCAATACTCTGTCGGCTTTAAAGAAGCTCTTGTTGGCGAGTGCTGCAGTTGGCCCGGCCAGCACCGGGTACTGGTACAGACGTACATATGAAGGAGCTCCTTTACTGCCGGGGACGTAGACGGCTACCTGGACAGGATAAAAAGGACAGAAAATGAAATGAGGGGACAAATGGACCCAGGTCAATTAGATTCCCTGCTCTGGGTCCTCACCTTGCTTGGCTGCGCACCAGATGACAACGCAAAGTCTGAGATTTTCTGCAAGTGCAGCTTGTTGGCGATGGTGTCTTCAAAGACAAAACAAAGACGTTTAACAAAAACAGCTGTGGGACGCCGGCATTCTTCCTGCTTTAGTCAAGTACAACCCTAAAATTCAGAGACTGTTTTACCAACCATCAGTTCCTGAAAGTCATGTGACTCAAAGCAGAAAGACCCAGGAGTTAACCCCTTGACGGCGATTGTTGTGAGGTCGTAACACACACAATGCCGGTTTGTGCATAGTCAATACGTATAGGGACCTTTTTCCTTCCTTTATTTATGCCTGTTGTGGCTAATTTGCAAATTTACATTAAATCATAACAAGTGATAATAATAATAATAAATGTCTATGTATTCTATATGTTACACAAATTAACAATCTCCACTTAATTTAGCATCAGCTTAAAAGCAGAAACACTCAATCATTAATATTTTAAATGATTGTAAATAAGTTCAGGTGTCAAGGGGTTAACAGCACTATGTCTAATTGGCTGGTGGCCAAACACCAGCAGGTAACACAAAGGTAAAATCAAGCTAAGCTACCTTGAGGCTAAAACAAAGCTTTGATTAAACTATTTTAAGGTTAAAACAAATCGAACAATAAACTAAGACGACGCTGCTAACATGAAGCTAAGGCAAAACTCTAATTCCCCTAACGATGCTAATGCAAGTCTTAACTCCGGTTTCTTACGGAAGTCATTGTTCTCATAGAAGTGCAGCTCGTTGTTGACGGATCTCACACAGATCACCTCATCATCGGACCAGCTGGGACACCTGCAAACCACACACACACACACACACACACACACACACACACACACACACACACACACACACACACACACCTTTAAAGCTGCTGTATGTAACTTGTATAAAAGTAACATGTTGTCATATTTGTTAAAACACCAGAGTCCAGGTTGTTAACACTGACCAGGAGTTGACCTTCTTCTGATACAGAGCTTTGATCAGCTGACCGCTCCGTAAATCCCACAGCTGGAGGTTAGCGTCCCCCTGAAGACTGTCCTGAGACTCTGCAACACAGACACAGAGAGAGGGACAGCAGGAGACACAGAAACAAACAAAGGGAGACAGAGAGAGAAAAGGACAAACATTAGACCATGTTTATCTCTTTCAGTGTCCAGTGTGATCAGATCCTGTGTCGTTGTTTTTTTTTTTTTAAATATCTCAATTCATTTTATCTTCATCTCAGTTTGTCTTATTGTCTCCTTTCATGTCTCGTTTTCTTACTGCTGTATGGCTGCCAGGTCACCAAGACACTGTTCAGAGGAGAAAACTCCAGGAGGGTCGTCTTTGGGAGGTCAAAGGTCGACGTGATGGCGCCATTTGATGATTTCAACACAGAGACTCTGGAAGACAGACAGGAGAAACAGACACAGAGAACAGACAGTTCAGCTTCACACGTAAACAGGTTCTTCTTCTTCTTACAAGAAGAAGAGCATTAGCTATTTTTATGATAGCTGGTTATTTCTGCTATCATTACGACCAGTTACATAGTGCTTTAGCTATTGGGTTGATGTGTTGTGCACAGGTGGCATCCATTACATTTCTGTCCATACTGATTGACTGAAATCATTTTGTCACCTCTTACAATCAGCTCTCATTTCAAAAGACCTGCTGTCCCCTGGGTCGCCATGGAGACAAACAGATTTCACAAAAGCATGTTAAGTGAGTGAATGTGTTCATGCATTCCTGTTCCTGTTCATTTTATGTTCACTGAGTTGTCATCAACGTGTCAGTGTTTCAATCATATTTGCATCATGCTGAGAAACAAAAGATTTAATGTTGTTCATGCTGATACTTACGCGTGTCCATTACAGCAACTGAACAGTGTCCCATCTCTACTGAAGGTCATACACTTGCTGACCCCACCCACATCCCTACACAGAGAAAAACACACACACACACACACAGAGATGCTGTGACACTGAGGCTGTGACACTGAGGCTGAGTGATGATGGGGATGATGAGGAAGATGATCTGTTCTTACCCGGAGAAGACAGAGTGCTGCTCACACTGTGGAGGACCACGCAGCAGAGACGTACCATCTGAGCCACGAACTAAGAGCAGACGCATACATTGATAAAGCTTCATTTAAAACCCAGCAAACAGAAAACAGTGACTTGTTGGATAGAGTCTGGTCTGAAGAGAAGAAATCAGACTGAAGAGAAGAAATCAGACTGAAGAGAGGAGCTGCTGTCAGGAATCAACACAGACACAACCAAAGTGATTCCTTCATTTTCTGCTCAATGGAGGTTCTTATATGATCTTATATTTAATACCTGCTATGGCCACACCGCAGTTTGATTCCTATTATTGTTGTAATATATCTATTATATACTTTATAATTATTGCTGTAGCTAACGTGCCGTATATCTGGGGCTCAGATCAGAAATGTTTCATTTAGCTAAATATTTAATGCAGCTCAAAAACACCTCCTCGCGTCCTGCATGATTTCTCCCACTGTGACGCGTGGGTTAAAAACACGTCCGATACGTTTGATAAGTTTGACATTTTATTTTGACAAAAACAAATCACCAACACTGTGACCGGGCTGTGGCGTCACCTTTGTCCAGTCGCCGGTGTTTCCGGTGTTTGTCATATAAACACTTTCAACAGACACAAGAACAGAGTTTGATGAAAAGTTAAATCGCTCACCCGCTAACAGCGGTGCTGGAGGCGCCATGTTTGTATGTGCCGGAAAAAGAAACGGCAGTGTCCCGGAAATACGTAAGAGCGGTAATAGGCGGGTCGGCCAGTGCCACATCAGCAAACACTCTGCTCTCTCTAAGACACGACTTATAAAACGTACTCGTAAAAATTAAATCAACAATTCTAAAGCCAAGTGTAAAGTTTATAAAACATAACGTATTGTTTTCAAAAACCCAAATATTACTTTTAAATGAATACGTTTTCAAATGATCAAGTATTTCTAAAAACCCTAAAACAACACAATAACTTCCGGTTTCAAATTAAAGACAAAGCAACGGCTACGTCAACTTTCCTAAACATAAATCATTTTTATTCTTATCGTTGTACGATTAAATTGAACCATAACCTCGTCAATGACAGAACATTATACAGCCGTTCATTTAATAACCACAACTATCATAAAACTAATAAAGTTTCAAAATTTCAATTTTGTTTTTATTTTTACTCTCTAGCTTTTAGAAAGACAGAAAAAAGGAAAGCTTTATTTGTCATTGTCGCAGTACATTTACTCAGTACACTATACAACAAGATCTGGTCTCTGCTCTTAACCCATCACACATGTGTGAGTAGTGGGCTGCCATACACACAGTGCATACAGTACATACAGTACACACAGTATATACAATACATACAGTACACACAGTATATACAATACATACAGTACACACAGTATATACAATACATACAGTATATACACTATCTACAGTACATACAGTACAAAGTGCACGGGGAGTAATTGGGGCTGGGGGCCTTACTCAAGGGCCCAGGGTGGTGTTGAACGCGGGATTTGGGCCTCTGTCTTCTTGGTCTCAAGGCTAACGCTCTAACCATTAGGCTACCGTTCCCCTGAAGGGTTAGAAAACAGGTTGAAACGCTGAGTGATTTTCAGTTATTCCAGCATGATTTGTGCCTGAGCTCTTTTGATTTGTTTATTTTATTCATTCTACATCATATTGTCGTTTTGGCTGTTTATTTACATTTTGCCGTCGGCCCTATTTCCTGTGTACAGCCCTACTGAACATTACTGAAGTTACTGAACATACCTTACAAATATGACAAGTATGACTTGATCTCACATTTTCCACAACAAAGTCTGACAGAGACAGGTTTTTGACCATTTCTCCTTCACGTGGTTTGAAAAATAAAATTCTCTACATATTGTTTTTACAGTTTATGATGAAAAGTGGTTTCACCAGCAGCGTCAAGGGAGCGGTTTGGATTTAGTTTGAAAGAAAAAACAGGAAGTTTTAATTTGACAGGCAGTAACTTTACGCGGAAGTGGGTGAGCCCTGATTTGAAGCTGTGGGCGGGGCGTTGTGTTTTTGTGTACGTAGACAATCTCGAGACTCTCTCAGTCTGTCCGCGTCCGGATCAAACACCGAACTCATCCGAACAAAAACCAAACAGCGACCACAAGCCTGAGAACCAGAACCAGAGAAGAAGAAGAAGAAGAAAGAGAAGAAGATGGTGGCGAAGCAGAGGATCCGCATGGCGAACGAGAAGCACAGCAAGAACATCACTCAGCGAGGAAACGTGGCCAAGTCAACGGTGAGTTTAACAACCTGAACAAAAAAAACCATTCAAACCAAGAGCGAAGGTTCCGTCCAATCCCGGACCAGAGAGAGCCCGAAGAACCGGTCCGATCCACCCGGGTCAAACCGGTTTAACTGACACCTCATCAGTAGGCTTCGGTATGAGTCAGTGGTCCGAGCCAACATATGGATCCGATCTGTGGTGTGGAATCAGCTGACCTGATCAGAGTATCGATCATCAACTCAGATCAGTAACTGATTATTGATCATTCATTCATTCAATGGATGAAATGAAGCAAAGTGGCAAACACAAACTTCCGTTTTTATAAAGCAGCAACAAAACACACTGACTCTATTTAAACACAGTGTGTGTGTGTGTGTGTGTGTGTGTGTGTGTTTCAGAGGAACATGGTGGAGGATAAAGGTGTGGGACCCTGGTTGCTTGCGCTCTTCATCTTCGTTGTCTGTGGATCAGGTGAGTATCATCATCATCATCTTCTTCTTCTGCTGTTGACTGTAAAACCAGTGCAGAGGAAACAAAAGTCATGTGACCTGGACACAGGTCAGACATTTTAATTGTTTTGATGTCAGTCTGCTCCGTGTCACCGAGTCCTGACAGGTAAACACGCCTGAGAGTACTGGTGTGTGTGTGGGTGTGTGTGTGTGTGTGTGTGAGCATGCTCAGATGTGACTCGGATGTAAACAGAAGGCTCTGTTTAGCCTTAATACAGGAAAATAAGTAAATGTAACAAACGTTGAGGTAAAGCAGCAGCACAGTGCAGATGCTGACTCATCATTTAATAAAACGTACAGTGTCAAATGACGATCAGGGGCCAGTGATGGCACTAAATCCTAAAACAAACAAAACCAGACTGAACTTATCTACAGTAACCAATGGCACACGCTGATCACCACACGTAAACGATGAGTCAGCAACATAAAGAACTGCGTTTAATCAAAGAAACACACGTATTACCTGAGTTACCCTAATAGGTGGAACCTTACACATAATGAGTGGAAGACTGGATAGAAGATATAGTAGTAGTAGTAGTAGTAGTAGTAGTAGTAGTAGTAGTAGTAGTAGTAGTGGATGCTACGTAGGGAGAACTACATACCATGCTTAATACTTGTATGTTTGTCTCTGCAGCCATTTTCCAGATCATCCAGAGCATCAGGATGGGCATGTAGAGTGATGTCATCAGCAGTGGGCTGGGTCACGACAGCTGAAGATGGAGTTCATCAGTGTCACTGTGTTCCCGACCTGAGCTGAACTCTGACATTCCTGCACACAAACTACTAAACAAACCTGAGAACCATCTGTGCCCCCAACTCTCAACTCCCCGTTATCTGTGTCCATTTAATGTTTAACGACCTCAGTGTTTCTCCTGCCTGTAAACAAGCCATAAATGTGCCTTTCTCTGTTTACCTGTGCTGTAGCTCCACCCCTTCTGATTATACGTTATCAGTACAACATGGAAGAGGGGTAGGGTCATAGTCCAACCCGCTCCGCTTAAATGTAGTGTGTTTATTTCAGACCAAAATAAGTAAATCTTTATGTGTTAGGTGTGGGTCCTGAGCTGACGTCAGGTCTGCCCTGCACCTCCAATGACATGATGATGATGGAGGAGGAGACCAGGGCAGACCTGATCTTTGGATGAGGTGAAGGTCTTTTGAATCAGAAGGTTGGGAGGTGCTGGCAGGCGTGTGTCTGCACTGTGTGCAGCTTCACCTGAACAATTGTTTTCACACAATAAAGTTTGATTTTGAAGATGGACACTTTGTCTCGTTTGTCCTGATGAAGTCTGGTCTCAGTCGTCAGGTCTCTGAACTCATGGCTGGGATTTGGTTCGAGGGACACGGTGACTTTGCTGTGAAACGCCAACTGAGAACATGACCACGGCCTTTGTCCAATCAGAAAGCAGAACTGTGGGGACATGGTGTCTAGAAAGACAGACGTGTCCCTGTCAGCAATAATTTACCCACAGAGGCTGGAGCAGTACCTCTGCATGTCCTCCTGATGGTGCTATTTGGATAAACGTGAGGGGACAGGCTGGGTGAAGGACAGAGTCTCCACCCCCTGACTCCGCTGGACACTCGAGATATCAACACGAGACAGCAGCACATAGAGAATATATGTCCTGTCCTGGTCTTTGAGACTGAGACCCTGATTCCAGGATTACAAACACAATTTTATATCTGCATCTCCGCCATGACAACACAACACAACACACTACGTCACTTTGTACTGGATTACAACGTTTCACGTTACATTACAACACATTTGATCCCATTGGTGTCCTCTGATGATCAGCCCTGTTCTGTCCTGGGTCCTCACTGTGTACTAATACACAATGTCCTCCAAACAGGACATTGAACTTTGATCCCACCTTGTACATGACACCATAAAATGTACATTCAAATAATAACAACAATGTTCTACAGGGTGAGGAGAAAAACTATACTGAAACTAGTATAAGAACATGACATCATTAAAGGTACATGACGTAGTACAAGATCATTTCAAGAAGAAGCATCAGAAGACCCAGAGGAAATGCAGTTATCCAGTCAGGAGAATGAGGTGGATACAACATCACACCAGAGCTCTTCACTGAAGTCTGTTTCCACTGTGATCGAAACAGTCCAAACCTAATGTGTCCAAAAACTCCTAAACACCTGACCTCCGTGTTCCCGGTGTTGCTGTTCCACAAACATGGAGCCAGTACCTTCATTCAACGACGGGGTCGTTGGTTGTTTGGAGCTTCATCTCCGCCCTCAGCTGCTGAGCGGCTGCTCTGGTTTCAGGCGGATGGCCCAGGAGTTGACAGATACTACGTCCCCTGGTCGATGAATGCGACAGGTGTAGACGCCCTCGTTGAACTCATTAGCGACAATGCGAAGGTCTCGGTCCTTCATGACAATGTAGCCAGGGATAGAAGTCAAGATCTGCTCTCCGTCTTTGTACCAGCTGCAGAGCAGAAGAGCATAAAACAACCAAACCACCTCCACAACAATCAAGCAGCTCCTCTGATCTACTGAAGGAAACCATGACATCTGGCTGACAGGTAACACGTCAGACCATTGATGCTGATGTTTCTACAGGCAGATTCATCTTTGTCTCTACGGTGACTGTACATTAGTGCGTTCATGACCCGCTGACCTGACTTTGGGTGGAGAATGGGGGTTTTTGGATCCACAGCGGAAACCCACCACCTTCCCTCTGGGAACCATCTTGATTTTGACATTGGCCGGAGGTGGGGTTGGCGTTGTAACCACTTCCAAAGGCTCTGCAGTGTTTCAGACCAGGGAATAAAGGTACCGGTGACCTCAGGGGGCCGCTGACATGAACCTGCTCTGGATGTGGACTCACCAAAGCAGAGGTCACAGCGCTTAGGACAGTTCTTCTTCATGAAGGTCTTCCTCCGCTCACAGAAGCCGAGTCGAGCCCAAGGGTCACAGACCCGTTTCTTATCCAGACAACCTGTTTGCACAGTCAGCAAGTTACACAGCTGCAGCGGTGGGAGTGGTTTTATTTTCTACAACCAGTGGTCGTTTTCTCTACAGTGAGATCTTTTCTTTAGTGTTTTGCATTTCACTTCATGAACAAGAAGTTATAGATCCACCACTGACTGAGCTGCTACAGCATCAGTCAGAGCTGGACCTGTTAGCCCAGAGCTAATCTACTATAACGTATAAAACCCCACTGGCATCTGTAACTCAGTCATCTTTACCATGACAGCAGATAATGGTTCATGAGAAGAAGAGAAGACTGGATCACATCATGTTGACCTTTACCATAGAGCCTCTGGATGCCCCAGATGTCGTCCTGACCAATGTTCCTCTGTCCAGTGTAGGTGGCATTGGGGTGCATCAGTGCTTGAGGGTCTCGGGAGTGCCACAGGCCGAGTGCGTGACCGATCTCATGTGCTGCTACTTGGACCAGATCATTGAGCCACACTCCTGGTGATCACAACGAGTCAGTAGAATAGTGCAACACATGAAAACAGTGGAGACGTCTCCCTGAACCTGAACGTTTGACGTCCAGCATGTGATCTAACCTGTGTGGTGTCAATACACTGGTGATGGCCTGTTACCTTGTTTCCAGCTGAACCTGGACTTCCCAAGGATCCAGAACTCATGGTTGTCAAAGTGAATTTCTCCTCGTGGTGGCAGGAAAGCGTGAGCCAGCTCGCCATTCAGACCATCAAAACATGGGTGGAGAGGAGACCACCAGCAGTCTGTGTGGTTAAAGGTGTAGAAACCTAACACACAGTAACTGCGTTTTTAAATCTAGAAAACCACACCTCCACTACACAACACACAACATCACCACTCTCTCGCCTGTGTTCGTACCAATGGTGATGTCCGTGGTCACGTTTCCATTGGTGACCTCAGTGAAGGTCAGCGGAGACACGTCGCTCCACTTGGTGAAAGCAATGCTGATGGCCTTCCTGGTGTCCTCCATGTTGAGAGTGTTGGGAAACTTGATGATCCTGAGATGAAGACAAACAGAAACCCAACCCCACCACCGGGCCAATCACAAGCCGTCGTCTCATTATGGTCAAATGGTCCTGATGGCGGTGTTAATACAATGACCACATACAGGATTCAACCATGACAAGATGGCTGCCACTGATGTAGGAATGTTAGGAATGTTATAAACAAAGAGCTGTCCACTGGCATCTGGACTTTTCTGTCTCTTCTTTCCTCTGGATGGATGAAGCTCCGTTCCCTGTCTGATCCTCAGCTCTGATTGGTCTTTGGGGTGAACAGAGTTCCACCCCGACTGACTGATCAGGCATCTGATTGGTTCACAGCTCACAGGCATAAACCCAAATTAAAGACAGGCAGGTCAGTCAGAGACGACCTCTCTAACATCTGGCTTCATCACCTCACTTAAGCAGCAACATCAGCATCCAGCTGTGGAGCCTAACCCCCCCCACACACACACACACACACACACACCCAGGACCGACGCCCCCCTCTACCTGTAAGTGATGTTGTAATGAGTCCACTTGTGTCCCAGAGGGTTGATGGCGTAACGCTTGTTTCTCTGGTGCATCTCTGTAGCTCTGCTGCTGCCATACACCTGAGGACACACACACACACACACACACACACACACACACACACACACACACACACACACACACACACCAATCAGTTTTTCTCAGTGACACCCTAAACTGGACCTGGATCTTTTATCTGGACTTGTGTCTGGTATCTGGACTTGTGTCTGGTATCTGGACTTGTGTCTGGTATCTGGACCTGTGTCTGGTATCTGGACTTGTGTCTGGTATCTGGACTTGTGTCTGGTATCTGGACTTGTGTCTGGACTTCAGTCTGTGGCAAGATGACGTGGCCGCAGATTTGTTTCACACAGATGTGAAACACTTGTTTCTCCTTTGAACCCTCACAGCCATCTGTCAGCCACACATGAACCTCCTCTGCACCTCCTCACAGGAACCTCCTCTGCACCTCCTCACATATATTATATTATATTATATTATATTATATTATATTATATTATATTATATTATATTATATTATATTATATTATATTATATTATATTATATTATAGCACACTAACTATCCACAGGACCTGGTTCTTGTTGGGTCCAGTCTTCAGAGAACTGGACTCGGGATGGACGGCTGAGGTCGAGTGGTAAATAAACTGTGAGCTCAGAGAACAAAGTGATGAACATGAGAGTCTCACCTTCATCATCATCATCATCAGCAGCAGCAGCAGCAGCTGAAGAGGGTCCATCATGAGAACTGGACTGAGAGATCTAACGCGGTCCAGCACATGACCTGCTTGTCAATCAATCAATCAATCGATGAACCCGAGAGCGCGCGACAACAAAGACCCGGTTCTCAGGACAAAGGCTCAGTCCCTCCACAGAGTTTGGACCCGAGGAACTGAGACGTAAAATCTTTGCGTCTCCGGAAACGAAGAAGGAAAAACAAACACTAAAAATCCAAGATGTCCTGGAAAGGTTCAGCCAGACTCCTCGTCTCCTCTTCTGGTCTCCTCCCAGCCTCTGTCCCTCTGTGTCCCGGTCCAACAACAGGGTCTCGTCAGGGAAGGACCCGCTTCCTCCCTCTGGCTCTGGGGCAACACTGAGGGAAGGTGCAGTGGGGCTGGTCCAGGGGGTGGGCTGTGTGTGTCTGTGTGTGTCTGTGTGTGTCTGTGTGTGTCTGTGTGTGTGATGGTGTCCATTTACAGAGAGACAATAAATGTTACGTTTAACCCTTTGACTGCAGAGTTCCTGTTTCACACACACATTTAAACAAACTGATTCCAAAACTCAGCTCCTCTGGATCGAACCAAAAGAGCAACAGTCAGATCTGGGTCTGCTCCTGGCCTCTGGAGGCCTCGGGTTCAGGGCCACAGGTAGGACCACCCCGAGGTGTTTTCCCACCAGCAGCAGTCCAGATGTGGAACATTTATCCTGTGCCTTTTAGAACATCTGTCCAAACAGACACACTGCTGCAAACTGTGGAGCTTCAGCTTCCTGTGGGACAAACCACATCACACCAGATCTCTGGGGGGGTCACACAAACCTACCACGAACCACTGGTGCTGCTGCAGGTTTCAATGTGACCCTGAATCCTGGACACAGTGTATGTGTGTGTGTCCTGAAACTTAAGACCAGAGCAAACGAAACTTCATCTCAAAATAAAAATCCTAACTTTCTACTGATGTCAGTTTAGGACGTTTTCCACATATCAGCAAATATGCAACTGAGACCCGGACCATCTGAGACCTGAACCACCTGAGACCTGAACCATCTGAGACCTGAACCATCTGAGACCTGAACCACCTGAGACCTGAACCATCTGCCATCTGAGACCTGAACCACCTGAGACCTGAACCATCTGAGACCTGAACCATCTGAGACCTGAACCACCTGAGACCTGAACCATCTGAGACCTGAACCATCTGAGACCTGAACCACCTCAGACCTGAACCATCTGAGACCTGAACCACCTCAGACCTGAACCATCTGGGACCTGAACCATCTGAGACCTGAACCACCGGAGACCTGAACCATCTGAGACCTGAACTATCTAGGACCTGAACCACCTGAGACCTGAACCACCGGAGACCTGAACCATCTGAGACCTGAACCATCTGGGACCTGAACCATCTGGGACCAGAATCATCTGAGACCTGAACCATCTGAGACCTGAACCATCTGAGACCTGGACCACCTGAGACCTGGACCACCTCAGACCTGAACCACCTCAGACCTGAACCTTCTGAGACCTGAACCATCTGGGACCTGAACCACCTCAGACCTGAACCACCTCAGACCTGAACCATCTGAGACCTGAACCACCTGAGACCTGAACCATCTGGGACCTGAACCATCTGAGACCTGCATCATCTGAGACCAGAACCACCTCAGACCTGAACCATCTGAGACCTGAACCACCTCAGACCTGAACCATCTGAGACCTGAACCACCTGAGACCTGAACCATCTGGGACCTGAACCATCTGAGACCTGCATCATCTGAGACCAGAACCATCTGGGACCTGGACCATCTGAGACCTGTCCTGATCTGTGATCACTGATGCATCAGCAGCAGTTCACTCATTTCAACATCTATTTCACAGTCAAATGTTTGGGCCTGCTGAGGGTCACCTGATAAACCTGAGAGGGGGTCACATGGCTCGTCTGTGCATCTCCCTGTGTTTTGGGCTGGGGCCCCGGGCCCCCGGGCCCCCTGGCAGCTGTCCAACCAACAGAGAGGCCACAGAGCTGCAGCTCAGGGAGACGGAGGAGGAGAAGGCTGTCAGACACAGCTGAGGGATGAGGATTTAATTACACGTCTGTCCATTCATCCGTCCATCCACACACACACACACAGACACACACACAGACACACGCACACACACAGACACACACACAGACACACACAGACACACACACAGACACACACAGACACACACACAGACACACAGACAGACACAGACAGACACACACACACACAGACACACGCAGACACACACACAGACACACACAGACACACACACAGACACACACAGACACACGCACACACACACACGCAGACACAGACACACACAGACAGACACACACACACACACACACACACAGACACACGCAGACACACACACACGCAGACACACACACAGACACACACAGACACACACACAGACACACACAGACACACAGACAGACACACACACACACACAGACACACGCAGACACACACACACGCAGACACACACACAGACACACACAGACACACACACGCACACACACACAGACACACACAGACACACACACAGACACACACAGACACACACACAGATACACACAGACACACACAGACACACACACACAGATACACACAGACACACACAGACAGCAGGTTCCCACATCTCTGTCAGCTCATCTTGTTTTTACAGGCTACTGGTCGTCATGGTAACCAGCAACAGCTATAAAAACCTATGTTTCTCCCACACACACACACACACACACACTTCTGTGAGAACCTACAGATCTAACCAGTTACTCCTTACTGGGATGAGGTTTGCGGGTTCTTTGCCCTCTGTGCTGTCTGTCAGGCTTTGGAGACAAAGAGACCCACATCCGTCTGCTTTTTAAAAGTCACTGATCTTAACAATCAGACGGAAACTGACACAAGTCCACACCTATTTCACATTGTCTCATATTTATCTGTCTGTAAACCCCTGGAACAGAATCATTCCCCTGAGTCAATGAAACAGATCCACACATATATCATCACAGGAGCTGAAACACACTCACCTCCAGGAGTACAGGAGCTGCAGGGGCGGAGTCACTCCACAGATCATGAAGAAGAAACAGCCTTATTTCCCACACAGATGGGACATTGATTTCTTAGAACAGAACATGAAGTCAGTACATAGCACAGCATGCACATCTGAGTCCAAAGCCTGATTCTCCAGCCTCTTTGCCAACACCGCCCCAGAACCACAGACGCCAGGTGACAGCTTCAGAGCTGCAGCCACAGCTTCAGCAGTGGAATTCTCCATTATCAACACTGCAACCTCTGCAGCTATGACCTCAAACACCCTCAGATAACAAACCTTCACACCGGAGCAAAGGCCACCTGAGGACCAGAGAAAGACACAAACAGTTTTTCTGCTGGTGACCTCTGACCTCATACTCCCCTACTGGTGAGATGTGGCTGGTGCTGCATTCTGAATCAAACACATTGAGGGACGTGTGCTAATCAATGGCTCTCAGCTGCTTCCCACTGAAGTGGAGTCAGTTCAAAAGTCCAACTGGAAAATGACACAGCCCACAGCTAATCTGCAGTGATCTCAGGCAACTTCAGGCATAATATCAAAGCAGTAAAGGTGAATGAAAAGACACAAATTCATCTCAGGTTAATTCTCATTTGTTTTTAATTCACAATCTGTACAGTCAATGTACAAATAGTTAAGATGGTATTTTCAAACTGCGTGGACTTACAGGACGCCTGGACAGACACATAAGCCGTTGACGTCCCTGTCGCAGAGATGTCTCCAGTCTGCACTGGATTTTCTTTAGGTTTTGATTTTCTCATCCAACACTCACAAAAATCAAAACCTAAAAAAACAACAGAGCAGCAGAATGTTGGGACGATGCTTCCTGTTAACCATCAAGCAGCTCGCTGACAATGACAAACTTGCTCTCGACATCGTCCGTCCATCATTCTCCTGCAGACAGGTGAGAGGGGAGAAGGTCAGTGTGAAGGGAGGAGAGACTTCATGGTTTAACGCCAAGTCAAATAGCTGATTGTTGTTTTTAAAAGGTTTTCATGATAAAAAAGTCAGACACACCAGGGGACAGGGCGATAAAACAGGTGTGGAGATCCTGTTTTAGATCTGTAAACGCCTAGTATCAAAAAAGACAGATGTCTCCCTCTGTCAAATAAATCCAGTCTCCATCAGCAACCATATTGTCAGTGTAGACTGTGACGGCGTCATCACTGAGGTATCACTCCACCCACTGCTGCTGCTGTTGCCAAGCAACAAGCTCCCTGCATCACAGTGACAGTGCGACTGAGGCTGCGGCACATCAAGCAGGCATCTCTGCAGCATCCACAGACCAACGACTCAGAAGAGCTGAGACTGTGTGGTCGGTGCAGAGGCAGACAAACATCTCAACAAACCTGCATGTCATAGTAAATGTGTGAGTTAACCACTGGAAGACAAGGAAGAGACAACAGACAAAAAGACACTGGATCACACAATCAATGGCATCTTTGTCCAATAATTCAGATGGAACATGCGCTATTTTTTTCCTCATATGAATATTAGGTATTTCAATATAAATCCAATATAAATAAATATATATTTATATATACTTATATATACTGCATTTATATAAATATAAACGCAGCCTGTATGTAGTCCAGGTTTATTGTGACTAATTATTTACAGTAAAATCACTGTTGTGGTTAAATCTGTTTCTCTCTCTCTCACACACACAGACACACACACACATCATGACATTTCAGCACTTATTTAATCAAATCAATTTGATCATTAAGTTATTCATGTCATATTATTGGTTTTGTTTTCTTGTGAGTATCAATGTCTTGCTTCTCAAATGATAATGTTTTGATTTGTACAGGTTATAAATGAGTTTGTCAGTCTGGTCCCATCATCATCATCATCATCATCATCATCATCATCATCACTTTCTTCTTCTTCTGTTAATGGTGGCTGGCAAACAACGAGGTGCATTACTGCCAAGTCACATGACATCACATCCCGCCCCATTTGTCTCCTCCCACCATCAGCACGATGGTGAAAGGGACCAATTCTACGTGATCATCATCATTATCATCAACACGTTCATTAATATTATTATTATTAACACGATCATCATTATTATTATTATTGACGTGAACACGGAGACGTGTCTATAGCAGATGCAACAATAACAGACAACGTAAACAACATCCATTTATCAGTCACCGCTGACAGTTAGCATGTTAGCTTAGATGCTATTGTCGGTCTGTGTCCAGATAAATATACAAATATGAACCTCAGCCACCAAATATGAAACAGACGCATGAACTGTGACGTCACGCTGCTGCGGCGCTAACAGCAGGGCCGCGTGACGCCGGCCACTGCGAACTCCGTTAAAAAGCCCGGCATTTAAATGAGCTCCATTGGATTTGACGTAAATAAACCTGTAACCTGCTGCGTCAGCACTCCTCACTAAATCACTACACAACAAGTGTGAGTGTAAAATGTCTGCCTGCAATGATACGAACCGGCTACACAACACACACACAACACACACACAACACCGAGCGGCTACACACAAAACAGCTGAAACTCACAATGTGACTGAACACAGCTGCTCTTTATCTGACAGGAGACGTGACGTCACTGATGCTCCGGTATCAATAATCAACAAATACCTGGATATCGTCATATTAGCAACACCTGCTAACGTCACCGCGGCAGACAGACGGCCCGGTGCTGCAGTGCCGACAGACGGAGACACAGACAGGCGGACAGATGCTGTCTGTCCCCCGTGTCCTTGCCCGCCTCGCGAGGGAGCACGCGGGCCCAGCAGTGACGACACTTGACCGCGAGGGCCCGGCTCTCCGTCTCGTCCGGTCAGAACCAAGATGTCGGCGGCGGAGCAGACAGTCAGCTGACTGACGTCCGGCCCGGCCGCGTCCCCCTCAGAGACTCCTCCCCCCACCCCCATGCCCGGGCCCTGATTGGTGAGGTCCGGGTTGACGTCATCAGCGCATGTGCAGGAGAAGACGGGTGACGTCAGGAGTGTGGTCAGCTTATGTTTATTGAATGATGATTGATGAAGTATGTAAATTAAAAAATAATAAGTTTAGTTTCCCTTCAACTGCTCAATCTGCAATTAAACTATTTAACAAACAAACAATAAATTAATAAATTAATAAATTAATATTTCTCTTCTGATTAAAAAAATAATAAAATCTCCATTTTGTATTTGTTTCCAGGTGCGACTGACAGGACATCAGGGAGGAGTCAGGTGTGGTCAGGTGTTTGCTGGGCTCTGATTGGCTCCTCCTCCTCTGGACTTCCTGTTCAGTCACATCAACAGAAAGACTGAGTTGACAGGGTCACTGATTTACATCTGATAAAGTCCTGACATCATTGAATGCATCATGTTAGGTAGAGATATAATAACAGAGCCACCTGTCAGGTCAGTGGGTCAACCATCTGCCTGTCTCACAGCATGACTGACTGTCTCCCTCCCACCAGTCAGCCATGTAACAGTTACACACACACACACACACACACACACACACACACACACACACAGAGAGGTACATTTACTCTGGACAGGACTCAAAGTACTTTGGTGTACTTTTGCTGAGTTTTATTAACAACACCTTGAGCAGAAATTAGTTGTGCGTAAAATAATTGGTAAAGGTTCATGGTTACATCGGCAGTTCTGTCGTTCGTCATTAAACTTTGGATGAATTCAATCAGTGTGTGATTTTTCACAAAGATCAGAGAAAAGTCTTTTTGTTAGTTAAAAACGAAATTAGAAATATACAAAAAATGTCCAATGTAAACATACTGACTTGTTATGAACCAGCTGATCAGCTGTAGATACATATGATAGTGTAGCCACACTTTAACATTTTATAATTTAGTATTTTGACAGCAAACCTTTTTAACGGTTCTGGGTGTTTGTAAGTTTTGTCAGCATTTTGAGGAGATTAAAGTCCCCAGCCTCAGACACTTAACGATTTAATGTCTTAGTTTAATCAATATTCCATTATCAGACATTCGTCTGACCAGATTAGCATGTTGCTCAAGTGGATCAACATTCTGTTTACGATCACTCACCTCCACGGACGTTTCCAAACACATAGTAGCACTGCTCAGAGAAGCTCACTTTGCTTATCGTGTTTCGGATGTATCCAGCTTTCAACAGGTTTCCTGCGAACTTCCGGGCTTCGCGACGCTCACTGAAACCTTCCACGTTGCGGTAGAGCCAGTCCACCACGTCTGACCCTGGCCCGGCAGAAGAGACACTGAGAGTTGTAGAACACAGATGGTGAACATTGGTGGCCCCGGGGCCGCTCAGGAGTCGGGCTTCTTACCAATGAAAGCATTGGGGATGGAGATCTTTAACCACATTCTGTCCCGGACCTCCAGGCCTGTCTGAGTATCAGCCATAGCCTTGACAACAGCTGTCCTGTCACTGTGGATGGTGAGATGGCTTTCTTCATGGTTATCTAATAAAACATCAGCCCAGCATCATTGGGAATCACAGATGAACGGGAAAGGAACAGGTGGAACCGGTTGTGCAGAGTCTCACCACAGTGTGGCAGGAGATTCCCTGTCATGGCGGCAGTGTGGAGCACCCAGGCAGCAGGGTCAATGGGACGGACCGGTTCATCTTCAAGGAAGACATACAAGAGACAAAAAGACCAATTACCAGTGAATGCTTCTTCACTTGATGAGACTGGAGACATGAGTCCTTCATTTAGGTGAAAAATGAGCAGCTGGCCTTAAGTTGGTCTCTAAACGTCTCAGTCCCACTGAGGTCTTGATAAATGGAGATCTAAATGTATCCTCTGTTTGCTGTTCTTCACTCACCTCTCAGCAGTGTGAAGCAGCGCTGTGCGTTTGGATCCCAGCACTTTGCCACTGTTAACATCACTGGACTGTAGAAAGGCAGACAGACAGGAAGTCACGTTTGTTCATCCGCTAAACACAGACACATAATTGAGCAGGGTGGACGTTTGGGGTCATGACATCGTGACCCTGAACATAAAATGTTCAGTGAGGAATGTAATGTAATGTAAATAAAAAAATCACACTGTATTGGAGAGAACATGTCATCACAGCAAAAACAAAGGGTATGTGACAGGAGGAGGTCAAAGGTCAGAGTCAGTCTGACCTCAGGTCACTGACAAACAGTGATGATCTGAATGAACTCAGTGTGACTGCAAACACAACACAATCACTGTCTTTCTCCTGTTTCTACTGATCAGCTGACCAACGTTTACCAATACAGGATAAAAACTGACCCTGGATCTGTGACAACGTGCAGTCTGAGAACTGCAGTGCCACTGACCAACACAGGGTGGCAACAGAGCAAATCAGAGGCAGGTAGAAAAGGAGCTGCAGCTGTGAGGAGAGTAACTGTAACTGTGATTGTGAGAGTAACTGTAACCACGTGAGTAACTGTAACTGTACCTGTAAGAGTAACTACCGCTGTAACTGTAACTGTAGTAGTAGTAGTAGTAGTAGTAGTAGTAGTAGTAGTAGTACTGACCCAGGCCTGTGGACGATGTCTCTCAGGACTTGTACAGCGTTGTCATTACTCATGTTTTCAAAGCTGATGTCGTTCACCTGAAACAAAAGGACCTCAGTACTACTGCTGTAATCAGTGGCAGAGGTATTACTGCAGTAGTACTGTAGCACCTGCAGTAACATGTCTCCAGGGGCAATGTGTCCATCTGCAGCCACAGCTCCGTCCTTCATGATGGAGCCGACGTAGATTCCTCCGTCACCTCTGTTGTCACTCTGGCCAAGGATACTGATGCCGAGAAAGTTATACTTCTCTGACACGCAGACAGAGGGCGACAGTGAGCGAGACAGGAAGACAAGGAGACAGACAGGATGATGAGGAGGGAGACAGAGGTGAACTCAGGTGACATGAGAGGTCATGTGACACCTGAAGGTAAAAAGTGATAATTATCATTTGTGTTGATGTCATTGTTTTAAATTGTTCATTTGCAAACAACAGATGAAAACACTACAACAGCTGGTTTATCTGGTTTAGTGAGGACCCTCTGCTCTCTACTCACCCATGCTGAGAGTTACAGTGATGATGTTGAGAGACAGTGTGGAGTCAGTGACACTGCTGAGAGACACAGACTGACATGTGGACATGTGGACACAGAAGAAAGAGAGGACAGTCGGGGGCAGATCAGTGAATCAGACAGAGGTTGAAGAAATCAATGATGTCTATGGGTTCAGGACAAAAATAAATAATTAATTAAACCATTAACAGTCAAAAGAACAAAACTGGACAATTGAAAAGAAGAAGGAGTAGAACTGCCTTTTTCCTGACGGACCCATGACTCAGTCTCTTTTCACACATGTCCAAATGTCCAGGGGGTGGGAGAGTGGGGGTGAGGTGCAGTGGTGGGGAACAATGCATTCAGATGCTAAGGCAAAGACATTTAGATTCTCTTAGTAACAGATCCCCTGAACACATCACCTGGTTTCCTGTCTTGTCTCTGTGTCATTTTTACATCCATCATTTTATATATTTTAAATCATATTTTTCAGCATCAGTTAAATGTAATATATCCATATATCCACATGTGTGTCAATCGATCAATCACTTTTTATGTGTACGGTCCATATTCACAGATCACAGTTTGCCTCACAGATCTTAATAATCTGACCTCTGACCTACAGCGTGAGGGAGAGTCACAGCGAGTGCTCCCTCTTCCAGGACGGACACAAGTGTGATGATGCTGCATGTACACAACACGTGTGTGTGTGTGTGTGTGTGTGCGTGTGTGTGTGTGTGGATTTACCGGTTCCATCTGCTGGACTTTGGGTTTTGGGTGGCAGCGGTGTTGTCGCCCGAGCAGCCGTGGTGATAAGCTGTTGATTGGCTGAACCTGATGAGTCATCACAGAAAGATGTCAGGTGGCTCAGGTGAAACAAGACATCACAGCTGACAGCTGTGTTGTTACTGAGCAACAAATAATTGTTCATTTAGTGACACATGTTTTAAAAGAAATAAATAAAATAACCATATCAAACAAAATATTAATGTTGTGTAAAATCGGTGAGGATTAAAAGATGAAACAGAAAAATTATTGAACTCATAAACTAAAAAGACCAAATTTGTCTTCTTTTAAGTAACAACAATACTGATACTAAACTAACTGCGTACTCTAAATAAAAATATTTGACATCAATAAAACAAACCTGTGAATGAAAAAAAATGTAAAAAATGTAAGTGATCCAGTGAAAAGGCAGCAGCTGAGCTGTTTGTGTCTCTAACTGACACACAAACAGACTATTTTTGCTCCACATTGGCAGGTTTCCTTTATCTGGAGGACAAAACAAACTGGACCTCCAGTCACGTGACCTGCAGCAGCGAATCAGAGCCAGAGGAGGAGAACAGCGAGCGAACAAGTTCACTGAAGCAGACGAAGAAGACCTGAGGGCAACAAATCCACCAATGACAGGAAGCGTTATGATGACGTCACTGGGCCACCTGACAGAAAGTTTCTGTTTTTAAATGAGCAGTTCAACATTCTCCAACGCCACTGTTAGCTTAGCTTAGCTTACTACAAACACACAGCGCAGAGCGAAGAAAAACTTAACTGACCTCAAAGAATAGGACTTAAACATGAAATAAACATTAAATAACCTGTATCCAGCTTCAGAAGGTGTTGACTGATTGGTGCAGTCGCTCCTGCACTAATACTTACATAACAATAACACACTATTTCATTCCATGTTTTATACAGACACAGACAAGTGTGTTTGTGTCTGACCCCCCCCCCACCCCCCCCCCCCCCCCCCATTCGTCCTCAGAGCAGAAACAGGTCGTCTTGAAGTCGCTGTTTTGTCGGCAAGATGAGTGTTCACCGCCACCTGCTGGTGCCACCCCATAATGATCAGCCGACTGCAACTCCAAATAGAGACACAGACATCTATTATTATTATTATTATTATTATTATTATTATTATGTTGAGTTCAGAAGACTCAAAAGAAAATGTCAGCTGCATCACAAAGTAGTAGTAGTAGTAATAGTAGTAGTAGTAATAGTAGTATCCTGTAATGCTTTTCTGCGTGGTGCGTTACCTTGGTGACTGGTGTCTCTTTCTCCGGTAGTGAAGCGACAGGTTTGACCTCTGACCTCTGACCTGTGAGGCTGCTGATGGCTGCAGCACTTAAAAGGCAGAAAAAGAAAACAGTCAATAAAACTGTCTCTACCTGTCTCCGTGTGTCTCTGTGTGTTTCTATATGCAGGTCTGTGTGTGTATGTGGACAGGAGCCTTTCATTTCAACTTGTGAGACTCACTGCAGGGACGGAGGTCTGGAGTCTCCAATCCCACCTGTCCTCTCTGCAGGGGGCGGGGCCGGGGGGTGGACGTATGGAAATCTGAGTGACAGGTGTCTGAGGACAACACCTGAAAGAGGAAAAACATCAGCCAGGGAAGGGTTGTGTGTGCCTGCCTGTGTGTGTGTGTGTGTGTGTGTGCGCGCACGTTCTTCACTGAGCAGACAACTTGAACATTTACACAGGGTAACCGGGCGTCATCATCACCAATCTCCTCTTTCACCCACCTGTTAAGACTCACAAATGTGTGAAGGAACGTCACCGCAGGTCCTTTCTTCCAGCAGCACTCAGACTCTACAACCAACAGTTCTCCTATAGACCACAACATACAACACACACAACACACAAACCCAATGCTGCTACACTGTTGCACTGTATTTTTTGTATTGTGTACATTACTGCATTGTTGCACATTGTTATATATGTATATAGGAGATGTATATATATAGACATATATGTATGTGTATATAGTGTACAGTATACTACTACATGTAGTACATGTGCAATGTGTAAATGTACCTAACTCATCTATATATTGATATATTTAGTTTTTTCTGAGATGTCTAGTGTTTTTATTGCAATTTCTTTATTTTTTATTTTTATTTTTTACTACTTTTTTATTATCTGTTTAATACACACTGCTATCCCTGTGGCTGCTGTAACGCTAAAATTTCCCCAATGTGGGACGAATAAAGGAATATCTTATCTTATCTTATCTTATCATCATCATCAGTTATCAATTGAAGATAACAATTAACATCATCATCTTCATCCCCACCATAAACATCCATTCATCCATCTTCTACCACAGTGGAGACTCGATGGGGCAGTTGGAGCCAATCAGAGAGCAACACACAGACACAGACGACCAATTACACACATCCACACCTACAGTGTTTACAGTTAGCAGAACTCCAGTCTGCAAATACTCACACTGTAGAAGACACACATTCACACACACACACAAGAAACATCACATCTGGTGTAGCCCGCCAAAGTAAAGGCACGCGTACACTGACAGGCGTTTTTGACAAGAAATAAATTGGTTATTTTAAGACCTGATGGTTTATGATGATCAAAAGAATGATGAGGTAAACAACAGTTAGGACAACAATTAGAACCATTTTACTTTTTTCATAATTATTTATTATTTAAAGGTTTGAACTGCTGATTCTTCAAAAACACCACTGTTACTGTTATTGCTGTAATAGTCAGACACTGATCAGTGATCAGTTCTGATCAGTTCTGCTCCCGTCTCACTGCTGGTCTTGCAGTGAATCTAAGTAAACTTTTTTTTATTGCTGGTGAGTTTAGGTTCAAACAGTCAGAATCACAGTTAAAGTGGTCGAAGAACAAACAGAAGAAGGAGAACGAGAAGAATTCAACAACAAGAAGCTCTCAGTTCCCAGCTGCAGTGAAGGCAGCATTAAGGCCACTGAGGTGACGTCCATCTCCCTGATAAATTAAAAGGTTTGGGTTTAAAGGATCTGAGGCCTTCATCAGCAATCAGGTTTGATCGATCAATCCACTGACTGATGTTAACAGCTACACAACAACACATTCATATTAATGTTACATTAATATAACAAACTAAACCTCCACTAACAAGGCCTCTTGCTCAGATGTTATGAACTGGTCCTGAGGGATGTGCAGTGATGACAGGGAAGACACGTGTGTCCCGTGTCAGTGGACTTACTGACTGTCCTCTTCAGGGGGACCTGAATCCACTGTCAAGTGACATCAGTGGACGTCACGCTGACACATTGACGTCCCTCAAAGCGATTACAGCAGTTGTCCCTCCAGCAGCAGTGGGGGCCGTCGTTGCAGTGGGCTGTGGTGGCACTGTGGAGGGGGTCATGATGGACAGAGAGGAGCCATTCTGATTGGCTGGGTTGGAGCTGTTCTGGAACAGGACCTGCTGTAATGTTCGTCTGAGGTTTGGATGAAGGCGATGCTGAGTCTGGTAGAAAATCTCCACGGCAACACACTTCATGACCCCAGAAACCAGATCCTCATACAGTGGCACTGTGTACATCCTGGACGTCTGTGGACAGGAAGACGTTGATTTCTAAAATGGCTGACAGGTAACAGAGCCGCTTGCAAAGCATCAGGGGACAGTAGTGTCTAAAATTAAAGCAACTGCTGATACTGCAGTATTCCCACAGTGTGTACTATGGTGGTACTACAGAATGACCTGCAGTAGCATGTTCTTGTGTTCTCACATGTTTGTGGAGAAAGGCTTGGACTCGGTGCAGGTCAGGGGAAAACGCATTTCTCACGACCATCTGCAGCCAACGGATCTGAACCTCAGCATTCAGCCCGTCAAACAGAGACGAGTAAGACGAGGACATTCTCACCATCACATCTGCACAGACAGACAGACAGACAGAGACATTTTTATTTCAACAGGGAACATGTATTCATCTTTCAACAATCTGTCCCTTTACAGAACGGAGACTCAGACACGCGGTCCAAATATCTGCTGACTTATAACTAAACACCTGGATCCATGAAGGCGGAAACCCCTGTTAGCTACCTTCTGATTAGTGCTGGTTGACTATTTACTCCTCCAGGCAGCACTGACACCCAGAAGACCACCTCGCCAAGTTCTCTCAACCTGTTTACCTGCTCCATCCCTAACACACAGCCGCAGTCACTGGAACTAAGTCGTTCTTCTGAAAACGTGGAGCTCAAACTCAGATCATGAAGAGCAGCAGCTCCATAGAAAAAAAAATCTTCCTTTAATTAAGAGGTGTGTTTGACATCGCGACCTTTTGCCAGGTTCAGCAACAGGATAACAGGACTGAAAGCATCCACACACACACAGCTCCTCACACAGCTCCTCACACAGCACCACAACTAAACAACAAAGAAAGAGATGCTCACTCCCACTGCACACATCACACAGACAGACAGAGACAGACAGACAGACAGAGAGACAGAGACAGAGATGGAGAGAGACAGCGAAAGAGAGACAGAAAGAGAAAGACAGAGAGACAGAGATAGAGATGGAGAGAGACACAGACAGAGAGAGACAGAGAGAGACAGAGAGAGATGGAGAGAGACACAGACAGAGAGAGACAGAGAGACAGAGACAGAGATGGAGAGAGACAGAGAGACACAGACAGAGATGGAGAGAGACACAGACAGAGAGAGACAGAGACAGAGATGGAGAGAGACAGTGAAAGAGAGACAGAAAGAGACAGTTACCATGTGGAAGGGGGGGGTGGTCCAGCATCTGGTCCAGGAACAGGACTATCTGGAACGTGCTCCAGGTGGACAGGTCAAATGTTGTCAGTGTCTGTGTGTCTGGGGCCTCACTGCTCCTCCAAAGATCACATAGCTCCTGGACCGGCTGGATCAGAGCGCCCCCTGCTGACAGGTCTGGCTCATACAGAGGAGGTCCACAGCCACTCAGCCATCGCTCAAACTGTAGATCTGAGGACCAGGACGAGGGTGTGATCACATTCCTTTTACCCACTGACACATATCAAACACACTGTAACGTCATGTCACTGATCACGTCAGCAGGTGGCGCTGTGACTTAATGTAAAGGAGAAGACGCATGGAACAGAGGATGGAACCACAGTGTCTGTAACTATGGAAACAGTGTGTCAAACATCACATAACTCTGGTGTGTGGTGTACATGTCTGTGTCTGTTCTGTGTGTTGCTGTACACAGCCACGCTCACCGTCTCCCTGGGCGACGGCAGCTTCCTGCAGTTTGGGGAAATAACGCAGGAAGTGGTCGATGAAGTCCTGAGCCACAACGCTCTTGAACTGGAACTGTGAGATGTAATCCTGACAACACACACCCCCACACAGGTTAAACAGTGACCTTTGACCCCTGTGACCACTAATGGCAACACCTGTCTGTGTGTGTGTGTGTGTGTGTGTGCGTGTGCTTGTACTGACCCTGAGGAAACAGTCAAAGCGCTGGACGTCTCCACAGAGGTGAGACAGGTAGGACACGAAACAGAAACCTTTCTCGTAGGTGAACAGATTCATCAGAGAGCTGGGGTTCACACCTGCAGGTGGGGGGGAGGGGGAGGGGGGAGGGGGGAGGAGGCGTGAACTCTCTGTCTGTGTTTGTCTGTCTGTCTGTCTGTCTGTCTGTCTGTGAATACCTGGCTCAATCTTGACCTGCAGTTTGCTCACAGCGTTGTTGTCACCAAGGAGCTTCAGGTGTCTGTGGAGGGCGTCCAAACGCACACGAGTCTCCAGACAGGTGAATGCCTCACCTGAAGACGAGGAGGAGGAGGAGGGGTCAATTACACATCACATACGTCACAATACTGGATCAGTACTATTACTACAGTGTGTAGAGATACACAGTCTGGACAAAAGTAAGACAGTGTGTTGCTGTACAACAGTGAGACTGTATCCCTCAGCAGTTACAGTATCAGCAGAAGCAGTATTTGTAGATGTACTTGGACAGTACTGCTACCGTAGGCCTCAGCAGTTACAGTATCAGCAGGAGCAGTATTTGTAGATGTACTTGGACAGTACTGCTACCGTAGGCCTCGGTGGTGATCCTCCTCTGGGCGTACGTCGCCAGCCCTTCACTCAGCCACATCTCCTCCCACGTGGCGTTTGTGACAGCGTTGCCAAACCAGCCGTGGGCGATTTCATGGATGATGTCAATCAGCAGGAACTCGCTGCTCTCCAGGATGGAGGCGATGATGAAGGTGAGGCAGGGGTTCTCCATGGCAACGATGGGGAAGGAGGGAGGCAGGAACACGATGTCACACCTGAGAGTGGATGAGGGTCATTACTGTGTCATGTCTGTGGACGGTTCATTGGAAACGTGGCTTCGATCTGAACTCACCTGCCCCACAGGTAACGCCCAAACAAACTCACCTGCCCCACAGGTAACGCCCAAACAGCTTCTCTGCCACGCCCAGCCAGTGCTCCACACTGCCACCTAGCTTCTTCACAGCACAGGACAACAGACATGGCTCTGCCCACACACGGCTCCTAAACAGAGAGAGATGACACAGACACAATCAAAGGTCAAAGGTCATATCAGTCTCGGTCCCACAGACTGAAGTCTGTTTCTTCGATGGATCATCACAAACAGACGTAAAGAATCGACCTCGGGCCGATGTCCACATGCTGCAGATCTCCAGCCACCAACGCCACCAGGTAGGAGGGCACAGGAGACTCCATGGAGAACTGGAAAACCCGGTCCTGTTCGGAGTAGGAGCTCCGAGACGCACTCATGAGGACGGTCACGCCGTCCGGGACCTGCAGAACAAAGAGGATGAAGCTACAACATCATGTCATGTTCCTGTCATCAGTCACATGATGAGTGCCGTCTGTGTTTTGGAGACGTCAGCAGAAATATTGTAGCGGCTTACTGCTGACCAAAACTCCATAGTATGGAGTTGTACCATTTTAATTATTCTGATCATTCCTGTTAGAACTTTGTATTTATAATATAGTAATTATATTAAATGTATGTTGTTATAATCAGCAGAATTATAATTTGAAGTGTGAACTTTAAAATGACAATGGCATCTGTACGTTCTCAACATATCAACAAACAAGTGTAGGAGCTGAAAATCTTGTGACATGTTTAAAGACTGAAGTCAAACAATAACAGGCAACAAGCAGAAGTTGTTTGTACGTACTAACATGTGTACTCATGTGTGGTATGGGTAAAAGAGAACTAAAGTGTGAGGGACTAATAAAGGTATTTCCTCCTCTCAGTGAAAGTATGAAGTAGCTGTAACAGTTTCATAGTGACTGTGGATTTAGGATAGTGAGACGCAGTTCCAGTAAATTCACTATGAGTAAAAATAATGTGGAATATTCTGTGCTTTCACCATCCACGCAATAAAGTGTCACAACTACTGCAACACAGCAGAGAGTCAGAGGTCAGAGGTCAGAGGGCAGGACTCACCCGTACATTGGCGGTGTATGTGCTCTTGACAGTGGGTGTGTCAAAGCAGGGGAAGAAGGATCGGTTGCACACCGTGTGACCATGAGTGAAGACAAGAGGACGAGACTGACCACAGGTCAGCTCAGAGTCCAACCACCAGATCTAACACACAGAGAGAAACAAACACACACACACACACACACACACACAGTCATTACCACAACCACCATCATCATCATCATCATCATCTGTGTATTTGTACGAACATGTTTCTGTACTCATAAGTGGAATGGATGAAAATGTATTTGGGTGAAAATGCAGAGATTTAATTTCCTAATTGTGGATAAAGTGTGATTCTTCTTCTGGTGTTGAACAGTGGTTGGCAAACAACTTAAAGCACTATACCAAATAATTACAGTATATTACGCCACATTTGTCACCTGTTACAATCGCTGACGGGTTGACAGGACTTATTCGACCCCGGGTCGCCACTGTCACCAGCGCCATTATCATCACCACAGCAGCTGAAACTTTACGTTGTACTGAATATTTCTATCAGTCGTTTCCTTCTTCAAAAGTCAAAGCTCGTTTCATATCGGGTATTATCAACATATTAATAAATATCAATCTGCCGCATCCAAATGTCTCGTATGTCTTATTTCAGTCTCAGTTGTCACATGTCACATGTCCACTTTTCTGTCCCCCGACACAAATATGTCCCCCGACACATATTCTGCTTCATGGTGTTGTTTAATGATTTTTTGTCTTGTTGCTGAAGATTTTAGTTCCAGCCTGTGTGGGTCTGAACTAACTGGACTTCATGAAGGTGGATCTGGACATTTTCAGGAGTCTCTAACTTCACGTAAACATACTTGAGAAAAGTCTGGACATTTGAGCTCAGAGACAGATGGAAACGCTGTAAAACACATGACATGAATGTGAAGACCGATAAATAACTGATGTGTGTGATGTGACTCAATGAACTGATGGGCCTCAATCGTAGAGTGTGTGTTGTGCTCTCTTTACCGCCGGTCCATCTGTAGTGGTGTAGCGGACTGTGATCTGGATCAGTCGGCCTGGTTTCACGGCGGCTGTGGGCAGGCTGATGGTGAGCGATGAACCGTAATCTGTGAAAGGATCAACGTGGAATGTCAGGGAGACGGGCTCCTCGGATCCAGACTCAGGGACTTTACAGTCTATGGAGTGGATTAAAAGAGTGGGGTGGGTGTCCAGGACCAGGGTGTGGACCCCTGGCTGGACTGGGATCAGATCCAGGACCAGCCATCCACTTATCTCCTTCACAGCAAAGTTCAGCCGCAAGTCCAGGTGGAGGTGTTGCAGCTGGAAGCAACTGAAGTTCGACACGGAGGCAACATCCACCATTGGGCATCGTGGGGACACGGGACCTGGACCCGGACCCGGTGAGGGACGACGAGAGTCCCTGACACAGCTGGCTCCAGACACTGGCATGGATTTACGGCAGCAGCATAAAGAGGTGGGAGTCTGGTGGAGCTCTGCCATCATGAGCTGAACCTCGTACCAACCCCCACTTAGACCTGGACAAAGTGCATCAAAGACTGAGAGCCTGAAGAGGACTCGGTTTAAAACAACACAGACCCTCTTCCCAGACCAGACCACTGATACAAGACTACATCCAAAACCTGATTCACCCACAGGTGAACGAAAAACCACTGTAAACCAGTGGGAGAACAGGACACCTGTGATGCAGATGTGAACCTGGACTATCAGCTCCTAGACCTGCAGCCAGCCCGGGGCCATCTGTTTACATCCCGGTTCCCAGCACTAAGTTTAGACCCCGTCCTCATTCAAATAAACAATTAAACAACACTAGGCTAATTAACACCACGGTGGTAAACACAGACAGGAGCCTGCTTTTCAACTCAGCTACGGACACAAACATCAATAAACGGATCTTTAACTGGGTTCAAACCTGGCTGTAATCCACATGGACCCGGTTTAACACTGGACCGGTTCACTAACCCTAGGAACCAGACGACCCTGAAACCAGGAGACCAGAGTCTGCAGGTCAACTACATGTTCACTTTAGCCGCTGTTAGCCGCTGTTGTGATTAGCTGCTTTAGCTTCAGACCAGACTGGAACACATTGTGTCGGAGTTAGAGGTCAACATGGCCACAGCCCGAACGACCCACTTTAACTAACCTGGTTAGCAGAGCCGGCTAATAGTTAGCATTATCAGCAGCTAGTCGTGGTGCGGTGGTTTTAAAGGACAAGTCCACCAGAAGAACCAAAACAAACACCGGCTCCTGCGGAGAGCTCAGCCCGGCTCCCGGTTCCCTGTCCCGCTGACTGACACTACGACCCCCCGCTCATTTCACCGCTGCTGTCGCACTGTCCGCGTGTCCGCGTGTGTCCGCGTGCGGGGACAGAGGAGGACACACGGACTGAAGTGTTTCGTCTAACAAAGACCTGGAAGACGTCAGGGCAGACAGGAGAGGACAGAGGAGGAGTTGTCGCGAGCAAACAGGAAGTAACATGAGCAAAGAAGTTTCTGTAGGAGGGGGGCGCTGTGCAGCTGCTGAGGCCAGTGGCAGGTCAAAGGTCAACTGACGCAGGTCAAAGAGATGAGGGTTACGTCAGGGAGCAGGTGCGGTTAGTGTGGTTGGTGGGTTAACAGATTATATATGAAAACCTTTGTCAACATGAAAACAAACAGAGTCTTTGTTCTTCTTCACTGTGCAGACACGTGACTCATCAGTCAATCAAAAATATTTGAACTCTCACTCAACTTCAACACAAAATGTTTTAGAGACAAAACTGTATCATTCTTTGAATCAGACTATGTTCAAATGACAAGGCGGTGCTGCCCCCTGCTGGGTCGGAACAAGTATGAGAGAAGTAGGTGACCTCTCTCAGTCATTGAAAACAGTTAAACACAATAATTTAAACTGATCTGTCATCTCTGTTCCACACTGCAGCCCAGCATCTTCACCTCTTTTCTTCTCTGTGCTCTGGACTGTTTAGGTCGTTTTGACAGTAACAAACCTCTCTGATGTCACATCATTAAGTGACTTAATTAACATTAAGTCACTTCTCCCCCCACAGAGCACGAGCACACTTTTGTCATTTGTAAAGCAAATACAAATTTGTATTGTATACATATACACACACATACACACACGCTGAAAAGACCCGTTTACCTGCTGTGGTCAGATGTTAATGATTATAATCATAATGTATATAATCATCATATTACCATGATTATTATGATCATATCCTATGATATGATCATAATGACACTCCACGTTACCTCCGTGTACCAGCAGGCGGTGCTGCCCCCTGCTGGGCGTCGGTGTTACAGCGTGATGTAGAAATAGAATCAGCTGAGCTAAGTGAGTTGTCAACCGCTTTTACAGCTGTGCTGATCAATATTAAATCCTTATCTGTTCCATCAATGAGATTAATGAGGAGAGGCACAGCAGCTGACTGATCACTGATCGTTTTATTGTTTCTGTACAAACAACATCCACATGTGACAATGGCTCCTCCTCTTCACACCCGAGAGGGATAAAGCATCTGAAACAGAGGAAATCAAATGGTGAACTGTCAAAATAAAACACATCCGAACTGAGAGCTGGAGGAAATATCAAACCTGATCAGTTTAACAGTTAACAGAAATTTTCAAAAAAGTTTGAATTTGGTTTGTAACAGGAGCATATGACGCGTTTATAAGAGTGTGGGAAAGGTTTATAGGAGTGCAGGTAGGGTTTATAAAGCCTTAAAATATATATAAATAATAAAATAAATACAACGCCGCTAATTCGCGGATTTTCACCTATCGCGGAGCTCTGCAGAACACATCCCTCATGATAGGTGAGGGATCACTGTATTATGTATGTGTAGTTAATTTACTCATCACACAGAACAGATATTAATCCATCTATCTCCTCAAATGTGGAATGCTTTCTCCGTTGGTGGTTGTTGGTAAAAATAATGCCACCGTTTACATCTCCTCTTGTGGTAGAAAGTATAACTTCAGTGAGATGTTCTCTTCCTGTTCTCCTGTCTGTGTATACATTCTCCTTCTTTACATCAGTGATGAGATTATTCCTCGACTCACCACTCTGATTCTGTGTCCAATGGCTTTAGCCGGCAGGTTGCTGCTGAACTTGGCTCTCACCATCCCACTGTTTCCATGAGCTCTGGTCACCTTACCCCAGATCACTCTGGTCTTGTTGGGTTTACCGCCTGGTGTCACTGTGTTCCTGCCAATGGAAAAACATGGTCAACCCAAACTGCATTTCATTTACACTGCAGGGCGGAACAGCTGGATGAAGACTGTCAGCTGTTAATATAGGTCAACCTGCAGGTAAAAAGAAAACTAAGGGCGCTTTTCCACTAGCACCACCTCAGCACACTTTGTGCGCTTTTCCACTCAGCCCCAGCGTCTGAAAACAGTACGAACTTTGTAACCACTCGGCCGCAGTTCCAAGCGTGCCGAGTCTACCCGAAAACTGATGTCAGCGGGCTGCTTCGCGGGATTGTTCTGGTGGTTTCCGGGTACGGCGCCACAATTTATTGTTCACGAATCGAAATTGCGATCTTCACATGAGCAATTTTCAAATTGCCGGGAGGTGCAATTTTATTAAAGGCAAATTATTAACATACACATCATGCTACAGCATTTGTACAGCTTGGAATAAAACAGAATTTAACACTGCTCTATTAAATATCTACTAATGGCTGTGTGTATCTGCCCAATATCATTTATTTACTCTAATCGCTGTTTATTTCACTCCATTAGACAGAGTTTGTTGATGTGTAACATATAGTTTCCGCGTACACAGCCCGACCCCCTTTCCCCGCTCCCTCTGTAATCTCTCAGGAAGCGGGGGAAGACTCCACCCATTTAGGGACACTGCTCCAGCGTAATGGAAAACCAACCGTACCGTGCTGAGTCGTACCGTGCTGAGGGGTACTGAGGTGACACTAATGGAAAAGCACCATAAGTGAAAGGTTTTAATGTAAGCAACCCATGACCGTGTGGCAAATGGAACATGACTTTAGACACATGATATCAACAATATAACAGGTCAACACGAGAAAATTAAAATTAATCTATGAACATTTCTTTAGTCGTCTTCTTCATATACATTCCAATGACCCTGTACAACAACATAAATCTGTCACACCAGTCCACACATACCATATCTGGACACATAAAGGAGTGAATGCACCCCACCGCCAACTGTCCTCATAGCCATTCTCTCTCTCTCTCTCACACACACACACAATGTAGCATTTGAATGTCTATCATTAAACTGATCTTTAACTTATAGTTAAATGTTAATGTGTTGTTAAACAGGTCTCTGTGACACCGCCTCCTAAAACAGGTCAGGTGTAGAATTCATATACAGGTGAAAACAGGTGTGTCATACTTCTTGGCCTTGTAAACATAGGCACAGCGTTTGCCCAGGTAGAAGTCCACCTCATCTCTGGTGTAACATCCCTCCAGCTTCAGCAGCGCCGTGTGCTCTCGCTGGTTCCTGAGGCCACGTTTGTAGCCAGTGAAGATCGCTTTACTCCACAGTCTGAAGAGAGAAAGCAGGTGTGAAGAATGACTTCATCACACCAAGCATCAGTCTGTAGAGACTGGTGTCAAATGTGAGGTCAAAGATCATAGGTCATCTTACCTTCCAGGCATTTTGAGTCTTCTCCAGATCAATTCACCTGTAACCCCCAAAAAACAAAAACAAACATCAAGTCATGCTGTCCTCAGTGAAACCATCAAAACATCTACACCAAGGCTACATCCGATTTGACACATGGTAATCGTCATATGATCACGAGGAGTGATGGTGAAAAGTCAGAGCAGGGATTTGTTTTGATAATGAAAAGGTGGAACTGTCACTGACAGGAAGCGAGAGCCATGATTTGTATTCGCTGCTCGCAGTAAAAACCCATAAGAACCAATCACAATGTAGGCGTCTGTCATTGTTTACAAACGTTTTCCTACATAAATCCGGTCACAGAGCCGTTCGACTGTCAATGATCACTGACCAGCAGCCTCAGTATGATGTACAGACCGTGGCTCCGTACATTAAATTACATATAACTCTATGATCTTTCAAAAACACCTGTCCACGGAGACGTCACAGGTAACATCATCTCTGACGTCAGACACAATGCGGTTCCGTCCCGGTCACAGCGACACACAGTTCACAGCCCGCCGTGCTTGCACAACTAACGCTAACATGTTAACACTTCCTGGTGGAACGGTTAAAAGCTGACAATCGGGAGGGCCGGGTTTGAACACAAGTCTAACGTGGCTCCGGAGCTCACAGAGCGGCCGGGACGCGGAGAGTCTGCGGCTAAGTGCAGCTCAGCCCGGACCGCCACTGCTAAAACATCCATCCCGTATCACCGACATCACTCGACCCACATCTACATAACGCGGCCGATGACCAGGCGACACGGTGGCCGGTCACTGTCGGCGAACAATGGCCAGATATAAAATAGATATTAAGGAATAAACATTAAATTTGTTCAAGATACCGTTTTCTTACCGTCACTGCGGGAAAGATGGCGGAGGGAAAGGAGGACGCTAAGGCATGCTGGGTAATTATCGCACATAGAGGTGTCCGTGGAGCTGCCTGATCACAAAGGTTTTATTTATTTGGGTATGTAAACTCGTTTTGTTTTGACTGTAAATAAAATAATGACTGTGCATAATTAAAGTTACAACTCATCACTCGTCTTCTACTTGTTATTTTTCCAACGTATTTCGGAGCAAAACTCTTCACGCAGCTCTGTGATCACATACACAAAACAAATAAATGCGGAATTGTGGTGAATGTGTACTGTGAGGTGAAAATGAGAGAAAAAGTTAGAATGATAAAAATTCGAATCGATTCAGCTCTAATTTCTACAGAAATTTGCAGTTTTACGTATGAAACTAATAAAGTGTACAGTCAAAGAAAAACGTTAATGTTCCTTAATTTTAGATGTAAAAATTATATATATATTTATCATATTACTTTACAATTTTATTTACTTGTGATTTGCATTCATTTTTCTTTTGAGGTTTTTAATTGAAACAGGTTCGTCTCACCTGTGTCACCTGCAGTGTTCCCTCTAGTTTTTCATGTGTCTGGGCATACACAAACTCTGTGTACACTGTGGACCAGTGCTATAAACAACATCAGACATGTACCTGTGCGCTGTGGCCACACACCAGTATCACACCTGAGAAACCCGAGATCATAGCAAGTTACATGGCTTATTAAAAGAATAAGCAGTACTATTTCCATCAGGCTACTTTTACTATAAGTGATTTGGCCAACTTAAAATGAAAAAGACAAAAATCTTGTTCATGAGCTGTGCAGTGTGTTATAGTAGTGTGTTATAGTAGTGTGTTATAGTAGTGTGTTATAGTAGTGTGTTATAGTGAGGGTCCTGCCCTGGGACACGAGGCACGTACACCGCAAGAACCGCGTTTCTGTTTTAGTTGCGCTTGGTGAGAAGATGAGCCACTGTCTGTTCGTTTCGTCATTATAAGGGATTAGCAGAATTTCCGCCGCTCTGTTACCTAGGTAACCTGCGAAACACCGGCGCCGTGGCGCGTGTGCGCAAGCCTGCACCTTAGAGGGAACATTGATCACGTGTGTGTTCAGGGTCCTGACTGGAGCTCGTTTGTCATAAACAACAGCGAATAGAGTCAAATTAAAATATTTAATGCACTAAAAGTCAAATCTTCATACAACTGTGCTAAAATCTTTTATACAGTTTGTCACTGTCAAACGTGAAACCTGTTAAACAGTCTTTGTCCTCCTTAAAATGGTGGAATGTCCTTTAAAAGCACACAACTCCTCCACCATGTGACCTGTCCAGACTTGTTACCAGTGCAGGAGAAACACACAAAATATATATATAAATTTGTACAAACTGGACATCGCATCTGAGCCTGTTCACATATCTGCAAGGACACAGACACATGGGGTTGGACAATCACAACACCTGCTCAAGGGACTCAGGGGACACAGGTTGTGGCTCTGATCCCAGTGTTTGAGGATGATACATTTACATGTGATGATACATTCAGCTGAAACAGGGACAAAGTCTCTGCTCAAATTGCTCTGAAATAAAAACTTTTTTGTTTCAGATTTTCAGCCTGATTTAATGTGTCAACAGCTGTGAGGGGACAACAGCTGCATGTCCCACATTACCCCAGGGCAGCAGTCCATTCTGCCGTCCTGTTGGTGATGCTGTGGAAGGGGATCAGAGAAGTTCAGAACAGATCAGAGGGAACGTTTGACCTGTTATTTGTCACATGACTCTTTGTCTTCTGAAGGTGCAACAGGAGACAATGGTCCCTCTTTGGGAAGATCAGTCCTTTAAAACCAGCTGACCTCTCAGCAGTAACTCCTCCCCATCCTTCCTTTAGAGACATCAGCTGGTTTAGTGTCTCATCAGGCTGTGCTGATGCACAGATGCACTCTGGGATCTGGTGACATCACCGCAGGGTGTGGTCACAGACGACAATTTAAAGCAGAGGATAACTCTGCTGTAAATTTACTCTTCAGCTTTAAAAAAAAACATTTGACAATGAGTGTCCATGATGTCATGGCAACACACACTTTTAGCCACAATTATATAGCTATATGTATATATATATATTTACAGCATATATTTTTGCGTGTAATGTCAGGTCACCTATTCACTGTGAAAAACGTCCAATGCAACAAAAACACAGCAAGATGTCGTCACCACCTGATCAACCTTGTCCAATCACATCAGGACAATTTATAAACTAAGTGCAGATATTTTGAGTAACCCTTCAGGGTTATTCCTTCAACCTTTACATTAAAAACCAAACATAACAACTTTAAAGAAACATGTGAAGCATTTACCTGTAAAGCAAGTGAATAAAAAACGGATTATTATAATTAAGTTACATCTGAAAAAAGGATGACATAATCTGCCTTTCTTTATGAATAACCCTTCAGTTCACAAACAATTACACCCCCAACCCCAATTTCAATCTGAAAGCCAGATTTCACATGTATCAAAACTCAAATCTAAAAGTATATTTTAGATTTTTTAAAAAAAAAAAACTATCTGTGAGGGCTCATTCATTCCATCTTTACCTAAGTGAAAGACATGTATGAGTCGTGTGATGTGAAACAACAGGAAAATCTATCTGTTTGTAAAGTTTTCTCTTTGTGACATCTGTAACATTGCATTTTATTTACAAAGAGTATATTAAATGGGGCGTCTTCATACTTTTAGCCACAACATGTGCTACCTGAGCTGACCATGAGGAGACAACAAAACTACATATTTATCTCATTTATCACTGTTATAGAGTTTAATCCAGTTTATCCGGGTCCTGATCTCATCTGGAGGATTAATCAGGAGGTGACACAGTCTCAAACAGCTGCAAACATCTGTACATCCTCAACCTAGAAACCTCCATGAGTGCTTAGTCAGGTGAAAACGTGAAGAGGTGAAGTAATAATGTGTGAATGCAGAGTTAACAGTGAAAGGTGTCTGTTGGTTCGGGGACTGTTTGGATCTGATGGAGAATAAAAAACAGAGCTGAAGATTTTGCTGATCACAGTACAATGTTTGCTAACTTTAGCACTCAGCTAAATGTGCGGCATACCTTTGTAAAAGTGCAGTGTTGCCTAATGGCTCATTTTGTGGCCTTGCTGTTTTAATAAATTTGCTTCATTTTAAAACAAACTAGTGTTTTATATCTGTTTAACTTGGCTGGTAATTATTAGCAGTAACCAGCTTTCTTGATGTATTTAGTGTTAATGTAAACGGCTGACAAACAAATAACTGGACTAGCTCAGGCTAACAGTGAGCATTTCTAAAAGAAGTACACAATAAGTATTTCGAGCATTATGATGACATTTTTAGTTATTAAGTGATGTTATTAGTGCTATAACAGGCATATTGAAATCTCCTAACGCTCTCAGCAGCTGAAATCAACTCCAATCCAAGTTGACGGATTTATCTTTCTACTTGTGCCAGTTACAAACCAACTACAGCTGTGTTGATTATTGTCATCAGGCCACAACATTAGTGTCATTACCAAAAGGTTAAATGTTTTTCATATCTCATCATAAACTCTAAAAGTAGTAAAGATGCAGCCTCCTGCTGGCTGTGGAAGAGAACTGTCCAAAGCAGCTGCCATGTTTTCATGAATATTCTCTGCAGGCTACAGCTGCTGCTGCTCTGGCCTTTGTGCAAACACTGTCTTATTGTGTCTCACCATCTGAACGCTTAGTCGTGTCTCCGAGGCTTAAGTTTGTCTGATTATTGAGGAAGAAATTCTGAGTTAGTTTCACTAAGTGATTTTTGTTCAACTCTGTTCACATCTCCATCAGATGGCGATCTGCACGTCTGGAGGTTTTATCTAGAACTTGTGTGGTTGCAGTTTTCCTGACACTTGACTGAGTGTGTTCAGTGATGGTGGTGGGGTTAGCACGTGTTGTCTACATGATGAGAGAAGGTCCAGGTGGAATTCATGAAGATGTGGTTGTTGCGGTAAAGGAATGTCGTGGCGGGGCAAGGTCAAGCAGAGCCCTGACGGTCCCGGCCACTTGGGGGAGCCCTCGTTCTTCCAGAATGTGAAGAGGAAGACACAAGTGACTCTACAGATAGAAACCATAGAAGACACGAACAAGGGGTTGGGGGATAAACAGAGAGGAGAGGGGTTGAATGGACAATAAATCAAATAAATAGATAAAATAAATGAAACATAGAAAATCAAACAGAAACACAAATTCAAAATGAAATGATGGAAACTGGTGGAGGAAAAGAAAGGCAAGAACAGATCAGTCTGGGCAGAAAAAAAGGGTTTTTTAGACATTCCAGTAACATTTAAAAGATAGTGGACAGTGGAGATATGACTGTGGATAATATGGACTAACCAAGTGAACAGTGTGCTGACTAATCACTGTGGTTTAGTTCATTTTATTCAGTTCAGAAGAAACCGCATTCTCCAAAATTATAAAAGTCACACAGTCTGTTTTGAAGAATTCAAACAGATCAGCAGTGTCAGAAACTTTAAGTTGTAAAGTTTTTTTCTTCTGTTTCCAGACACAGGTATTTGTATCTTTCAAAAAACATGAGGCTAGAACTAAACAATTAGGCTGTTTATTTATTCTGCCGGAAATGTAACCTGGTTCTTTTATGAACACTTGAGTCTTAAATGCAAGACTATCATGGGTTTAAAGAACATCTTCCAAAACAGAAGAAGATATTAATGAAGACAGCTGCAGCTGAACAAACAACAGCATAAGAAGTGGAATCCTCCACATCTCTGAAAAATGTCTGTGCTAAAGTTGGCATTGCGAGTACTCAAACATGTAGACATACTTGGTCTGGAAAAAAGGTATTGGGCACCCCTACCTCACATGAACGTTTGAGTTCTTTTGGTTACACATTGCCCTCCAGCAGCGAGAGGTTTCCTGTTGTAATGTTTGTAGATGTCCTTGGATTAATAAGTAAGGGACCAGCACAAAAAGGTTCCTGCCCTTTTTGCTACAATATATTAGCATATATTAAGTGGAAAACTAGGGTTCTTCTGCTTACAGGATGTCACATTGTGTACACTCTGTTAAAGCCCTATGAGGCAATTTGTGAATATGGGCTATACAAATAACATTTGATTGATTGATTGAGGATCCCTCGCCCTGTTTAACCTGTTGTCACTACAAACCCAGACAAAAGCATCAGAAACCTTCAAGCTGAATCAGAAAAATTCAAGCTGAGCTATTTCAACAACTGAGATCCAATCATCTGGTTTTTCGCCTACGCATTTAGACAGCAGGGACAGTAGAATTTAAAGGCTCGGGTAATTATTTAATTAGTCAATAACTAATTAGTCATTTTCATCGTTAATATAACATGACTGTGAAAGGTGAAAGCTACCAACTCAGACTGAAAAAAATTGGGTTTTCACTTGTAAGAAAGTGAAGAAGACATAGCAGTCTAACATTGACAGGTGAGTTGTTAAGGCCTCAGTAAGGGGTGGTTTAAGCATCTGATCAGAATGCTTCTCCAATCTAAAGGAAGCGATTATTGACATCTGGCCTGGGACCATCTCCAGGAAATGTTGGAGAATTAGGCTATAGAGAAGGGCATGAGCACTAACCTACCACAATCCCAGGTAATTGATGTATGATACAGTAGATAGAGCAGGGCCAGCTCTTTCTTCATGCATCAACGTTTGTGCTAAGGTTAACCACAAAATATTTCTTAAACTTACAACAAATTTACTAACAGTCATTCAGTCATAAAGTGAAATATTTGTAAGCGACAGCCAATGGGAACTACAGCTGATGGGAGACATCAGTGCCTCTCTGTAATGTTTGTTTTCAGATTGGGTTCAGACATGTGGTACCAGGTTTACATAGACAGCACATAGCACCAACATGACAGACAGGTAGAAGAGAGCAAAGCCAGCCAACTGGACCCGACGAGAGGGGCTGCTGGGGGGTGGGGCCATTGAAAGCAAAATGCCCACTGTCCCATAAACTCCACTCCCTCCGCCCCCCAGGACCTCCTCCACTGAGCAAAGACTGCCCTGAAGGTATTTGTGTTGAAGTGAGATGGACATGATAAGAAATAAAAGTGAAAACAGAGAGAGAGAGACAGTGAGACAGAAATAAAAGGGTTAAATAAAAGGAAATGAAAGAGAAGAAACAGAGTTGTTAATTTTTTGGAAAAGCACCTTCTTGTGAGAGAAGAAAAAAAATGAGGAGCAGACAATCATAGCCAACAGTTTTCACATTTATCAACATTTATAGATGCAACTGAAGCCAAATCCACAAAAAGACAAATCAAGTAATCAACTTCGCCTGCCCGATCATTCACTGTACAGTGAAACTGTAATGTAGGTGTTCCCTGCTTTTTCCCCTTCTAGTCTATGAGTTTAACATACCATTCATACCATTCATACCATTCATACCATTCATTCATTCATTCATTCATTCATTCATTGAACTGAATCCAAGTGTTTAACATTCTCTACTCGTGCAGACCTCATATAAAACTGACCTAACGAAAACATCCCTGTTCTCATTTTCCAGAGATTTAATAAAGACATCAGAGATACTGTGGACATGAACTCATTTGACACAGGAAGTGACTGACTCCTGACTGCTGAGTGAAAACACCTAGCAGCCTCCCAAGTTGTTGTCTATATTCTTTCTCCAATCAAACCTAATCCTGTTGTTCTAGATTCTAAAAATGCTTTATTTCTTCTATTTAGCCCGTTGTGTTTTCTGAAGACTTAATGAGAGTTAGAAGAAATCAACACCCATTTTGTGACACGACTAAGTCCACTGTCCATGTCCATATGTCTGATGTCACCATAAAGTGAGACTATATTACCTCATGTATGTCTGTGAGGGTTCTCACTCATCCAGGTCATAGTATCTAGCGAGTCATACATAGTTAAGTGTAACGTTACAGTGGCTAATGTACAATTCTTGAAGACTCCTATTTGAATATTTTCAGACAGCTAACAGGAGGAAGAGCATCTTCCTGAAAACAAGAGGTTTTAAATCATACACTTCAGACCTAGATTCAGCCTTATTCATTCATGTCAGTTTGTGTGTTTGTGTATGTGTGTGTATACCTGTGGGACTCCAATCCTGCGACACGCCTCCAGAAAATTCTCTACATTTCGACGACACTTTGCCATGGTAAGTTTAGGCTGTAGGGGGGTGGTCAATAAGGAATGTTATCTGCTGTGGTCTAAATGTTACTATCGCTAACAATGTAATGTCAGAGCTGTCCTTACCACAGCAGGGGAGGGGACGTGGATACTGGGGACAGACCGTGGTCTCACATGGTTGGCCAAATGACACAGCACCACCCCATCTGTCAGAGCTGCTCCCAGGTCGCTGGGCAACGACACTTTGAGACGAGCCTCAATGTTCTGCAGTGACAGATGGAGGTTGACATACATTACATGTGTTACATGTCCTTTTCAGTCACATAGCTTTATTTGAACTGAACATTGATTGATTGATTGATTGATTGATTGACTGACTGACTGATTGATTGATTGATTGATTGATTGACTGACTGATTCAGACTGAATTCCTGTCAGCATTAATTCTTTGACTGAATTGGATTAGTTATCAGGACAAGCAATGTATGTTTCAGTGATCAATCGCTCCATCAATCAATCAAATTTATTTGTATAGCCCATATTCACAAATTGTAATTTGCCTCATAGGGCTTTAACAAAGTGTACAGGGTATGACATCCTCTGACCTCTGACCTCCACCCTCAACAAGGGCGAGGAAAAACTGCCAACACAGTGTGAGGGATCCCACTCCCAGGGATGGACAGAAGTGCAATGGATGCCACGTGTACACAACACATCAACAACATGACAGACTAACCTTCCTGAGCTGCTCCACCAGCTCAGCGTCTTCTCCAACCAGAGGAGGAGCAGCAGGAACCTCCTGCTCGTTTTGAGGGGCAGCAACAACGGCTTCACCTAGTGGTCAGAGAAAGGAACAGCAGTGGGATTCATCAGGACTGACCAAGGAGCTGAAAGAAAACATTGAGCACATTTAGAACACCTGAAAAACTATTCACCTTTCCTCTTCTCTTCTTTCTGACCGAGTCGAAACAGGAAGCTCTCCGGTCTCACACTGGCAGTCCGACAGGAAGACACGCCCCCTGAGCCGGGGTAAGAAGGCGACTGCTTGGCTAGAAGAAAAAAAACAGAATCAATCAAAAACAGAAGGCAGAGTCTAAGATCAGGGCCATGTCAGTGCTGTCTTACCTGTAGGAGACAGAGCTGCTCTGTCCTCACCCTGCAGAGACACAAAGCAGGATATACCTGAACACATTCCTGAACGCACACACCTGAACATGCACTTATACTGTTATACGCCTGAACACACACAACTGAACACAGACTGTTACAAACCTGAAAACACACACACCTAATCATACAACTGCATACAATACACGCAGACCATTACACAACGCAGCACATAGCTAATCATACACAGATACACACGAGTACACACAGACTATTACACTCCAGAACACACAAACCTGAACAGAGAGTGTTACACACCTGAAGATCAGGTGTTACACACCTAAACACACACAGACTGTTACACATCTAGACACACACCTCTGAACACACCTGTGCACACCAAAAATTACACACACACACAGAAAGTTCCACATCTGAACACACACACCAGTAGACATAGTTACACACCAAACCACATAAAGTTAGACACCTGAACACACAATGAATTTGATATATAGTCAATAGTTTATGTAAATTAACAGGATGGACTGATGACTCCTTCAAACAGTTTGAAACAGGCTGGCACAGAAGCATCTTCAGTACCTGCAGCAGGCAGAAGCTGAAGCTATCAGAAGCATGAGAGCGACAGCCGTCCACAGACACTGCAGTCACAGACTGACAGAGTGACAGACGACAGTGGACAAGGAAAGGGACAAACCAAAACGTGATAACAAAAAGATGAAGATTTAAAGTAAAAAAAGACAACACTAGAGAACTGCCTGTGTGATGGGGTAAGGTCGCAAGTTCAAATATCAAACTTTATTTATAAAGCAATTGCTAATTAACTAGAGCTACAAGTTATCCTGCCTGCGTCCACACATGGTGTCTCTTCCTGTTCACAACAGGGAGTAGTCTCATTGTCTTTCCTTCCACACCCGGTGTTACTTAAAAGCCTCATATGTGTAACCTGTCTTTGTGAACAAGGATGTGTCTTCTCATACGCAGGACACATTGAAGTGGACAGAGACAGACAGACAACTGGGAGAAAGAAATTTTACAAGAGTGAATAAAGCTGATAAAGAAGAAAACAGAAATTAGAGAGGGAAAATTAAAACGAAAAAGAGAATAATGAATCTGTGACCAAAACATTAAATATTAAAATGTTGATCTTCTGATGATGTTGGTGAAACTCACAGTCATAAAAATAGCTATGAGAAGACATCTCCTCTGAACTACATCTCTAACTGATCTAGACATTAATGGCATTAGATTTTAACCTGTGTATGAGCACGTGTCCCCTGAGGACGCTGTGTCCTGCTCTGTGATGGGTCAAAGGTGTGACTGAATCCATCAGACACAGCAAGATACATCATCTCAAAGATTCACTCTGTGGACACAGGTGCAGTTTATTAGGAAAACAAGTCTGTCAGGCTAAAGACTGAAAGCTGGGGATGACAGAACAAGACAGGCACAGAGACAAACTGGACAGGGTCTCCTATTGTAAACAATAGTTCTACTCCTATAAATAGAAATGTATATGAGCAGGTCCTGTGACTGGAGGCAAGTGAAAAAGAAAGTAACAGCAGGGAATGTGTGTTTGTATGTGTGTTGGGTGGTGGGGGTGGAGAGGGAAGGCTATGGTGCTCATATGCAGTAGTCTTCAGTAAACAAGGTGAGACAAGATGAGATACTACATGCCTGGAGAAAAACCTGAAGGATTCAGATTTGTGAGATGTCACCACATCACTCTGATCCCCAGTCAGTGCTGCTCATGTTTGTGATGGAGTGTGTTACATGTGGACACATACACAGTTCTGTGTTGGACTGGTCCAGAGACAGTACATGTGCCCATGACGATAAAACAGATCTGAATTATTCATGTTATTCATTATTCATCCAGAGTGGATTGATGAAGATGCTTTCATTTTGTTGGTCGGTTAGTAATTTATTTATTTTTTTGGGGGGTACTCTTACCATAAAGAGGGCGGAGTCATCTGTGTGAGTGGAGCGTCTGGAAGGGTAGGCAGTCTGGATAGACACATTAACAAACAGACATATCTGTGTGATGTGCACGTGAACAGCTGATCTGATGTAGGTGTGGTCAAAACAGAGACGAGGGAGATAAAACAACTGTCAAGAGAAAATACGAAGCGTCTACAGGACTGATGACACTGAGCCATTGTCACAGCCTTTAATGTCACATGATCTCAGTTTAAAGTCATGTGAGCAACAGAACTGGGCCACTGTCAGAACAGCAGACTGTGGTCATATGATCTGTGATTAACAATGTGCTGTTTGACACCATGTGGCATGAGCTGTTAAACCTAAAAAAAACTACTAAACAATTTAGGATTGCGCTTTAATGTGTCTGATTCTCTGCTTTCTGAGGCTACATGAAGTTAGCATTTACAGCCTTTTGCCATACGACCATGTGATACAGGAACAAAAGCCTGCGGGTTCACTGGGGTCGGGTTAGGGTGACACATGCTAACACACAGACACACGGTGTAAAGCAGAACTGAAGTTGAAGCCTCACCTCACAGTCTGGACTGGACTTTGTTGGACTTTGAGATGTTTTATGCTAAAAAACAAAAGTCAGAGTCAATCATCACCTCAACAAGACATCTCACATCAACTGCACATCGCCCTGTTCCCAAGGGAGTTTTATCATCACTGATTTCTTTAAAAATCTACAGTGAACAAAAAATTATGACCAATTCATCCCACGATGACACATATTTAGTTTCCCTGCCCTGGGAGGCTTTTCTCGGAAGGGATAGCAGCAAGTCTTAGGTTCATTTAGTGAAACACTGACCATTACAATAAAAAGAGCCAACGAGACTGAAACAAGCAGAGCCGATACCATCTGATATTTGTACTCAGATTCTGATAAAGGATCAATATTTTTCTGAAAAATACAATGACAAATTACAAACATTTGAAGAAAAGAAACAGATTGACCATTCCATTAAAACAAGCGGTAAAAAATATTGTGAAGCTGAAACAAAAAATAAAATAAAAATAATTTATCACAACAGTGCATAATGTTCTGGTGTGTGATTGGCTGAACTGGTTTTACCTTGGTGTAACTGAAGACATTATCTCTCTGCGCAGAGCGGTTCTTCTGTCTTTCTTCCTCATATCTCAAAGCAGCGAGCTGAGCCTCCCTCCTCATCTTCTCCACTCCCCCTGAACCTACACCACCTCTCTAAGAGGGACACAGACGGCAGAGACAGAAAGAGGACGGGAGAGGAAGACAAAGGGAGAGGATGGCTGCGTCAGTCAGCAGCAGTTTGATCCACAGGGGTTTAGCATAAGTCAGCAGAATGTGTTACCTGGTTCTGGGAGGTTACAGGAACTGTGACACCATCGACCACACTCCTGAGAGACAGTCAGACAAGTAAACAAACAAACAAGAGTACAGAGAGAGAGTTGTAAAGACAAAAAGAGAGAGACAGTTAGGTGGACAGAGAGAGGTTTTTAGATGACACACAGCTGCTTCATATTTCCTGTTTATAGTGTGATGCCTCAATTATCATCTTAGACAGGAATAAATAAACAATTGTGTGTGTGTGCGTGTGTGTGCGTGAACCTGTTCTGTCTCCTTATGTCCTCTGCCCGGGAAAAGTTGGTTTTGACTGGTGAACCCTGGACACAGACAGAGAGTCACTCAGGTTTTTACAAATTAAAGTACACTGACTGTGGCTGTGGTGAGAGCTGACGCTGGTACAGAGAGCAAAGGTCAGAGGTCAGTGAGTCTAACGGTGACATCGCCTGTTCTTTGATCAGAGATCAGCTCTGTGTGTCTAAACATGTAAAAAATAATACATCCATCATCATTCACATCCATCAAAAGACTTTTCTGGACACAGGTAGAACACCACATTTCACTGCACAGTGTAACATGTATGAGTGTATGTGTGTATGTGACAAATGTTTCTTTTCAGAATCTACAAGACGACATGACTTGAGATGGGCAGAGCTCACACCTCTCTGGTGATCCGTCTCTCAATGTAAGCCATAAACTGTAAGCTCAGGCTGGTACCGTCCTTGCCTCCTCCTCCTTGAGTCCTCCCCTCCTCCTCCTCCTCTTCTGCCACACAGCTGTCTATGAAGTCGATCTGCTCCAACTCAGCATCTGATGATCAGACACAAACTGATAAGTGAACAAATGACAACTTCATTTACAGACACAAATGAGTAATGTTTAATCGGAAATGTTTGAAACATTTAATCCAGACATTATCACAATCAATATCAGTGAAAACTACACCACCTGGTGCCAAATACAGGGGGTCCTCGAGTTACGACGGTCTCGAGATACGACGTTTTCGTGGTTACGACACATCTCCCATGAACTTCCTTGTTTCGGCTTAAGCCGTTTCCCCAGTAAATATGTACAGACTTCACACGGGAACTAGTTGGTGCCGGCTCTCCAACACCTCCACAGCTAGGCTACTCTGCGTTGTGTTTACCTATGTGAAATGGACGACTGGCGGGGGGTGCAGCGGCAGCCGGTAAGGAGATGCACAGGGACACAGATGCGTTCGGGATCGTGGCGATACCGTAGGTTTATTGACAACACAGGGTCTACACGGTTGATATCAGAAATCTAAAGGAAATGCTCATTACACTCGCGATATCAACCCCTACGGTGACAAAAGGCAATTCACCATAGTAAACTCTTATTTTAGCCTGGTGTTATAGCGACATCTAGTGGCACTTAGTATCTGCCTTACATATGAATGTAGTATGTTCTGACTTACGTCGAAATTCGGTTACGACACATTCTCAGGAACGGATCTTCGTCGTAACTCGAGGACCCCCTGTATAATAAATATGTCCCACCTCTTCAACCACACTGACAAGATGGTGACTATGCCACGTGTCTCATTTTGTGCTAAACCTCATGTTACCATATTTGTGAATGACTAATAGAACTTGCTGCAAAACCTCACATGGTCTTGATAAGGACAGTCTGCTGAATAAATGTAAAGTGTGAACAGCCAGTGTGAGTGTAGATGCAGGTGAAGTGATTCAGCACTACTGATCTAAGCTGAGAACAGTAGGACAGTCTCACATGTTCCGTTAGGCAGCAGTGGTCCTCTCTGCCTCTGCTCTCTGCTGATCTCAGCCACTCTCTGCGGCAGCTCTGACAGCTCCTCTGTGGGCTAAGCACACACAGGAAGTAAGCTCCAATACGGACAGGAAGTAAGAGTGGACATGTATATTTGTGTGTCTGACCTCATTCCCTGACCACCTCTTGTCTCCGCTGTCGACGCTGTTGAAGCCTGAGTCCAAGGCACCATATGGACGCCCAGGGTACAGCTCATCCACACTGAAACACACACACACAGAAAAACAATCAGCATGTGGACGCGTGGACAGAACTGCAGCATATTTGTGCCGATGACTAGCTCATACCACGAGCTGAAGGCCAGGGGTCGTCTGTCGTAGTCTGGGAGGTCAGGGGTCGTCTTACTGGCTTCCTGGTTCAGATATTTAAATATGTGGACCTTCCCTTTAATACAGATCTACACAGAGAAAAGGGAAGAGACATCCCAGGTCTGAGGTGAACACAAACACTCGTAGGCCATAGAGCAGTGGTTCTTAACCTTGTTGGAGGTACCGAACCCCACCAGTTTCATATGTGCATTCACCAAACCCCTCTATAGTGAAAAATAAAATATGTTATATTTTAACATATGTTATATGGCCAAACGCGGTGTGTCTTGACCTCCGCGGCGGAGGCTCTGCCGAACCCCTGAGACCGACTCACCGAACCCCTAGGGTTCGATCGAACCCAGGTTAAGAACCATAGAGGGACTGCCCACTGAAATACCTGTGCAGGTGGCATCTGCAGAGGGTTGTTGTCCAGAATGATGGTCTGCAGCTGGGTGAGTCGTCGGTAACAGATGGGGATTGAGGTCACTTTGTTGCAGGAAAAATCCAGACGCACCAGAGGGAGGTCTGCCAGCTCTGAAGACAGACAGATTACTGCGAGACAGTCCACCTTAACCGATATTCTTCCCTTGATTTAGTTTAATGGCAGTTGGCAAATAACATTTAGATGCATTACCCCATCCCTCTAAATTTTCCTGCAACATTTCTTTGACACTTAATAATTGTGTATTGTGTAAGAGAGTATGTGACCCTGTGTGCGTTTATCTGAGCATGTTTGTATTATAGTGTCCCTGTGTTTGTGTGCCTGCATAATTGTGCCCCTAAGTGTGTACCTGGCGGCAGTCGGACCAGGTGATTTCTTCGAATGTTCAGGTCTCTCAGGGCCTCTAATTGTCCCACCTGAGACGGTAACGTTTGGATCTCATTACAGCTCACATCCTGCAGGGAGCAGTACACACAACCATCAACAACTAATCATCAATTACTAGCCAATAACTGATAAGTGTATTCACAAAACATGACAGACAATATGACAGTATTACCCTGTGTGACAGTGAACAAAATAAATATCAGAACCGAACAGAAATTTATGGAATTCATTTATTTTTATTTTTTAAATTTTTCACAAGTAATTATCAATATATTATAAATATATAGTATAAATACCTGTATTTGATGTTTAATTGCTATATTATTGTTGGACATGGTTTTTTACCTATGAAAATAATCTTCAATGACATCAAATGAACTGATTAAATGTTGAATCGTTTGTTAGGACCCGTAAGACTGCTGTAATATTTCAGAGTGGACAAACTGTGAGACAAACCAGCTCCGTCAGATGTCTCAGCTGTCCAACGTCCTCTGGAAGAGAAACCAGTTTGTTGTTGCAGGCTATTAAAACCTTCAGAGGCAGACTGCAGAGGACTGTAGGGAGGACAGACAGCTGATTCCGACTGGACAGAGACAAAGAGAGATAGAGACCAAGTAAGTTTGTCATTTTTAGGATCACTCTCAAGTTTTCTACAATATTCTCATGTTTAGATTCAACAAACTGAGTTCAGTTTCACCAGTGACGTGTGTGTGTCTCTGTGTGTGTGTCTCAGTGTGTGCATGTGAGTTACCTGAGGTTCAGGTAGGTGAGGGCCTGCAGGTTGAGCAGGCTTTCGGGGAGAGACCTCAGACAGTTCTGATAAAGGTTCAGGCTCTCCAGAGAAACAAACAGACAAACCTCCAGAGGGAGCTCCGACAGGCGGTTCCGAGACATATCTAAGCAGAGACAGGGCGATGGCAGGTTAAAAGCAGAGATCGACCGATATTTTTGGCCAATATTTTAGGCCGATATCTTGACGTTTTCTGCGCGCTCGATCTCTTGCTCTCTATTTCTGTCGGTGAATCGCGGAATCGATTGCGGAAGCAAGCGAGCAGGCTCGCTCGATCTCTCTATTTCTCTCTGTGAACTTGCTCTCTCCCTCTCTCTCTCACTTGCTCGCTCTATTTCTCTCTGTGAACTCACTCTCTCTCTCTCAGTGACTCTCGGAAGCGTGCAGGGCTGCCCGCGGACGTGCCTGACAGTGGCAACGCAATAATGAAGACGCAACTTCATTATTATTAATCAGCGCTACAAAAAAAAAAACAAAAAACACGCACATCGGCCGATTTAATTAATTTTGTCGAAAACTGCGCCAATTAATCGGCCGGGCCGATATATCGGTCGATCTCTAGTTAAAAGTAAGGTGGTGCAGGCTATTGCCCCTTACGTTTCCGGTGGCGCATTGCAACTTTATTTGCATGTATTCTAATGAATTGAATGGCGTTCATCACGTTGCTTAAAAAAATATACGACTAGACGACCACAAAATTTCTTGTCGACGATATTTAATAGTCGACGTCGACGACGACGGCGACTAATCGTTGCAGCCCTATATTATATTAATTAAGTGTTCTTGAAACTGAGGAAACTGTGTTTCCTGTGATGAGATGACTACATTCCTGGTCTATATACAAACACATATGAAAAGCAAAGGGTACCAATAGAGAGAACTGTCAGAGAGGGGTGAGTTAATCAATTCACTCATCTCATTCTACATTCAGAGCGTGTATAGCTGTATCACCCTATCATTATCAAGACATCCTTTTAACAGATGTTTAACTGACACTAAGATGATGTTGATGCAGGTTCAGTTTCCATATTAACCACATATTGGATCTGAATCACCTGCTCATTCACATCAACATCATCAAGCCATGTGATCATAATTACTTCCTGTCTGTCTTGGACAGACTACTGGACACACATCCTGGGTCTGTCTGTCTGTCTGTCTGTCTGTCTGTCTGTGGCACTGAACAGAGACGGATCTGGAGTGGCTCAGAGGATGTGATGCTGTCTTCACTCATGGCCTTGTGATAGACATTCAACCACCAAGGTCATTCTTCTTTTGTTATTTAATGGTGACTGGCAAACAATTCAGAGATGCATTACCACCATGTACATTACAATACAAACATCACATTACATCACTTTACATTGGACTAAGATGGTAATGTGTGGTTCACAAGTTGCACCAGAGAAAACAGGAAGCACCTGCGGCAGGTGGTGAGGAGGAAGAGGACCACAATGCCTCCCCTCTGAGACACCTACTCTGACCTACAAACAGAGACACCTACATGGACACATCTACACAACCACAACAACAGCAATGATCCCACACATCTGGCTGTACCCTGTTCTGCTCTGTAAAACGAGAAGTGCACGACTGATCAACAGCTTCTTCCCCCAGGCCGTCAACACCATCACCCCACCACCACCCACACTGAAACACAAACACACACACACACACACACACAAACTATCAAATGCCCCCCCACACACACACACACCTATTTACTATGGCTCCCCATTCGAATCCGTGATACTGCTTTTATAGAGCAGATTCTGCTGCCATGTTGAGCTGTTGATCAAAATGTCAGTGTTTTTATGTTGGTTGACAATACTGACAGTGACAATACAGGTTTTCTGCGTCTATAACCACATCACAATTTACTACATCACACTTAGACTCATCTGTCGCCCCCCACACTGACCGTCAGTCTCAGGTGTGCTCACCTATTCAAACCCGCCCCACCCACAGTGGCTAACAGCAGTGTGCTTACCTTTGCCGGACCACAAACTCACCTGGAGCAGGGTTAGCATGCTAACTGGCTACACGCACCGCCTCCAATTACAGGAGTATAAAACGTGTAACCACACAGATGGCACCGCCAAAACACGAAAACACACACACACACACACACACACACACACACACACGGACCAAAGCCTGACGTTTAAAAAACTGTTAAGTCAGATTTATTAAAGTTATTTAAGTCAACCGCGCTAACTAGCATAAGTTCGCTAACTTTATTTTGATTCGTGCTGAACGCACAAACCCGCTGCAGAGATCACTGTGTGTCACTGTTGTTCACACATCGTCACGATCAAGATGTTTAGTTACAACATTTACATCTACAGCGGACAGTGAAAGCAGAAACTAACTTTGTTAAGATGTACATTAGTTTTCATAACACCGGCCATGGCGCTTTTCCCGTCGCATCTTCCCCTGAGCCGAAAGCTGGATTCTGACTTTTCCTGTCGTGAAGTACAAACAAACTCTCCCTAACTCATCCTGCCTGTCCCGGCCAGGACCCCCGGCTGCCCGCGGCCGGCTCGGCTCGGCTCGGCTCGGCTCACTCACCGGCCCTGGTGGTGTCCGTAAGGTCGTGGTTGGCGGCGCTCCGGGGGAACTCCTTCAGCTTCCTGCCGCTGAGGTTCAGACTCCCGGTAGCCGAGGCTTCATCCAGCGCCCGGTCTAAAGAACGATTCCAGGAAGCCGGCGCCGCCGGCCCCAGTCCGTTATTACTCCCGATTAAAATATTCCCTGCACCGCTGGCGCCTCCGACCGTGAAGCTGAGTCCGGTGTTGTCCGCAGACCCCAACAACACCGACGCCGCCATTACACCACTCCGGCTGTTAGCTTTCCGTGCTAACTGCTAACGACTAACTCTCCCACCCTAAACTCCGAGCGGCGCATGCGCACAGCGGCGCCTGGTCAACACGTAATTAGTTTTTACGGAAACTGTGTGCGCGCGTGTGTATTTGTTATTGATCAGGGAGGTAGTGATCTGATCACAGGAGTTTCATAACGGTAACATTATTTAGTGAACGATGCAAACATAGAATCTGCAGCGCATGGGTGATGTCTGTTCATAAATGTACGGATTTAATTATCGTCATTAATTAACCGGTTGTGTTGTTACCTCGGGTACATTGAATGACTGTTTATGAACAGAAAATAACGTTCTGATAATCACCATCTTAGATGTCACGTGGTTTTTATTGACATTGAAAACATGAAATCACCAGGTACACTCACATTGTTTATTTTTATTTACCCGATCATTTGACATATTGTTAGACGTATTGATGAGAAAATGTTTAATTGTACAACTAAGGTCAAACAGGTCAGTGTCTGAACATATGTTGATTAATGAGTAATTCATTAATCAATCTACGTGGACGGGGGGGGGGGGCGGGGGTCTGGGGCCACAGCATCACGCTGTCTTGCAGAAAAATTTGATGAAGTAACAGATCTCGGCAGCACGGTGGCGCAGTTGTTAGCGCTCGTGCCTCACAGTGAGAAGGTTTGCATGTTCTCCCTGTGTCTGCCTGGGTTCTCTCACTGTGAGGGTTGGGCTGACTGGTGACTCTAAATTGTCCATAGGTGTGAATGTGAGTGTGAATGGTTGTTTGTCTGTGTGTGTTTATATGCGACAGGCTGGCGACCTGTCCAGGGTCCAGGGTCCAGGGTCCAGGGTCCAGGGTGAACCGGTGTCAGCTGAGATCAGCTCCACGCGACCCTGAAAAAGGATTAAGCGGTAGAAAATGAATGAATGAACGAGTAAGAGAGCTCACTGCCCCCTGCTGGTCAGTGGTGAGTTTCCTCAGTACATGAGGTCAACCTCCCCCCCACTCAGGCCTGTCTCTTTGGTTTCCTGGAAGGGAAACTGGATTCCTGCCAGTCGGATGAGCACAATGTTGAGTCCATGGAGGAGGAAGACGAGGAAGAAGAGCCAGAAGGATCGATCAAATTGTTCACTATATGTCTGGAAGACAAAGTTGACCTCGTTGAAGTTGGCGATGCGTTCTGAGAGATGACGCAGTTTCACCTCTGATGCAAAGAGGATCATCACCAGGCAGCAACACAGACCTGCAAACAAACTGGACGTCAGTTTCAAACATCTCATCTCACAGCTCTGAGTGACGATGTCACCAAAACAATCTGGACGTCCCACATTCTGTCACCTTTATTTACCATAAAGTCAAAGACATCACCAACTGGTGTTTCCTTCATGCCTCAACACCACCTGTGTGCACCTTCATGTGTTTAATGATCAGCACCACTGTTTGTCTTTACCAAAAGTCTTACAGGTCACCTTTCACATTCTATCTAGATCAAAGTGTAGATATCAATCAGTTTTTCATGTAAATAAGCAGGAAGTATCTGTTTTTATCAAACTGGACAGAAGAGAGAAAAATAAAAATCACTGTCTTACTCTCTGGCGATTTATTCAGATCATCGACATTAAACTCATGTGTTTAGAAGAAACACCACTTGGGAGTCAAATGTAATGAGGTGTTTCTCACAGCAGATGAAGGTCCACAGGTAAAGTCCCATGGGGCCTTGCAGCGTCTCAGAGGGTCTGCCGAAAGCGTTAAAGAGGAAAAAGCCAGTGGCAACAGAGGAGAAGAGAATCACGGCACCACAGAAGAAGATGATGGAGATGTGGAGGCCTGCTGGGACAGCATTCAGCAGGTCTGGGAAGACTGGAAGGCAGAGGAGAAGAAGCAGTCAGCTGCAAT